>JAOVVB010000026.1:9317682-9331576 GCA_028570985.1 Heterobranchus longifilis
CCCCCTTTTGCCACCATAACAGTGATGCACTGTCTGTTCTGTGATGCACTGTCTGTCCATTTGATCTACACCACCGCTTCTAACGGACTCCCCATGTACATCAGCCCCCCATGACCCTATCGCCAGTCCCCTAGCCATCACAATTTGGCCATCACTTGCTTCCAACACATCGACTTCAGTGACGAAATGTTCACTTGCTGCCTAATATATCCCACCCACTTCCAGGGGCCATTGCAATACGAAATTACAACTGTAGCTACTTTTAGAAGGGCCAAAATGTGTTGGCTAGACGACTGTGGAAAGTTCCCAGTCTGCAGTGGTCAGGACATACCAATAATGGAATGAAACCAGTGAACTGAAGAGAGGATTACGGATGACCATGATCATCTGGTTCAGGTATCGGCTCACTGATGGACACACGGGGAGTGAAGGCTGCCCCATGTAAAAGAGCTACTGTAGCTCAAATTTCTGAAAAGGTTAATGTTGGTTGTGATGGAAAGGTGTCAGAAAACACAGTGCATCACTGTTATGATGGCAAAAGAGGAAATCTAGTCAATTTCACGCATGTGATCATAATGTTATAGCTGATCAGAGTATGCTTGGCTGGTTTAGAGGGCATCCCACACCATGTAACAGTAGGCAGTGTCATCGAATGTAACTGTCGACAGGGTGACAGGGTCATCATCACCTTTTAATTCATACTGTACTCGCGGTTGGTTACCCTTTCGTAGTATATGAAATGTACAAATATACTATTTCGTTCTTTATAGCAGTATCTAGAAATACACTCACTCACTCATTTACTCTCTACACCCCTCATCCAGTTCAGGGTCACAGTAGGTTTTAGCTGACTTGGTGCACGAGGTGGGGTACACCCTGGACCGGGGCATCACAGGGCACATAAGCCAATTACTGTATCTTACCCTGCTTGTCTTTGTAAACAAAAACAGAATTATCCAGAGGAAACCCACCAAGCATGGGGAGAAAATGCAAACTCCACACACACACACATACACAACAGTCCAAGCCAGAAATCGAACGCCACTAGGTTTTGCTAATTAAAGAGAACACATCATTTGGGTAACGATCAGTAATACAGTATTTTGAAGAAGCTTAAATTAAAAATTTCATTCTTTCTGTCATCTTTAATCTGTTGCACTTACAAATATGAGCGTTTGCTCCCATCTTCCTCCCAGCCTACTGGGGCATATTGTACTGAGAATCATAATCATTAGCTCAAAGACAGTGATACTGTATATCAAGGTGGAGGAAAATTCCCCATGTAAAAGTTATCTCCCAGCGTAAATTGACTGTCCCGCAGCTGCTGCTCCTTGCCTACTTCTGGAAACCACCTTATTCCCCCCACCCCCCGTCACCACCACCACCACCAAGCTGCTCCTTTCTCCCCCTTTCCTCTCCAGCAGGACATTTGAAACAAAGGCATCTGTAACAAAACTAAATTATTTATCAGTACTGATAAGTGCATAATCTGTAGGGTTCTGTATGCTGTATTCACACCTACACACACACACACACACACACACACACACACACACATGCGTACTGACTGGCGACAGGTTAAAGTAAAAACAGAATGTTGGAAACTTTTAATATTTTCTATGTCTGTCAAGGTTCGAGTTTCCTCAGGGTTCCTCCTACAGTCCTACAGACATGCAGTGTAGATGGATCAGTGTTTCCAAATTTGCCCATAATGTGTGATTGGGTGGGTGAGTGAGTGTGTGTGTGCCCTGTAATGGGTTGGCACGCTATCCCGGGTGTAACCCGACTTGTGCCCTGATCTCCCTGGGATAGACTCCTGCGGTCTTACACAGGATAAACACAATAGACACTGGATGGATGGATAGATGGATGGATGGATGGAGTCTATTTGTCTCCTTCGAGCAAAATGGCACTTCCAGTCAATATCAAATTCTTCTGATCATCTGAAACTTTGCTATCTTGATGGGCGTGGTCTCCACCAGGATCCTTCAGTGTAAACATTCTCACCGAACATTTTAATGAGGATGAAAATGATGTAAATCTCATGCTCTGGCCTTCACACTCACCAGCAAATCTGTCCCAACCGTACAAAAATGACTATGCTGAAGTTGAGACAGTGCTCCCCACCAGCCATCTTAGAGACCCTGACTGATGGATTATCTCAAGATCCATCTCTCCAGCACGGCTCCAAAGACGTGCAGTATGGCATGCAGCATGTATCGATCCTGTTCTGTGGCCTCGCAGTGGTCAAAAAGCTTACTAAGACGGTTACTAACACTTAATGATGCATGTACGAGAGCCCTGAGAAAAAGCACGACTCAAAGTTTCCATTAGGTCTGGACCCTCTCAAATGAACTGCAACCGCACTATCCAGATGAATCAGAGTTGTGAGTGTGTGCGTGTGCGTATGCGTGCGTGATTGATCTTCCCCAGCAGTCTGCAGTCTTTTGCTGAAAGGTGTCATTCACATCTGTATGACATTTGACACTTGAGTGCAGGTCTAAATTTAACATGGAACAAAAACAGACACCTGCGTTACACACACACTCGAGTCTGAGGTGCACTTGCGTGATGCTTTCTTAAACTGACCTAAATACACTGAGAGTGAGGAATGAAGGAAACCATAGGGTTTAAGAAACAGAAAGAGGGCAAAGGAGAGAGCTGAGAGAGAGAATATGTGACATTTCTTTGAATATTTTGAGGCATTTTAAGGGAAATACTGAAGTTTGAAAGCAATTTTATTTATCATATAATATTATATAAATGCACATTACTCTAAGTATAAATTAAATGCAAAATTGTTATATATTAAAAACAGCTAATAAGTGAAATATATCTTTAGATTTATTTTTATTAAGGCGTGCTTATAAAACGTACACAACTTAAATGTACGGTTATATTTTTTCATATAATATTTAACAGTTTTTGGGTTGTTTATTGACTACTCCAGTGTTATCATGCACATTAGTGCATTAGTATAAATTGCATCACAACCCAATTCTACAGCCGCTCTACAGTACTACATAATTAAATATGTTAAAAATGTAGCTTTGAATGAGATTTTTTTTTAAGCAGTTGTTAAGTGAACCTCACCTTCTGTAAGCGTTTTATCCCGGTCACGGTAATGATGGGTCGTGAGTCAGTCCCAAGAACGCTGGGAGTGAAGCAGTGAAACACTCTGGAAGGGAACACACACACATGTTTGGACACTGATTCAATTTACAATGCCAGAAGAAGATGCAGAAGTTCAAACAGAAAGAGCACACACACACACATATACAGTACATCAACACACCCAAGGACCATTAAAGTCAAACTCATGAATGAATGCGTAAAACTGATTGACACTTACAGTACGGAGATGAGCTTCTTAGCCATAGTAAAGCATTTAAACGGTGCAAACGTTTTAAATGGCGATTCTGGCCCAGCTCAGAGCCCACTACAGCCGTTCCTGTCAATATTCAGTGAGTCGAACGACTGACCGTTAAATAATCTACAGATAACTTGCCACCAATTTGCAGAAGAGACTGTCTGTGAGAACAGACACAACTTGCATATTACAGTTCCTGGGAGGCCAGCGTCGCAAGAGGTGAAGCATGCAGTTCGATCATGGCTCCGGCATCTACGTTGATGGTATCCCAGGGCTGGGATAAGTGCAAATGAAATGAGTCTTTTAGATCTCATAACTGTGTTCTCTTATTCTGCACAAATCAAAAGTCCTGCTTTGACTTGAACGAGCCTCATGTATGCTTGTTTTTGCATCTGTATGCGTGTATGTGTGTGCGGTTACTTCCCTAAAACCTGATCCAGAGAGAAGTGACAACGAGCGTGCATGGTCAGAGCAGACAAACGCAACAAGTTAGATTTAAATTCACACCTTAGAGCGTGTGTGTGTGTATTTGCGCGTATGCGTTTGTACACACGTGACGCTGTTCATGTTGGTCTCCATGGCGACCCATACGTAATATGGAATGGCGTTCACAGTGACAGACTTTACTATAACGGAAATATGTAATAATGAAACCTTTTATCTAACGCCATCAGTGTAATCAAAACTGCAAACTCACTTAAGCAGTTTTGTACTCATTTAAGAAAAATGCTTTGGAGCACAGGTGCTTCTTATAATGCATACCAGTGTCTCTTCCGATCATAATATAGTTATTATTGCACAACTGTTATTTGTGTTCTGTAGTACTGCGATCTTGCACAATCGACATTTTCCCAGGTGATAGCTGGAAATACTTGCTGCAGTCCAACTCTTCCTAAACAAGTCAGATCACTTTTATCAGCAACAAACTTTCCAAATGCATCCATTTCAGTGTATGGTGCTGTGTTTTCGTTCTTGCTGTTAGTTAACTTTTTAAAGATTTGAGTCCTTTAGACTCAACGACGCTTAACAGGAGATATTTTTTCAGTGATCTCAACAACATAACCATCTGGTTTTGACATTCTGAAATTTGAAAGTTTGGAAGACGATCGGTCTGACCGAGATTGCTGTCCAGACTGAAGGACTAAAGCGCTGCTGCATCACTGTCTTTCTTAGCCTGTACTAAAAAAATCCATTTAAAAAATAGGCCAACTTGTATTTTAACCCAAATACATATTGGATGGCATTAAAGACCACATATTGTTTAGGAAGATTGTCATGCAAGTCATTCAGGTTTTTCCTTTTAACACTTCCTTTTAACACTCCTTTGATTTTCTTCTAGATCTATGTAATGAGTTCTGAGTAATCTGTGACTGAAGGCTCCTCCCCGCTAATCCGCACAACCCTGTTTTGTGACTACCACCTTTTTTGTTTTTTTGTTTAATAAAGTAACCCACAAATCCTACTCCTGTGGATGAGATGCATGGATGAGCATGTTTAACCCCACGCAGGGCAGCAACAATACCCCATAGTCCTCAGGAACATCAGCGCTCAGAGACAATAGGCTGACCCGAGCGATGTGATCGGACATGACTGCAGCATCGTGAAGACTAACAATAGCGATAAGAGCGTGTGCAACTTTTGTTGAATGTAGAACAAGTTTCATGATGAACACATCATGATCAGAGAATTAGACTCATTTCTGTTACTATAAATTGACCCTAACAGATTAAGACATACAGTATCATCTGTTCAACCGTAATTTAAACAATGCTTTGGCAACATTACACTGGAAGAAAGAGATGTGCAGTTTATGTTTATGTAATAACAGGCTGTTGTTCAAGGACACTTAGACCGGAACATATGGATGAGCTATGACCCCCATCAGTTATCTCCAGTGTTGCTAACTTACTTGCTGGAATTTGTGACAAGTTTAGATACCTTTGAGGACGATATTTTTAAAAATAGACAAATATAGTGATTTTTTTTTTTTTTACTTTACCCCCTTTATCCGAAATTTCTCCCCTAATTTACTAGTATCCAATTCCACCCTGTCGCTAGAGGCTCCCACATTAAGCTTCCACTGCCAATCAGTCGGGAGGGCCGCAGACCGACCCACGTGTTTCCTCCGATCCACGTGGCGTCACCGACCATTTTTTTCGAACTGCTTGCTCACGCACCGTTGGGGGCGGTGTAACACACTCAGAGGAACAGCGCTATCCGCTCTCTCCGCCTGCGCGAGCTCACAGACGCCCCTTATTGGCTTGTAGAGCCGTCATTAATGTGGGAGCACTAGTTAACCTCTCATCGGCTGTGAGAGGTAAACAGCATCACCCGGGGATCGAACCAGCGATCTCCGAAAGATAGGGCGAGCGCTTTACCACTGCGCCACTCGGAGGCGAAGGTCGATTTTTTTAAATGCTTACTATTAAGAACTTTTTAAATGTCAAATTTTAGGATTTGTCTTTGTCAAACCTTGTTGGAAAAGAAAGGTCCATTAAAAACTGCTTCTGATAGAATTTACTGATAGAAAATTTTGAGTTTTTTTTTTTTTTGTGATAGCCTTATATAACTATAAGCATAACAACACTGGTTTAGATTTTGCCTTTAAAACTTAACAAATATTAATGTCTACGTTAACTACTGGAGCAGAAAACCATACAGTACAGTACAAAAAAAACTTGAGCCCACCTTAATTTATTTATTATGTAATTAATTTAAACGATGTTAATTAAATTAAAGAAATTGGAACAAATGTGTTACTGTGACAGGCTGCAAAGCGCCGAAAGATGCCATTAAAAAACGGCTTTTATGTAACAACCTCAACAGCAACCTCTTTTCCAAATGCTCAGCATTTAGCATCACCAGTATACTAATCACCAACCTGAACACCTGTCATCATCTGCACCTGCTTCTCACTGGTTCATGTCTTCGGTTACATGGTTTTATTCTTGAACGATTTATAGGTCACTGTGTGGATTAACAAACAAAAAGCATTCCTTTGAAACTAGTCAGGTACAGGGACTAGACAGAAAGTGAGAGCCAAAAAACTACTTCAGGACGCCTGGAGAATTATTCCTCAACAATAAATTAAAAATACAATAAAGTCTGGCTCTTTGGAAGCAAAATATAAAGAAATGAGGGCTGGCCCAAGATTTTGACAAGTACTGTAGTTAGTAAGAGCAGTTGTAAACTTTAAACAGAATATTAGGACAACAGTGCAGTTCATGTCGATCTTATATTCTTGGTTAAAGGACCCTTTAAAATTACTAGGAATTACTAAGAATGTTTATAAATGTAACTGAATTTCCTGACTCATAGCTGCTTTATATTTGTATACGTTTATGCAGCTTGTGTAAATGGACAACTTGCTGCCTAGTACATAGGTAGGGTTTGTGTAGCGGAGGTGTGTTTGGTACCACAAAAGTACCAAAAAAAATGAATAAAAGTACCAGAGCTACTTTTGTGGTACCAAACACACCTCCACTAGAGCTCCTCACACAGCTCCTCTAGAGCTACTTTTTTTTGGTACCAAACACACCTCCACTACCACAAATGTACCACTAGTCAATACATATACAGTATTGTGCAAAGTCTTTGGCACCTGTTTATTTTTTTTATACAAACTTTGTTATACATGTTCATTTCAGGACTATTTAACCAGTACAAAACATTACAGCAAACATTAGTATCTCAGCAAAAACTTTAATCTCACAGGAAATTTAATTCTATTTAATAATGCAACCAACATAAGTTTAAAGAGATGCCTTTTTTCATTTGTTTCTATACTTTTATCAATCAGTTCAACAGCTGTGTTTTTTTATGTATAAAACTACTGACTTAGGAAAACAATTTACCTCATGAATTTCTGATATTTTCTACTTTATATTGTTCTGAAAACTAAGCTTATTTGAACCGCCATATTTTACTCTTTCTCACATATATTGATCACAATAAAGTTACGCAGGTTACAGGTAAGCAGGTAAAGTTACAAAATTTGCATTAAAGGTTTAAAACAAGACTCTGACAATAAATGAGTAGTCTACAAGTAACTGCTGTATACTAATTTAATTTACACTTAGCATTTAAAAGCAATGCATGCAGCTCAGGTTACGTCCTAATAAACCTGTTGTAAATTAAGCAAAAATGCGTTGAATACTGGACATTTAAATTAATTAATAAAGATGATAGCTTAGCCTAGCTACCCTTACACAAACTTGGAACTTACAATAGCCTACAGTTTTGGCAAGATCATCACACGAACACCAAGCATAGTTTGTAATAAAGTGTTGAATATCTAGCATAATTTTCAACGTCAACACAGTTCACTGCAGATTGTTTACCCTTGCGATCACAAGGCTGACAGGAAACGTGGCTCACTGGCGCAGCCTAGCATCTCGAGCATCTCACATTGCTAGCCTAGGCAAAGAACCCACTCATCGATACCACTTTATCCTGTATACAGTTGTGGGGTGCCTGGAGCCTATCCCAGGAGACTTAGGGCACGTGGCCGGGTAGACCCTGGACAGGGTACCAATCCATCGCAGGGCACACACATACAAATGCTCACACACTATAGGCAATTTGGGAATGCCATTTAGCCTCACCTGCATGTCTTTAGACTGTGGGAGGAAACCGGAGTACCCAGAGGTAACCCACCAAGCACGGGGAGAACATGCAAACTCCAAGCATACAGACCCGAGGCAGGAATCAAACACTGAACCTGGAGGTGCAAAGCGACAGTGCTAACCACTAAGCCATCGTGCTGTGAGGCAAAGAACTAACAAGTAAATTCGAAGTACATTTTCTGGCAAACAGAGAAAAATGACCCAGAAAATGTGATGAAATGTTTTTCTTAACTTAATGGTCCCAAAGACTTCTAATGTTTCAACTTGCCAGAAAATGTACTTCGAATTTACTTGTTAGTTCTTTAAGCTACAGGACCACCCGATGTGCTTTCCCACACCTCTACACATAGGCAATAATGTCAGTTCAGAAATCTTCTGTGCACAGACACCATGCAAGGTACCATGGGAATATGGAGGATCCGGCATGGTGTGCCCGGTACAGTGACGTGTAGCGTGTGGAGTCTCTCTGTGGCTCAGTAAAGCTGTATGCTGGTGTTGTATGGAAGTGCTGATACACAGATTTTCTATCTTTTGGATCAGTGGAGCTACTGGCATTGGCACACACGCGCACACACTTATCAGCGGAAGAGCGAGTTCTGTGTGTGAGAGGGATGATGATGATGGGGGAGATGTGGGATCATTGTTCAGCTGCATCTGATAACCCAACAGTCCTCACACACATGCGCACACACGCACAAACACAAAACACTGTTGACTGACAGCTGACTGCTGTTTCCTAACTTCTTCACTTAACACTTAAATTTCCTGTTTACCCAAAGGCACTCTGTGTGTGTGTGTGTGTGTGGGCTTTGCACGTGTTCTGCAGGAGGTTCCTGTACAGCCAGCAGCTCTTCCCATGGTTCCTTAACCACCTGTGGTTTTGTTCTTCAGTACACAAACACTCTGTGTGTGTCTCAGCAAAGAGAGAATAAAAGTAGGTATTACACTGAAAAAAAGAACTAAAGATCTCTCTTTGTCAGATATTTTTGTCATACACACAGACACACACACACAAAGCTCTAATTTGAGCTTTTGTCACCAGTTTGTCCACTTCCTGTGGCAGAGACCAAAAGGAATGCAGAGACAGAGACCCTGAGATTATGTGTGCGCGTGTGTCTGTGTGTGTGTGTGTGTGTTTTGGTGAATGAGAAAGAAAGATTGAAAGAAAAAAATAAATAAATGAATAATTAACATTCCTCTACATGGAAGGCCATTTGCTTCCCTGCTGGAACACACAACCATGTGTGCGTGTGTGTTGAAAATAATCTAATCTTTGAGAACTTCCTCTCTTTTTGTCTACCTTATATTTTCTCTCTCTTTTTCTCTCCACCTATATCGATGTGTGTGTCTCTATTTTTACCTTATCACTCTATCTACACCCGCCTGTCTCTCCAGCTCCTTCTTCCCTCCATCTTTCTGCCATCTCATCTCCTTCTCCTTTTATCACTCTTTCCGGTTCTATTCTTCCCATCCTATCTCTCTCTCTCTCAAGATTCAAAGGTGATTTATTGGCATGACAAATATTTACAGTCGTATTGCCAAAGCTTAGAATTAAGTCACCAAAAAATAGCAGGAGTAGATAGCAAAAAGAAATTATGAATTAAAAAAAGGAGAGAAGATAGAAACAGAATAGTATAAAAGAATATAATAAAAAAAGTAAAAAAAAAAAAAAAAGGAAAGACACTTGGTTCTGCAGTCAAAGATAAAGCGACACAAATACAAGAGAAAGAAATGTTTGAGGTCTAAGCACACAAATCATCAGGAATCCTTTGCGCGGTAATGTCTAATCGACGGTTGGCTGGTTTCAGCTCCGCCCGCATAACAGGCAAGATGTATAATTGCATTTGGCCCCGCCCACACGTATTAAGAGGACTGTTTCTCCTTATATCTCTCTCTGTCTATCATTCGCGTCATCTCTTTTTCTCTGCCCGTTCAAATTCAGTAGTGAGTCTCGTGCTTATATGGTGCCATCATTCAGCACAGTTAACAGATACGAGTGGAGACACGAGTGGAACATGCTTGCGTGCACACACACACACACACACACACACACACATCCCCTATAAATAGTTCTAATGCTGACCATTTGACTAAATTGCCGCTCCATACTAATCAGTGTGTTTTTGTGTGTGTGTGTGTGTGTGTGTGTGTGTATCATAAAAGCCCCAGCTGAGTAAACAGCACACACAGATGCTGTACTGAAGTAGATCATGGCTCTGTTCCAAATGCCAGAGTTCAAGTCTGCCTAATCTTCCTCCTGTAACACTAACATGCTAAAACAAAGGACTCACCCTAAAGCTGCAACGTCTCTGCACTCAAAAGTTTTGAGGGTGTTGCGTTTATTACCCATAATGCCTTTAACCGCATGAGATTTAAACACTGTGTAATGAAATATAGATCCTTATATTAGTAGCTAGCTAGCTACGGTATTAGCCTCCTAATCAACGCATTGCAATAGAACCTCAGAGAAGTGGATTGTGGGTAAAAGGTGGCACGCAAACAATAACATTTCCCCTCATCGCATTCATCAGAAAAACAAACAAACAAAAAACTTCAGAAAAAACGTCTAAAGTGATCATTGATGCGTTACTAATGGCACACGCTGGGTCCTAAAGCCCACTCTGTTCATTTCAACATAGAAAGTGTTGCAGAGGCACAAAATCCAACAAAAAACAAAACAAAACACCATTTGTAAGGGTGAGTGTGTGTCATGCAAACGGTGCATACACACATCAGAAAGCAAACACTTCGTCTTTCAGATTAAGCAGTGGAACAATCCAGAACATTGAGATATTTAAGAACTGACACATACAGTAGAGGAACATTCCATTCCCCATGATGCATTGCAGCAAGTGGGCAACCAATAGTGTCGCCTTGGCGACAGAGAATACCCATAACGCACCGAGGAATAAACAAAAGCAGGACAGAGAGAACTGTTTAATTGTGATGCGACACTCATTGCTGTGTCACTCTCCAAAACAGGAAGCAAGGGAATCCTATTTCCTGTCTGAGCTAAAAAAGAGAGAAAGGAAATGTAAAGAGGTCTGGCACAGCTGAGATGTTTCCTTCATCCTTATTTATTCTCCATCCCTGTCCTTCCATTTTCATCTCTGGATGCATTCTTTTTCTGTCCCATGATGACTAAAATATTAGTAACACAATAACTTGTATAAAAATAGCTAAATATTTCACTCTTTTCCTGTTTCTTGCTTTTTTTTCCTCCTGTGTTTACGTCACCGAGGGCAAAAGGAGTGCACATGCTATGCAGTTTAGAGTGTGTGTGCGTTATTGTGCCAAAAAAAAAAATATTGGTGCCATATTTAACCCAGAACACTAAACACAGGAAATGTGCTCAAGCAAAACACACACACACACACACACACACACACACACACACACACACACACACACACACATACGCCAGCTGGGTATGGGTTTACTGGTCTTTCAATATGTAATTAAATTATTTTCAAACTTTAGAGCTAAAGCTTTGGCAGTGCTGGCTCCGGCTGGAGACGATTAGCGCTCAGCTGCGCCGCGGGATTAGCAAAATAAAAAGCAGTCCCGATGCTTCATTAGATCTCCGGCTTTTCGTTCCGCAGTGTGTGCGTCCCGCTCCTCGTGGCTGCTTCAGTATCAACACTGAAATCGAGTAAGCACACGTACACAGGGTCTTATTTTTGGTGGTGGTGGGGGGGATTAGGTTCACGTCACACAGGAAGTGAGCTGTACGTCTTGGTTACTGATAAGTGACGCTGCCGCTGTGATGCTAACAGTTACGTACTGCTATGCGGTTAGCCAGGTTTTACACCTTCACTATTCTTAAAGACATCAGGCGTTAATGCTAATGTTAATATCAGAAGGAGGAAAGAAGGGAAGAGAAACATACTCCGAGGTGTTTACTGTCCCATAACTGCACCTGCAGAAATGTCTTATTCCTCTTATTCCTCTTAATATACTCCTGCAGCTTAGGAGACACACAGCAACTTAAACTTGGCGAAGAAAGAAAAAGAACTGGAAAAGTAATAAATTTAAGACTGAAAGAAAGAAAAAAAAATGTAATAAAAAAAATTAAACAAGGAAATGGAGAGATACAAAAGAGAAACAGAAAGAAGGCCAGAACAAAAAGAAAGAAAGAGAAAGTAGAAAAAAGAAAAGACAGGAAAAAGGTCATAAATAGAAAAAAAAAATAAAGACAGACACAGGCGAACAGAAAAGAAAGAAAGATTGTGAGATTGAAAGAAAAAGTAAAAGAAAGTAATGAAAGAAAAGAAACAAGCAATAAGGAAAAAATGAGAGACAATGAAAGAAAGAAAGAGACAGAGACTGTGAAAAAAAGAAAGTGTGAAAGTAAGAGTTTAAAAACCAGGAAAGAAAAAAGATAGGCAGGAAGAACGAAAAATTAAAGGAGACAAGAAAGAAAGATTAAAATAAATAAACAGTGAAACGAGTATAGTGAAATTAAAATAAATACAGAAAACGAAACGAAAGAAGGAAAGAAAAATGAGGGACAAAAAATTGAGGTTTAAAGAAGGAGTGAAAGAAAAAAGAGAAAAAGGAGGCTTTAAATATGAAGCATGAAAAAAATGACTAAAAGAAAGTGAAAGATAAACAGAAAGAAAAAAGTAAAAGAAAAAAGTTAATTAATAAAAATGAGACAGAGGTGACCATGTGAGTGTTTGCGAGAGGCTGCTGATTGGTCAGCTCGTGTACCATCTCAGGTGGCAGCTGGAATTAAAAAAGAATCAGCATGGCTTCACTGGAAAAGTTATATCCTTTTAAATATGCTCAAATAATAGCACAGATGTTCAAATAAGTGATGTTCATATTTTATAAATCCATACTACACACTCACTGATATGAGATAATAAAGTGTGTATGTTAAAGGCCTCAGCACTGTAGTAGGAAAGTAAGAGAAGGATGAGGAGGAAGAGCACTCAGCTCACCTTACACACACACACACACACACACACACACACACACACACACACACACACACACACACACACACACACACACACACACACTGAGTGACTTCATTTTTCAGCATGTTAATAGAGGTGCAGGGAACACAGCTGTGTGACAGACCGTCATGCAGAGCGAGAAACACATGTGTGAAGTCGGACAATAGCGGGAAAAACGGAGATTAACGACGCGGGCGCTTTGAACGCAGGAAGACACCTGGACGCCATCTTGCCCCGGTGCCATGGCGTGATGAAGAGAAGGAAGAACGAAGCAATCCAGCAGCCAGATGGTGAGAAGACTGAGCCAAAAGGAGCACGGAGCGAGCGCGGACACAGGCCATCAGTCCATCCAAACAGGAAGGAGAGACACGGACACAGAGTTTACGCTAATAATACACCTCCACCAGGTCGAGAGAGAGACATGCTGTCCTTAATAGCAGAGACGAAACACAGAAAGGAACAGATGGGAGAGATATAGAGAGGGGAAGAGAGAAAGAGAGACACCAAGACAGAAAGAAACAGATGTATGGAGGAGACAGCGCCCGAGATGTAGAGGGAGATGATTAAAGCAGGAGACGCGAGGGAGAGACAGAGGGGAATGATGGATGGCTGGAAGAGGAGAAAATCCAGAGGAAAAAAAAGTTAGATTGACAAAGAGACAGACAGATAGAGAACAAGACATAGAGCAAAAGAGAGAGATGGAGAAAGAGAAAGAGAGAAAGATACATCCTGCAGCTGGCCGCCATAAGCCATAAAAAACACGAATGGAAATTTGGAAGCATCCCAGAGTGAATATGATGGATTGTGTGTGTGTGTGTGTGTTATTGACCTCTTCTCCAACGAAGAATCTGTGTGTGTGTGTGTGTGTGTGTGTGTGTGTGTGTGTGTGTGTGTGTGTGTGTGTGTGTGCATGGTGAATCGGAAGAACCTGGTGT
>JAOVVB010000026.1:9340516-9350717 GCA_028570985.1 Heterobranchus longifilis
TTCACCTGTCTCCATATTTTCACTTTTTTATCGCTTGGTGCTTCTTAGCAGTAGTAGCTTCATCGTCGCTGCTTTTACGCTTGCAGACTTCCTGGGCTTGTACTGTGCTTGCAGAGGATGCATGCAGCACACACATGACAGTTTACACTCAACATGTGATCTAACTTATGCGATTGAACATGTATGAATGCATACTCGTATCTTCAAAAGTTCATAACTCGAATGTTTGTATGAAGGGAATATATGCTGCGGTCCAACTCTCAAATTATCAATACAAGATCTTGGACAGAAGTGAATGCAACTCTGGACAGAAAATAAATGTTGTGACATTGCATAAGCTTTTGTGTGTGCCGTAATCAAAGTGAGGTCCAACTGAAGTGTAGCAGAAAGTGTATAAGTTTTAAGTACAAACATGCAACATGGGTGGGTGATACAGTGCTACATACTTACTGGCCAGCTGCTTAAAATCTCTGCTAGACTTTTGTGTAATGGTTGTTTTAATATTCTGGGATTCATTATCCATGTATAGGACAAAAAAGGTTTTCTTGGAAGCTACAGGCCCCCTGGCAGGGGGTATAGAAGATGAATGAATGAATGAATGAATGAATGAAATCTGCAGAATATGGACATAAGGACATTATATGGATATAAGTTATAGATATTACATAATAGATACGTTATGTTACTACTACTACTACTATTATTATTATACTATTTAATGTAAGTTTTTTGTTTTGCAATTATTTTCAATCTACTTTTTTGTTTCATTCTTTTATCTTTTGACACAAATCTAAATCCATGGCGCCTCCAATCCACCTCCCCCACTTTTTACCTCGAATGTATGGAGGTCTAAAAAGCCATAATGGCTCTTACTTCTGTGGTACAGTGAATGCAGCATAAAACAACTAGTTTTCAAACCCAGTGCTGTTCATGCCTCATTTTAATGTCCACTCTGCGCATAACTCACGTTCGAGATATTGTCAAGCGCCACAGTTATTCAACCCAAACTCCACCTTACGTCTCATTTCCAGACCAGAAGCACTCGAGTGCAGGAACTGAACTCATTCTACCGGCCAAGAACAGCTCTGGCTTTTGAAGCAGAAACGTGCAAAATGCTTCCAGATTAGCCGCCAGCCGGAACCTTAGTGGTGGAGAAAGGATGTGGTTCGAATCGCATCTCAAGTAAACGCACAAAATCGAACTAACCCTATGCTGAAAAGGACAGACGTGTGAATCTTGAGTAGTTTGAATAAGTGTTAAATGTTTGTGAGCAAAACTAGTTCAGGTAATACGCAAGACCAAGCACGAAGTGCTGGAGTAATATCCGAGAGGCCATTTTGTGCAAGCATCTGAAGCATGTCAAACCTTTAAATGCTTCAGTATGTGCAAAGGGCCCACGGGGACGTTCAACGCGAGAGCGCAGAAAGCGCGCCGTTTGTTGTTTGTTCCTGAGTGTGTGCGGAATGCCGTGTACAGTACGGCAGTATGGGACTGACAGCATGCTGCACACAAGAAAGCAAATCAGCCCTGATGCAATCTGTCGAGCGTGCAGGTTTTAATTAGTGGCTTCCGCAGCCTAATTGCTCCGTGTAGCCGCTTCCAGGCTCCTTTTGTTTGTGTTTGCAGAAACCCAATGCTGTAATCACACGGAGAGAACGAAAGAAAGAAAGAGAGAAAGAGAGCGAGACAGAGAGTAAGAGAGAGAGAGACACACACATATACACACACACACACACACACACACACACAAATAATCACTGTTTAAAACAAATTTTCCTGATTGAGGTCTGACCTATTTAAGGTCTTAAGCTTTACTGATAGATATAAAGGGATATAGTTGCTATGAATTATGCGCGGAACATGTTAATTTCCTATAACTGCTGCTCTGGCTACAAGGGTTAATAGTAACACGCTCGTTCTAATTCGTCAACGTTCCTATGCAACAGGATGTTTACAGTGGTCACCATTTTGTCTGGGAGGAGTCTCCAGAGTCAGAGCTTCGTAACTAAGTTTTATAACAACAACGCTTCCGACGCAGGAGGGAGGATTGAGGATATCGTGAGGAGCTGGGGTTTTTTTGTTGTTGCTGCTGTCATGTTTGTTTATAGCTAGAGTCATATGTAACATGAACTAGCTACGTATTTATATTTATTCAAATATGTATCATAAATATATAATATAATATAAATATATAATATATGTATTTATATTCTATTCAAATAAATTTGAATAGGAATTAGTAAAAAAAAAAATACTTATTAAATGAATAAAAATCCATGAATTGGTGTAGCAAAAGGAAAATAAAACACTTATGATGATGATGATGATGATACGAATAACTCGATGTCGATAACCATAGCATCTGCATGGGAATCGCCAGGAACCAGTCGATACAATATCACGATACATACAGCCGAGGGCAAAAACCACACGTTTATAACGGGATTAATGTCTGGGGAGTTTCCTGGCCATGGACCCAAAATTTCCAAGTTTTATTTCCAGAGCCACTTAGTTATCCCCTTTTGCCTTATGGCAAGAAGCTATATCATGCTGGAAAAGGCATCGTTCATCACCAAACTGCTCTTGGATGGTTGGGAGAAGTTGCTCTCAGAGAATGTTTTTGTACCATTCTTGGAGTTCTCAAGCAAAAAATTGAGTGAGACCACTCCCTTGGCTGAGAAGCAACCCCACACATGAATGGTCTTAAAATGCTTTACTGCTGGCATGACACAGGACTGATGGTAGAGCTTACTTTGTCTTCTCTGGCCAAGCTTTTTACCGGATACCCCAAACAATCTGAAAGAGTGATTTAAAAAAAAAAAAAAAAAAAAAAAAAAACGACTTCATGCCAGTCCTGAGTGGTCCAATACCTCTACCTTTTGCAGAATGCCAGTCTGTCCCTGATGTTTTTCCTGGAGAGAAGAGGCATCTTTGCTGCCCTTTTTGAAATGCATGAAGGTACAGTAAGCGCTATCATCAGTTCATGTCATGCCAGTAGTAAAGCAACTTTGTGAAAATCAATATTTGTGTCTTTCTTAATACTTTTGATTTAACCTTAATTATTGTTCCAATTCTAAACAAACTTGCTCCTAACACACGGAACGCTGTGCTCCCTGCCAATCTGCGAATAGTTTAGAGCGTACCACCTGATTATAGCGGAACTGGAAAATATTCTCACACAAATGCAAATCTACTGTTTATATATATAAAAATTTTTTTTTAAAGATTTCTCAAAAGAATCCCGATACATAACTCAATCGATGTTGTCCTCCAGTCTCTACTACCTGCTTCTAATTATTTTCCTACAACCGCAAAGCTTCCTAATCCTTACATAGGAGAATCTTTATGTGACAAAGAGCATCTCTGTTCTTTCCTAAGTACTGGAAAAAGAAAAAGTCTGTGGTAAATTACACATACGCTACAGATACAGAAAAATCTTAATTAAACAGAAACGTTTTCTTAAGGTTTCCCATCTTTTAAGCAGGGCTCCGGCCACTCAAGACATAAGCTAAAGCGAATGTCTGCTTAAGTTATCTAACAGACGCCGGGCTTCACGCGATCAGGTTTTAACCGTGCATGCTCTCCGAGAGAGAGAAGGCCGAGAAACGAAGAAACGATTTACTGACAAAAAGCAGAACTCTTTTCCATCTGTGCGTTAGGAAACGACACCGCGCTGTCATCCCCATGTCTCTGCTGCGCTGTGTTTTTATTTGTGTTATTCTCATAAAAAGAGGAGCGTACATAAAGAATGAAAAGGTCTGCTTTACTACTTCTGTCAGATTCGCACGCACACACACACACACACACACACAATGCAGTTCATTTCACTGAAATGTCCATGTCTAATGTGAAGTGTGTTGGTAAGAGATGCTGTTTGACTGTGTGTGTGTGTGTGTGTGTGTGTGTGTGTGTGTGTCCATGTCGTGAGAGATGCATGCGACTTCCTGCCGCCTACGACTCAGCAGTAAACACTGCTCCACACAGGGGTAGTCGCTAAGCCATGCTCGGCAACCGTGCCACCGTGCACGCACACATACACACACACACAAACTAGAAAGCGATCGTTAAATGCCACATTTTTCTGTCACTAGGAGTCACTTTGT
This sequence comes from Heterobranchus longifilis, assembly GCA_028570985.1. Lineage (NCBI taxonomy): Eukaryota > Metazoa > Chordata > Actinopteri > Siluriformes > Clariidae > Heterobranchus > Heterobranchus longifilis. The sequence goes on from JAOVVB010000026.1 coordinate 9,344,620, forward strand.
GAGACAGACGGGTACATGATTCAGCAGATTTTCAAGAAGGCGATCAACTGTATTAAAAGAGAGAAAAAAAAGCAGTGAGACATAAATATTAAACGAGAGAAACAAAGATAGATAGATAGATAGATAGATAGTCAGTGCTGTCACTTTTCCTGTCTCACTCTCTCTCTCTCTCTGTCCTTCTCTTTGTGTGTGTGCTGTTAGCCAGGCCATAATGAATCTCCCCTGTGTGAACTGAACGCTGGCAGACTCCCTCACTCTCGAACAGGGGAGCCATTAACACAGAGAGAGGGAGAGAGAAAGAGAGAGAGGGAGAGAGAGAGACAGGAAGGAAGGAAAAGAGAGACGCCAAAGAGAACAGAGAGGAGGCCAAGAGAGGGCGAGGAGGGGGGTGGTTAAAGCAAGTGAGAAGGAAAGAGCTAAAATTGCTGTATTTCCCTTAGGTGATGTATTTCACTCTGTGTATGTGTGTGTGTGTGTGTGTGTGTGTGTGTGTGAGAGACAGAACGAGGGATGAAAGGAGAGATGAGAGATTAGCCCTAGAGGAAAATACTCTGGGAATATCTGAACTATTTCCCACTCACAGGCACTCCGCTTCAGGAAGAGACCTTCTGACCTCCAAAATAGTAAAATACACGACAATCATCCCTCATTTTGTGTGTGTGTGAGTGTGTGTAAGAGAGAGAGTGAGGGAGAAACAATTTTTTGGACTCTGCAGACAGTAAGCCCCGCCCACTTTTCAGTTAGCATTTCATGCTAACGGAGCACCTCAGAACAACTACTTCTGGAGTTAAAATTTGTTTAGTCCTCATATTTTGCATTTTTGTGCACTATTTATACACCAAAGTGTATCAAAGAAACCTTGATGCTTACTTTTATAAGCATCTTTTTGCTTGCTATCAAAGAGCTAGCTTCTTCTAGCTAGCGTCAAGCTAGTAGCTCTTGATGATTATACAGACTGCGCTATCCATATCTACAGCTTATAGAGTTTTACAGTTAGCGCCGTTAGTTAGCTTACAGAACTGTTTGGTTAGTGTTAAGGGCAATATTTATTTTAAGTATGTGCTAATTTTGCAAAGCTTTTATATAACCTACATTTTATCTGTATATTGTTCAACCTAAATGTCTCATAAAACATTATAGTGGTTTGATTCTTAATGTTGTAGCGCAGACCATACCGCTGACGCGTTACAACATTAGCATTAGCATATAAGCTAACAGAACTCTCAGCTAGTTTGGACAAAACTCAATGAATTTTTTGAAATATTTTTTTTTTTAAAGCAGTGCTAATTTTCATTTCCCATCTTGTTTTTTCACATAATCAAAGTGCCTATAATAGTTTCTATAGCATATTCTGCATCAAACATGCTGCATCAAAAATGTCAATTACATTTTAATTACCAATTTGTAATGTGTAATTTCATTTGTTATGTGCATTTGCTTTAACATATTATGCGAGTTGGAGGGCGTTCAAGTAAAACCGTGACTTTACGGCGATGAGACTCTTAGACGCAGATAAAACATTTGAATGGTACAAATGTTCTAAAAGACACACGTGTGTGCGTGAGAATAACGACTCGGTTAAGGGGGCTCGGAGTCCACTGCATTCATTCCTGTGGACATTGAGTAAATAGGACGCCATTGAAAATCGATGGATAACTTTTTCGCTAACTTGCAGAAGAGACGCATCTGTCTGTGATAACTGTACACACAATCACTCACCAACACCTCTTGCACAATTACAGGACGTCCACTGGGAGTTATTTCCACATCAGCGTATAGTCCTGACCTGGCTCCAATCCATTTCCATATCTTTGGGTCATTAAAGGAACTCCTGGGAGGCCAGAGTTTCTGACATGTAGAAGGCAATTGGTTTATGGCTCGGGTGTAGAAAACTTTCTACCTTGATAGTATCCAAGCCCTGGTGAAACACTGGGATAAGCGCATTAGTGAAGCAGGGGATTATAAAGAGAAATAAAGGGAGCTTTTACCTGTATAACTTGTATAATCTGTTATTCTGCAGTTCCGGTTTGACTTGAACACCCCTTGTACATAAACTAGATAATGGCTGGATGTACTGTTGTTGGAAATCAACAACAACCTGCAAGATTTTGCTATAACAGCACAATCTGATGTGTTTTATTTCTTTGATTCCATAGCTAATTTTTTTGTCATGAAATTTATTCCATGAAGCAACTTAGCTCCTGTCAAAACTACTTACTATAGTAGCTCAAGTATTGCAACCATGTGTATTATGGTATGTTTTTTAAGCCTTTACATTCTTGAATGTTTCACAAAATCTAATCAACGGAAAACTTACATTTACATTAAGGTTGCGTCATTATCTCAAATCCCATGCCTTAACAAAGCTGCACTTCTCACTTTTCACGTTTTATTCTTGCTTTTCTTGGAAGCGAACATGTCTGCTGTCCTGTTCGGGCTTGCAGACCTCTCTAAGAAATCCGATATTAAATTATATGTGTGCATTGCTGTACCTCAGGCAAAATGGGAATATATGGCTATATGCTAATAAGTGTTTAAAGTTTCAGTGATGAATCTTAAATAGTGAAAGCAAAGGGAAAAACTCAAGGGGGTAGTGGGTTGGGGGGTAGAGGACTAAGCGCTGGAAGAATAGTGCTGCTTTCACACTAGGTGCTTTTTTTGAGAAAGAAGGTGCTGGGTGGAAAGCCCTTCCTGCTGATATGGGGGAATTAGGGGAGCTCCATGAGCTGTTAGGACAGATTAAATAGTTATTGCTATTATTATAAGTAATCAAATAAATACTTTTTTATTGCTACTTAATTGACTAGGAGAGTATAAATTGATAAATCATTTGACGGGATCCCTATCCCCTATCATATAATGTCCCTATCGAGTAAAAGCAGTAGTGAGATATAAAACACACCGAGCTTCTCTTGGCTTATGAAGCCATGTAGGTGTGCATCAGACTGCTACAAGGCAGAAATACATCTCTTCTTGGCAGAAGTTGCAGGATCAATTTTCCTTCCTTCCACAATGGCCGTGTGAAACGGAGGCCGAGATGACGGGGCAGATTAGGGCACTATGGCAGGATTCTGTTACTCCTCCACTGGTGACAAAAAAGCCCCTGTTTGTTCAGATTTGGCTTCCCATTAAGGAAATGTGCCACTTTCAGTACAAGGAGGGAAAGAAAAAAAAACGTTACTGAATCTCCTCTGCCCTGTCCAAATCCTCAAACTTACCCATAATCCACCTGTAATATGGCGCTGGGAGGGGTGTAGGTAATGGAAGGGGGTCTGGGGTAGTTCCCAGAACTATGGGGTAGACAATAGGGGTATTATTTGGGATAACAGCCTCTCCCATGTGCCCCTGCTGCTACTGCGATCCTCCCAGGCGTAGACTGATGATCTAGTGTGTGTGTGTGTGTGTGTGTGTGTGTGTGTGTGTGTGTGTGTGTGTGAGAGAGTGAGAGAGAGAGAGAGAGAGAGGATTTGGAGGTGTTGACTTGCATAGGAAGGTATACACAACAGTTTCCTAATGGTGCTTTCATTGATAAGTGTACACTGTAATGATGTGTTTTCAAACACTCCATCTCTACTGTACTTTTTATAATTTTTTTTATTTTTATAAAATTGTAAATTAAAAACTTTTAAAACAAAGATCAATTTGATACCAGAGAAACCATTTATAATAATTAAAATTAACATGTAATACCCATAAAATGAAAAAAGAAGTAGCTATCAATAAAAAATTTCAGTGATGTATTGATATACTATACATGTATTTTAAATTCATTTTTAATTTATACTTATTTGCATTTCAGGTAATAAAATGCTGCCATTCTCCTATAATCCTACAGGTGGAGTTTACATAAATTTGCATTTCCTACTGGATGGTTGAAATGTATTGATTCCTTCGGGATCAATAAAGTATATGGCAATCTACCTATCTACCATTTCTAAACTATTCACACAGTATATATCCTGAGCTAAATTATTTGTTAGGAATTAGAACAAAATCACGCACACAAAAAACAATCAGGATATTTATAAAATCTTGATACTTTGCAATATAAAAAGAATTGGCATTAGGTATTGTGATAATATCGTATCGAGTGGCCCCTGGTGACTCCCATCCCTATTAAATAATGCATTTGTATAAACATACTGTATATATACCTTAACACAAAGAAAAATATATATAACACAAAGAGAAATATAAAAAAAGTATATATAAATATATACTGTAAATTAATATGCAAAGTGAAAACATCTTTGAATTTGATTAACAATAAAGATAATTAAAAGGTTTTTTTTTCTTAGTTAAGAAGAAAGGTTTTAAGCAAAATATGCAAAGTGAAATTATTTTGCAAAACACTACTACAAATAGTTAGATAGAATGTGTTAAGCACGAATATGCAAAGTGAAACTTTTGAAATTGATTTAAATAAAAACTTATTTTAGCTTCTAAAATTCTTACATATTGTTAAGGGAAAAAAACAACTACGTAACATTAAACTATTTCCGTACTAGAATTATAATTAAAGCATGTAAAATTAATAGATTTATAGAAGTTTTAAACAAAAATATGCCAATTGAAACTATGTATTTGATTTATAATAAAAACAAATGTTTTAAATTCTCATGCATTTAAATTAAATGTTTTTTTATATGAAAAGTGAAAACAACAACTTGTTTTAAATTATGTTTTGGAAAGTTTTAAAACAAGGTTTCAATGTAAAGCTTTACTTGTACAATAAAACTAATATTTAACAGTAGTTTTATTTCCAATTTTGCATTAAAAGACACTTTTCTACACAGAACAAATGAGTGACTTTAATTAACAACTGGGTGGTGTAACGTTGCCCAACTTTGAAGCAAATTGGAAACTTTTCCAATAACTGCACATGCTGAAATGTTTTGTTCAAGTTGCGTACCACAGTAATTTTTCAATGATTATAATTTCTTAGATCAAGTCATAATTTTTATTCGATTATAGTTACATTTAACATTGCGGAACTTTGCAAACCGCCATAAACCATCCTTCCTTCAGCAGCATCTTTTTTTTTCTTTCTTTCTTGCAATATCTAGACAAAAATGCAGCTCGTTTTGTTACTGAAAAACCACAAAAAAAAAAATCCTGAAGACTTTCCCATGTCAGAAAAAGTTACAGCTTTACCTCTGATGGTTTCAATGCACTGGAGACAAAAAATGCTAAATAAACGTCTCCTCAGAGAAAACTTTACCTCATCAACAAGAACACATGTTTTTAACCTGTTTAGGTGGAGCACCCACCATGAAAAAGAGCTGTAACTATAGCAACAATATTGTATTAGATTTAGTGCTTTAAAACATGTTCTCTCTCCAATCAAAAGTAAGCATTGAACGATTTTTTTGTAAAGATTTTTGTAAAGTTGTAAGTATTTTCACTTCCTGTATGCATTTCCATAACAGAATACAAATTCGGCTCTGCATAACGAGGTTGTGCCGACTTTGACAAGATCGTTCTGCATGAATCATTCTTAACTAAAACTTGCCATTGGTGACTGATGAGGTGAACCATAAAAAGAATTTGTATCATGCATGTATCCACAGCTGCTCATCTACAAATGTTTACAAGTCTTTATTTTACATTTTAAAATGTAATTAAGACAGTTTTATTTCCCTTCACTCGTCATGACACTGGTTCTTAATGTTGAGCACCATGGTTGGATAAACAAACAATGCTACGCGTGACTGCAACATTTCATCTGATTCTTATCATGTCAGCACAGGATAAGTGTGTAATGATGCTTAGCAGATGTTTGATATCATGTACTGTTCCGAACGTTTTATAGAAAACTCTCTCAACCACAATTCTGGTCAGAACAAATGCCTAGATATTTCTTCTCGGATTATTCAGTGTAATAATCATTTAAATGTATGAAATATATAGACACACACACACAGAGTGCACTTGTGTAAGTGTGTGTTTTGTATGTGCAAAGAGATTTCCTGAGCTGAAGGCATTCCAAAGGCCCGGTGGTCCGGCCAGGAGGCAAGACGCTACACGCTGCCAGATATCAGCTCACAAAAGCCCTTCATTTCCTGCTCTCTCTCTCTCTCTCTCTCTCTCTCTCTGGT
>JAOVVB010000026.1:9350968-9365443 GCA_028570985.1 Heterobranchus longifilis
ACACACACACACACACACACACACACACACACACACACACACACACACACACACACGCACAACCACCCTGTCATAAAGTCGAAAAAATTTAATTATCCCTCCAGTCATGAGCACCTTACACCAAGGTCACAGCTCAACATACAACTCCATAATAAACAACACTAGTACAAGAAAGAAGTGTCAGGAAAGAGATTAAGTGAAACAGCAAACACATCACGGTGCACACAATATAACACAGCGATTAAACAAAGACCTGAAGATTTGTGAAAACACCCGGTCCCCACAACATCAAAACCACCATGAACGCCTATCTTAATAAAGACATAAGCTAGAAAGAGTTGCTCACACACACTTAAACACACGCAGTCAAACGTCACACAACGTCAAAACCACCATGCACTGCCATTTTAATGGGGAAGTAAGGTCCCCACAAAAACCCAAAGAGTTACAGACACACACAGTCCCCACAATGCCAGAACCATGAACTCCCATCTTAATGAGGACTTAGAGTATTCATAAAGATCCAACAAGTTTTTTTCTTTTTACATTTTTTTAACACACACACGTCCCACAATGCCAAACCACCACCGTCTTCCCATTTCAACAAGGACTTAAGGTCCACACAAAGACACAGTGACTTGTGAATACACAGAGTGCCCACAATGTCAAAACTACGATTTATTCCCAGCTTACTATGGACATCTAGTCCTCACAGAAGATCTGGTATGAAAAACCCCACATCCTCCCACACACACACACACACACACACACTAATAGTCATCTCAGCTCTTAAAGTATTTTATTTAAACAAAACGGTTTAAATTCGACTAAAACGAAGATGCATTTCATCAGCTAAAAGTGTTTTAGTTGAGCAGAGAGAACCTCAGAGACTCGGTTCGGGCTGCTGACGAGCTCAAGCAGGAGACCTTCTGAGGCGCTGTTTTCAGAAATATGACACTAATACGCTGCTTGAAGTTTGATACCAGCCTGGGGATCCTTCTCCCGGACACACGCGCACTCACACACACTCACATACACACACACACACCCTCAGGATGTAAAGATGGGTTATTTACCACTGTGCATAAAGGGGTTGTTAAAACATAAATGTGCTCACACACACATTCTGGCGGAATAGGATCATTTAGTAGGCCACAAAAACACTACACATATGCACATACATACACACACACACACACACACACACACACACACACACACACACACACGTGTTAGTTATAGTATGTTTAAGCAGCTGTACAGCTATATAATAATAATAATAATAATAACAATAACCAGGGGATTAAGGGTTTAATTACCCAAGCTAATTTAATCACACTCTTTTAAGCCTTGTTTAAACTCCCATAACTATTCTGCAAACATATCAAGATTAGCTATTTGCTTGTTTTCACCCATCCAAGAGGTTTGTTTGAGGCACTACAATTTAATTATTGTTTAAATCCACACTTGTAGCAGTCACAGAATGATGGATGCTCCAGGATTCTTTTTAAATTGAGTTGCTTTGGATTACCTCACCTACACTGTGACTTTACTGGAAGCTCCAAGCATGACCCTGCAGGCTGGTGAAACGGGCCATTATAATGACCGCTACAATCAATATATACTGTACAGTCTTGTTAAAAAGTATTATACTTCTGTCAAAAAAAAAAAAAAAACTCTTCATAACATAAGCTGTTGTTAACAACACACTAGAAACATATCACCTATTCACATTCCTCCAGTGAATGTGGTGGAATTCCTGTTCTGCACAAATAACACTCTTCCTCTGGTGGTTTCTGAGGGTTATGGATCTCCTCCGGGAAGATTTTTGGACCAAAAAGCACACTACCGCTGCGGTTCCCCTCACATTATGTGGTTTTTCCCTTTTTTTTTTTTTTTCTTTCCTGAATGAATTTTAGAGCTTAAGCTTCACTGTGGAAATCGGACAACTGGAACAGCTGGTCTGAAAACATCAACACAAAAAAATGTGCATGTGCATGTGTTGATAATCGCTTATGCAGCGTACCGCAATATTTAACACGTATGATATTGCTACCAAGAACAGAGTTTGGGTGAGGGGTCGAGAAGAGGTTGCTTTTTTTTTTTTTTTTTTTTGGCCAATATTTGCTTTTGAGATAAAGGCAACATAAGGATTCTGAAAAAAATTGTAGAAGAACATAATACTTAAAATAAAGAAAGCTGTAAAACATAGCAGATTGAAATGCCATGGCAACTAAAGACTATAATTACAGACATTTAATACAAGTACTTTATTTTTCAAAATAACAATGAGCCTAGGCCACCCAAGACCAAGTCCACTGGTTTTCATTCCTTCGAGCACTATTGGTAGGTCCTGACCTAGTTGTTAAGCCGTCACAAAGTCGATCAAATCCTTACGCTTGCCCATTTTGTCTATTTCCAACTTCAGGGACAAAATGTTTTACTTGCTGCCTAATATGTCCCAACCATTTCCAGGTGCCAGTGTAACAATATATTGTAACTGTACTATCACCTGTACTGTGACTAGGGCCAAACTGACCTACTCAGTATTAGGTGGGTGGTCATAATGCTTATAGCTGCTTAAGACAATTCTGACAAAAATAAACTGAAATGCCCAAACACTAAAATGAATCCATAGTTTACTATGATTGACAGCTCAATAAGATATACAGATGAAAGAAAAAACAGTAGTCATATTATTAAAATGTCATAGCAACTGGCTTAGTGACATGTAAAAGGTTAAAGGTGATGCGTAATAGATGTATATTCAAATTCATAAAAAAAAAAAAAAAAGAATATACCAAGAATCATGTAGCTAGCAATACACGACCAGCATTAATAATTACCACATTTGTGGTTGTTAACTGATCAAATTCATAACTGAGGTTGAAACAGCGTTTAATATTTACAGTACAAACACGACACCAGAGCCCAGTATATAATTAATATTTATTAATAAATTAGCAATAATCTGTATTTTATCCTTATATATTTTAATAAATGCATGTGTTTCTCACTAACATTTGAATACACTTAAAGTATGCATATGCATAAACTTAATTTAAGACTTTATCATTGGTTATAGCTTATTAATGTTAAAATAATAAGCTATAACCAATGTATTGTATTTATTTTTATTGCATACTAGGCTTAGTTGTGGCTAGTTATGGCCAAAACACAGTACTGGTGCTGATTACATTTTTTTATGTAATACATATAGTCCAGAAAATGTGTGTGCCAAAGAAGCTACTTTACTTTAAGTTGCTTACTTCAACCATTTTAGAGAGATGATTTCATATGTGCCCCAAAAATGACAATTGTTTATTGTTATATTGTCTCACTTCAAACAATACTAATTTAAAATGCAAATTTTCATATTTCTTTATAAGTATTGATACTAAAATTGGTGCAGGCTTCTAGCAGCATATGACCTTAAAAAAATCTGTAGTGTCCGTAACCATGTCAAATTCATGGTGCAATATCTTAATTTTTGAATAATATACTTTTTAGTTTCATGTCTTTTCATGTAAAATCTAAATTGGCCAAGTTTCATCTGAATAGTATTTTTTGCCCTTTAAAATATTATATTATAGTTGTGTTCGATTATCTGGTGAGAACATTAGAAGTTGGAAAGACTCATCAGGATTTTTTTTTACATCTAGACACAATATCACGTTCATCCGATTTGTTTTGCAAGTGTTGCTGTTGTACAAACGGCTCTGACCGTAGACTAAATGACATCTTGGAGTCAAAATATACAGCATTTCTGATTAGCATACTATCTGAGAAGACCTTGAGATATTACCATGCTTATGGTTAGAAGTGAACTCAACAATCAGTAAAACAATACAAAATAATTGAACAAAAACAAAAAAAAAAAGTAAGAAAGAAAAACAAAGACCAGATGTTGCTGAACGTGTATGTTGTTCGATTAATGTTTCCCGCTGTTTTCCATTATAGGAACAGAGCAAATTCCACTTTAATAAAACATTAGATGTAATAATTACATTTCTGCACATTATACTTTGCTTACTTTAAATATTTCCTTTGTGAAGTTTGATCCTTAGTGTAAACTTGACTTGAATGCAAGTTTATTTTTAGTTTAACTTTATTCTGTTTGGATTTATCTAACTTTATTTGTACTTTATTCTCTTCTGGTCAAGACGGAGGGAGTGCTTCATGACCTCAACCTTACAAAAGAACCTCATGGACTCTATAAGTGTTACTTACTGTAGGCTGTATATTTTACAAGAATCATTTAGCTACTGCAGTGATAACCTTACAACCTGAATTCCAGATGTGGTAAGTAAAAGATTTTGATTATTTCGTTACTGTTCTTAGGTTTAGTTTTAATATATCGGTCCTTTACTTTCATTTCCATTTTTCTTTCACTTAATAAACTTTTTATCTTAATTATTTTATTGTAAATCTATACTTTTTACTTTTTACTTTTTATGTAATTATAGGAAAATGTAGTAAGTCACAAAATGTGTCAGGTAGTGTCCAGATCTTGCTCAAAATTCCTAACCAACCTAAACAGATTTCAAACCTTTTTTTGTACATGTGTGAAAATGATTCCTCATGCTCCCAGAACCACTGTTTCACAATTTGAGTCCTGGAACATGCCTGTGCCATCAGAGAAGAAAAACTCCATTGAGGTGATAACCTGAGCAGTCAGTACATACAGGTCGTCACCTGATTTCATTTTATTGCCACATAACGTTGCTGAGCCTAGACTTGAGGCTTGTATAGTGGGCGCTATGGAAGATGGGCACATCGCTTCATGCACTGCCCCTCTTACCCTGATGGACTAATCAATACATGACCACATGACCCTTTTCTATCGCTCCAAGTCCAATCTTTATGCTCCTAAACAAACTTTTTTCTTCTTTCACTGATTAAACATAGCTAACCATAAACCAAGCAGCTTCCCTTGATTGATGGTTCAGCGCTATCCTTCCAGATTTTGATAATGTGTTGAAGGGTTCTTAACCAGTAACCAGTTCCAGTATTTTAAAATCTCCTTAGTTGTTTTTCTTACTTGATGCAGCCCAATAAATCGACCCTTCTGAAATAGTGTTTTTTTGGGGTTTTTTTTGGCCAGGCAGTGTATATTGCTCAAATTTGTCCTTAAAATTTTTCCTTAAAGGAGTTACCTAAAAATGTATAATTGGTTTGTCTCAATAAATACCTTAAGCCTTTAAGATATTTATGTATACATAAAATAAGATATACAAAATGCTTTTTTAGTATAAAGTAGTAGTATACATAAAATGCTAAGATTTTTTTTGGTTGTTTTTTCAAAAGGCACACAATCTGCAGCACAAAAACAAAACTATAGATTAATTTACATGTGAAAAATCTTTACATATTTCATGTTTAAAATTAGTTACATAACCAAGTATGCCTTTAAAAAAATTTCCGAAGATTTTACAGATTAAGAAGTTTTCAAGTTTTTTTCTTTTTCCACATTTATTTTGTTGTGATTTATGTTATACAAATAGTTTCGATTACAAGTGGCGTTGAAGTTAACCTAGGACAAGCTGAAATGAAGGCATAAAACCGACTGACGTTTACAGAATACTTCAAGCACAGTATGGTGATGAGACTCTTAGCCGCAGTAAAGCATTAGAAAAGTAGCAAACAGTTCACACTGCAGACGATCCTGGCTGGGGTGGCTCGAAGCCCACTGCAGTCGTTCCCAGAAATATTTACACACTATACACACAATCATTCACAAACACCACTTGCACATTACAGGAACTCTGCCCAGAATTATTGCCACATCCCCTTTATAGTCCTGACCTCGCTCCAAGCCATGTATGCATATTTGAGCCATGAAAGGGGTTCCTAGGAGGCCAGCGTATGAGAAATGAAGCAGGCAGTCCGATCATGGTACACAAGCACTAGTGAAGTCCCTTTTTTTTTTTTACTATTTAATTACTATTTAAAATTTACTCATTAAAATGATTATACATTTATTGGTATTCGTGAGGTAGGTTGTAAGCTAAATATCTTTATCAAGCATCATCCTAGGTAACATTTTTAATTATTTCTAATTTTAAAATTAGAAATAAAGCTCTTCGCTATCCCTAGCTTTTTTATTTACTAATAAATGCAATCATTTCGTTTACTAATTGACCATCGGTATCAAATCATCAAGTTTGAATTCTGCACTTTATCATCAGTTTGCTAGACATATTAGGAGATTTGGACGATGAGAAGTTAGAAAATGGTGATAGTTTCAATTTAACTTTTAATATAAATACAAAAAAAAGCCTTAATCAAACATTTTGCAGGTGTGTTATGGCAACTTTGTATCTTTAGCTTTATGGTTAATGACTGATGTCATTGGTGTATTTGATTTTGTTTGAAGAATCACTTTAAACTAGAAATACATTAACCCACACTTTAACTTCCGAACCCTAAACAAAGGTCTTTTTGGACTTCCTGTAAAACAGCCTTTTTTCTTTATTAAGACAAGTAAAATAACCCACATGGTTCAATTTATTATATATTCTATCATTATGTGACATTTGGTCCTCACAAAGAAAAAAAATCCTTCACACACACACACAAACCTCTAAGTCACCATTTCACGGTTTGCCTCTTAACCCTCTCTCCCTCCTCTTTCTCTCCTTTCTCCTGTCAGTTCAAGACTCTTAAGAGGCAATTAGTGAAAAACCTTTTCATTTCGTCCACCTCCCATCCCCCCCTCCTCCTCTCATTCCTTTTCCCTTATCGTTCTTCTGTTCCGTGCAGTTCTGAAGCATGAAAGGTCGCGCGGGTCAAAGTGTGTAACTTTGTAATCACGTGTGGAGAATTTTAAATTGCATCGGGGACGCCACGGTGGTCATTTGGAGATTTTTTTTTTTTTTTTTTTTTTTAAGTGGTCCAGTTTGGGGGGGAACAATTATTCAAGGTCAGATTAAACACACACATATACACACACACATGGTAATGAAACACAAAAGATTAAAACCTCAGATTAAACACGCAGAAAAGAACGCAAATCCTTTAACTGCTGCCACACACGCGAAGAAAATAACAAAGGAACGGGGACATGCTACGGCGGAGGGGCAAAGCTGCAGAGCACACACACAGGTTCGAACCTAGTTAGTTTCTAAAGTAAAAAATATATATACACTTTTAAATGATGTAGGTTGCACTAGTTGTTTGACTACGTCAGGTTAATACTAGTTGAAATGAAGGGCCCTAAGGCTTCTGGATATCAAGTGTAAAACTCCCCAGAGTGCACTAAAATAAAAGTGCCCTATTTTCTAATGTCTGTCCAGTAAGAAAGTATGTGAAGTGTAACAGCTCAGTATATACTACAAAGAACTGCACAAAGCAGGAAGTGCCCAGGAATTCCTTAAAAATTGTTTGCACGGTGAAGCAAATGAAGCAAAACGAGAGTCGCGTTTTTTTGTTTTTTTTCAATTATGGTAAAGGCGTAAAATGCAGAGTACACGCGCAAAAGAAGTGCTCTATATTCTTGGTCATGTCGGTCCACTAAAAATCTATTTCTCGTATAAAGGCAGAGTCAAATTAAAAGCGCTTAAAAGTAGGAATGGACAAAGTAGTGGAAATTAAGTGAATGTACAGATTACAGGTTTAATATTACAACATTAAAAATTACAAAATGGATTCAAGTGGAAGTAAAAGAAATAGTTGCTAATTTTATTTAAATGTACTTTGTGTAACAAAGTAAATGTTCGAACTGATAATATCAAATACATTTTAGGGATACCAGTAACAGATAAAAAGTATGATATGGCGCTTTTCTACTTAGCGCCGTATCAACACTTGTTGTGTTGTTGTTTATGGTATGGATGGAACCCAAATCACAAATAAATGAAGAAGAAGCAAGTTCCTGCCCAATAAAGTGTATTTACTCTTAACCATAATGATCAGATATGTAAAAGTAAGAACAATAAAATGGAATCAAATAATATTTTTTCCCATACTCTAAAAATAAAAACTGAGGACTAAGTGGATTAAAGTGTGTGAAGAAGCACCTCAGGAGGATTGTTGAGTATTTTACTCCAATGAGAGTTGCTCTACATGAAAAGCCGTTTCAGCGTTCACACATTAGGAAAGCAGCAGCAGATGTAATCTGATGTTCTGTTCATGTTGTGCTCTGGGACAGCGCCAGGCAAGTACTCAAATGAAAGTATTTGATAAGTAAATGAAAGCTGTATTTGTCATAATTTCATATTAAAAAGTAATTTTCTGTACAAGTGCAATTGTCTAAAATAATGCCGTTGTGCAATGTTGAACATGTGCCAGAATTTGGCAGGAAGCTTAGCCAGTTACAGTAGATACTGGAATGGATGCTAGCCTAATGTGGCATTAGCGAAGAAGCCAAGCTAACTTATTGTAGTTAATTACAGGTGGTTAAAGTTAACAAATCAGCTAAACCAGCCTCAGTGTGTTTTTTCACATAATTTTATACAAGTCTTTGCTTGCTCCAGCATAATGAATGATTTTACTGAGGGCGCTTATCAGGTGGCTTATCAAATGGCGCCAACTCCATTCAGTAGCATGAGACATTTGAGAAATGGGACCTACACAATACTGAGCATGAGATTACGAATTGGGCATTATTCTTACCTTTTTTTTTGTTTGTTTGTTTTTTACATTGATGAACTCGACTGGATGGTAAACTGAGCCCATTTTATTGGTTGATGAGGCATATGGAGCATTTGTAACAAATATGTTAAAGGGCTTAAATAAAAATATTTTATTATTACTAGAAATTGGGAAAAAAATTATTCCAAATAGATTTTTTGAGGTGGTAAATCTTTGCAGTTCCTCTGTAATCCTACAGGTGGCAGACTTTAAATTGTTCCTACACCGGCAAGCAGTATGAACCAAGCAAATTATTTTCCAAGTTTGTTTAATTGTAACAAAATCTAAAACATATATATTGAATTTAACATTGAACCGGGATAAAAAAAAAATAGTAAAATCGAGTCTGCACATAAGGATCATGATACTGGGGACCTTCTGATCAGCAGAACAAACCCCTTAGCCACTGAACTAATATTGCCCCCTATAGTACACACCCCCAACACACTGTTGTAAAGAAGAAGAATACAATATTCCCTTAACCGCCAGGGAATACTTAATCTACGGCAAGTGTTCGCTTTTAAACAGATCTGATCTTCAGGCTTCTTTTGTAAAATTTAAAAAGTCAGAAACATGAAGCGACTTGAAAATATTTCACTGCTGATATTCCAACATGGCAAAGTAATCTTTTTTAATATTGTGCAGGTCCTATTTGTACTGCCAAAACAGCAGTGACACATTAAGACATGAACTCCACAGGACCTCAGAGGTCCTACCAAGAGGTTCTTCATGTTGTGAGGTCCATGGATCTGACTTGTTTGTCCAGCACATGGCACAGATATGTGATCGGGTTGAGATCTGGTGCACTCTGAAGTCGTGTCAACACCTTGAACTCTTTGTCATGTTCCTAAAAACATGTCTGTACAATGTCTGCAGTGCGGCAGGGAGCCGCACTGCCAGAAAGGGGTATACTAATTTAATCCAGATTGCAAGCTAGAAGCAAGTTAGTTGATACAATTAATATAAGATAGTTTAAATAGTATGATACGCCAACATGTACAGTGCCGTGAAAAAGCATTTGCTCCTGTTTTTGACCTCAAGCTGGAGCACAGTTGGGTAATGCAGCAGGACAATCTGGAACACACAAGCAAGTCCCCCTCTGAATGGCTCAAAAGTGGCCAAATGCTTGGAGTGACCTAGTCAAGGTCCGGACTTAAATTTGATTGCATGACCCTAAACAGGCCATTAATGGGGCATCTGAGTGGCGCAGTGGCTCGCCCCATTATCCGGAGATCGCGAGTTTGATTCCCGGGTGATGCTGTAACCTCTCGCAGCTAGAGGTCTAGAGAGAGCTGATCGGCCGAGCTCTCTCCGAGGGGGGGGGATGAGAGGTACTTAGTGCTCCCACATTAATCACGGCTCTACAGCCAATCAGGGGCATCTGTAAGCTCAGACAAGCAGAAAGAGAGGATAGCGCCGTCTTCCAAGTGTGTTACACCGCCCCCAACGGTGCGTGAGCGACCGGTTCGAAAAGATGCGGTTGGCTGGCGTCACATGGTTCGGAGGAAACACGTGATAGACTTTGGCCCCCCCGACTGAGTGGTAATAGTAGCCTTAATGTGGGAGCCCCCTAGTGATGGGGAAGAATTGGACACGACTAAATTAGGGAGAAAATCGGGGAAAAATCCATTCATGATCAAAAACCCTTCAATGCAGCTGATTTAAAAGAATTCTGCAAAGAACAATGATGTGAGAGACTCGAATTATAGCAAAAACACTTCATTGCAGTTGTTGCCGCCAAGGATGGCACAACCAGTTATAGGTTAAAAGGGGCAATTACTTTTTCACATAGGGCCAGGCAGGTTTGAAGAGCTTTTTTCCCCTTAATAAATGATATCATTTAAAAAAATATGTATTTTGTATTCACTCGGGTTATCTTTGTGTAACGGCGGCACGGTGGCTTAGTGGTTAGCCACCGTCGCCTTGCACCTTGCTCTCCCTGTGATTGGTGGGTTTCCTCCAGGTACTCTGGTTTCCTCCCACAAGACATGCAGGTTAGGCTAATTGGCATTCCTAAATTGCTCATAGTGTGTAAATGAGTGTGCGAGTATGCCCATGTGTGTGTGCCCTACGATGGATTGCCACTCTGTCCAGGGTGTACCCCACCTCGTGCCCTAAGGCTCCTGGGATAGGCTCCAAGCCCCCCCGTGACCCTGGGGGTAAAGTGATAAAGTGGTTTAGATGATGAATGAATGAAAAACATTTTGTGTAATCGTAAAATTGTTTGATGATCGTTAAAATTTTTCTTCCAGAAAGAAAAAAAAAAAAAAACCAGGAGAGGGCAAATACTTTCCTTACATTTTTCATGACACTGTATCCGAGTGTACATGAGTATGTTTGTGTGTATGTGAACACACGAAGGAAACAGACTCTTAGTACCGATCCAGAAACCCTTGACATACACACTTAAGAGTAGATGAACAACAGAGTGCCTGTCTTACTGTTTCTTTATCATTCTGTCTGGCTGACCGTCTTTCTCTTACCCGTCTCTCTCTCTTTCACTCTTTGGCTCTCTTTCACTCATTCGCTCTCTCTTTCAACACTGATCAAATAAACAGACACCAGTAGCCTGCCGCATCCGTGCTCCTCTTGATTGACGTGCTCCTTCTCTCGACCCCCAATCACTTCCTTCTGCCCTTGTGGTTTTTGGTGGCATGCTGTGTGTGTGTGTGTGTGTGCGTGTGTGTGTGTGTGTGTATATAAGTTGTTCATTTCCAAAGTTGACTGTATCTGACCGTACAGTATTTATTGAGCAGTTTGCATAAACACTCTTTAGGAGCTACACTCTACATAGTAACCAGGAAGCCATTTGTGGGGTTTTTTGGGATTGAAAAGTCGTTTCACTTAAACTTCTCTGTCTTCCCCCAGCTGCTCATCTTTTTATACATAACATGTACATGCGAAGCACACACCTAGGTTTGTCAAGAAAAACAAACCAGCTCAAACTCAGACACCCTGCGGCATTTTCAATTTAGAGTTTTATCTCAGAGGACGAGTGTAAAAATGTCATTACAGACGTCACCCGGAGAAAGTAATCCCTTCCGGACTATTGGCCAGCCAACCATCTGTCAACGTTGCTCATGACTGCTCGGTCAGTATGACATTATGCTCTCATCTGCATATTCAAATCAATTAGGGATATAAGGTATAGATCATTGTATAATATTACCTAAAAGTTATTGAGAACTTTTTTTTAAAGGGATTTGACAGCTGTAACAGACGCACAGCATGCCTCCGAAAACCACACGAGCTGGAGGAAGTGCTCGAGGGTTCAAAAGGAGGGGCATGTCAATCAACAAACAGAAACAAAACACTCACACACGCAAACAGGCAAGAGAAACCTGAATAAATTACACATAAAAAGGAAGCGCACTGATTCATCTTACCTTATTGTCTCGAACTGAACACAAACCAGTGCAGTGTGCAATATGATTATTCACTAACTTTGTCTTTATTATCTGTAGTACATAGTGTGGCGCAGTGGAATAAAGTACTCTTGTCAACAAGCCCTCTAGTGGATCATTTCGGGATTCAAAAAAACAAATTTTACTTGAAATGTTGGAGGGGGGGGTGGGGGCGGAGGGTGGAAGGGGGTGGAAATCGATTCACGTACATCTCGCGATTATTTGTGTGGCGATTCATGTATCGCCAAACTGAACCCAAAATCTTTGGATTTGTTTTAAAAATTTTATTTTTAAAGTTATAAAATTTGGTTTATCCTTAAATAAATTTTATTTATACATGTTTGCATTTAAGATGATAAAATGTTGCAGTTTCTCTATAATCCTACAGGTGGCACTCTAAACTATTCACTATTCTCAATGGCAGGCAGCACTGCATCCTGTGTGGTAAGTTTTTTTTTAAACAAAATTTAGAAACAGATATTTATAAAACTGTGTTACTTCATCAATCAATCAATCACAATACAAATCGAATCAGTGCCTATGTATCGTGATATGGTATCAGGTGATCCCTAGTGATTCCCATTCCAAAGTGTTACTGACAAAATTGTATACTGTTTCAAGTGTGTCCTGTTACACACTATATGCTTAGTAGAGACTGGTTTTATAATTAAAGGTGAATTTGTAGCGTAGTGCACTAGCAGGAAGTACACATGTAGCATGGAACAGCTTAGTGGGGACCAAAACATGGTCAGTAACATGCATATCGTGTCCGATGTAGCGTCCGAAGTGCAGGAGTGCAGAGCCTACCTTGTCGATCATGTCCGGTCTGTTGGTGGCGGCGAGAACGGTGACGTCCTTGAGTTGCTCGATCCCGTCCATCTCCGTCAGCAGCTGCGCCAGCACCCGGTCGGCCACGCCACTCGATCGAGACGAGCTGCAGCAAAACAAAAGAAGACAACGTTAAACTATGTGACTATTAATATGGTGAGATTTTTGGAAGCCGTCTTTACTGTCAGATATAAAGTTTAAAGGTACACTGTGAACCTTCTGTAAAATAAATCAATTAATAAATAAATACCTGAAAATAAATTAGAGACTGGTCTGGGATCGATTGTTTATAACTGCCATAATGGGGACTATCTTTTTTTTTTTCGAAATGGCGCGTCGTTTATTAAAGCCATGAACATATTTTAATATATAAAGAAATAAAAAAGATTGTTGGATAATACAAAGGGACGCTCAGGTCAAATCAGGATTTGTGATGAAATGTGAATTCATTTGAGACCGATTGCCAGTTACAGAAGACTTCAAGTACAGTACGGAGATGAGACTCTTAGGTGCAATAAAACATTAGAACGGTGCAAACATTTCAAAGATGGCTGGTCGTGAATGATAATCCCGGCGTGAGGTGGCTCAGAGCCTTCTGCAGTCATTCCTGTGAAAATTCGGCAAGTGGAACATCTGATCCTTAAAAACCGACGGATAGCTTCTCGGCAGCTTGCGGGAAGAGACGCATCTGTCTGTGGAAACTGTAAACGCAATCATTAACCAGCACCACTTGAACAAACTCAGCTGGTAGTTACTGTTCCATCCACCGTACAGTCCTAAACCCGCTCCAAGTCATTTCTACATGTTTGGGCCATTAAAGAAGTTCCCGGAAGGCCAGTGTTTCTGATGTGAAGCAGGCAGTCCCATCATGGCTCTGGCGTACTGAGAAAACTTTCTACCTTGATGGTATCCAAGCACCAGTGAAACCCTGGTATAAGTGCATTAGTGTAGCATGAGATTATATAGAGAAATAAAGCACAGGGAGTTTTTACTCTCATAATTCAAAAGTTTGTATAAGAGAATTAAGACACATTTCAGCAAGTGTCTATAAGCAACACGTAGGCATGCATAAATCCCTGAAGACAAGGATGTGAAATCCTTTTATCAGAAATGTACAAAGCATTAAGAACTGTGTGTGTGTGTGTGTGTGCGTGTGTGTGTGTGTGTGAGCTCCAAATATAGACAAATGCATCAATCCCTTAATCTGATTCAATTCACAAAATGAAGGCTGACTCAGCAAACCAAGTCAAGTCGAGTCAAGTAAGGCTATAAAGTGTGTGTTTATTAGTCCTGGCCCAGTCTTTGCTTTAATTAATAAAGTGGCTACAAGACCAGAGTGCTGACAGGAACCAAAAACACGCACACACGCGCACACGCGCACACACACTCTCATATACAGTATATATTAGGCCAGTGGTTCTCAAGGTGTGGGGCGCGCCCCACTAGTGGAGAATACAGACATGACAGGTGGGGCGCAATGAATGGGAGGGAGTTGGTAAAACATACAGTAATAGGACAGTATCTATTCTAATTCGTGCTTTTCTTTATTGACAATAAAGATCGGACACTCGAAACTAAACAATCACACGCAAAGAAATGGATCATTAATACA
>JAOVVB010000026.1:9378250-9389614 GCA_028570985.1 Heterobranchus longifilis
TCCTCACCATTCTTTCTCTCTCTCATCTCTCTCTACCAATCCCCTTCCCGTTTATTCATGCATTTATGCACCTTCTATTTCCATCCTTTTTAAGCTCCTTCCTCACCCTTGATCCCTCTTCTCACCGTTCATTTCATCTTTCTCGATCTTTCCTTATTTTATGCTTTCTCCTCTCTGCTGATTTTCCTGCCTCTCTCTCTCGCTCACACACACACTGCTATTTTGTTATCCTTCCATCTTATGCCTGTCATCCCCTCCTCTCCCTCACCCTCTCTCCCTCTCTTCTGTTTGTTTGCATGAGTTATGCTGATCTCAGTCCAAAGCAGGAAGCAAAGCTGCACCACTCCGGGCGACACATCGCCACGACAACCTGATTCCAATTAGTGGCAGGATGATGCGAGAGCCTCTTCCTGTATGGTTACACACACACACACACACACACACACACGGCAGGATGCTTGTGTGTTGTACACATAAAATCGCCCCCGAAAAACATTGCTTCTTTCAGTCTCTATTTAGCAAACAAGGGCCTGGTGTGTGTTTGTGTGTGTGTGTGTGTGTTTTATTTAACTGTACATTTAGTTATTCATTCATTCATTCATCCATCTACAAATTCACTCATTCATCCAGATTTTCCCCTGATTATTCATTTGGCTTGTCAGCTCAATGATCTGTTCATCCTTTCACTCATTCATGTGTTTACTCATTTACTAAATCATTAATGGGTTCATCCATTCACTCATTAATTTTTCTTTTCCTCTCTCAACATTCACTATATGTGTCCACTCGTGTCCTTGCTTGTACCTTTATTTATTCATTTATACATTGATTAAATCGTTCACTTGTTCAACACGCACCTAACTTTTTATTGTATGTGTTCACTTATTCATTTAGACACCTCTTTTCGCATTTCCTTGGTTATCCATTCCTGTCCACGTTATTACTTATTAAATACGTCTTACTTATTCAGTCAGACGTTTGTTTCACTCATTCACAAGTTCACTCGATCCTTTCATTCTTTTGCATTCATTCTCTGTTCATGTTTAGCATTCAAATGTCCACCCATGCTGTGTTCACTCATTCACAATCATTACCTGCACATTCATATGTTCACTCATTCATTCCTGGGTTCATACTCAATTCTGCTTATTAATTTCTAACTTAAATTCTTGTTCATACACTTACTCTTTATACACGTTTACTTGTTCACTCATTAATTTCACTTGTTCACTTGGTTATTCATGCTTTCACTGTTCATATGCTATCATTTTAATTATGCATTCATTCATTCATTCACTCACATGTTGAATGTGCCCATGCTGAATGTTTGCTCTGTAATTTTTTAATTAATCCCTTCACAAAAAAAAAAATAAAATGCATGGCCACTTTCACTTTCCTAGTCATGTTTATATGTTTATCCCCTTCATTCATTCACTCAGTCAATCAAACTTTCACTTGTTTCTTTATCTTTTCATCTATTAATTTTCATGCGTACGTCATTCATTTATGGATACTCCTTTAATGATTAATTCATTGATTCACTCAAAATGTTAAGAAACTCTAGGTTTCTTAATACATTCACCCACTGCGGTGATTCACTCATTCACACTGTGCATTCATACGTCCACTCATTCATTCCTGGGTTCATACTCAACTCCTGCTTAATAATTTCTATCTTTAATTCTTGTTTATACTGTACACTTAATCCTTATACATGTTTACGCATTCACTCATTAATTTCACTTGTTCATTTGATTCTTCTTCTTTTCACTGTTTATACAGTATAATTTTAATTATGCATTCATTCATTCACTTACATGGTCTCTATGCCTTGTAAAAAATTACACACCCACTTTCACTTCCTTAGACATGTTTAGCCATGCTTAACTCATGTTTATATGTTCATCCCTTTCATTCATTCATTTATTCATTCACTCACTCAGTCAGTCAATCAAACTTTCACTTGTTTCCTTGTATTTTCATCGATTCATTTACTCAAAATGTTAAGAAACCCTTGTTCCTTGATATGTTCACCCACTGCACTAATTCACTCATTCACATTGTGCATTCATACGTCCACTCATTCAGTTCTGGGTTCGTACTGTACTGTATGTGTGCTTGACCATATGTAATTTAACTTCTTCATTCCGTGTTCATATATTCACTCCTTCAGTTCTTTATTCCCATAATTACTCATTTACTTCCCCCCATTTTTTTTTTTACTTATGAATGAGTGAGTCAGCATATGAATGAATAAGTTTACTTGCTTCTTTGTGCTTTAACCCAATAATTTTTGCACACTTTAATAGACCCGTTCATGGCTTGTCCTTCACAAATGTATTTAAATGTAAAATACAAAAAAAAATAAAAATAAATGGGGGAAAAATGTTTTGTTCGGTCATACGTTCACCCGCTCACTCATTCACCCATTCCTGGGTTCATACCATATGCGCACTTGTAATCTAGTCATTTGTAAATGACCTTTTGTAAATAAACAAAACGAGCAAGTCTTGGTTTACGAGTAACGAGTATCGTGTATCACACATGTGCTTCTGGTTTTGACGCCGAGCGTCACGTGATCAAAACTGAGCCAACGGTTTTTCTCTCTCTTGCGCTGCGGAATTGTGGGTGTGGGACCACGTGTGTGTGTGTGTAAAACATATTTTATTTTGTGTCTGTATGCGGGTGTGTACAGCGCGCGTGTAAAGCAAAAGCAAGTGTCATTAGAGAGGTTAAAGATCCATTTTCTCTCTCTGCATCAGCCTGCTCTTTGTGTCTGTGTGCGTGCACATCATTGGACACCGTGCCACACACAGGCACACACAGGCACACACAGGCACACACAGGCCCCTCCTACTTTCGCCTCCTACACACACACACTCTTTCTCTCTGCTCTACACAGAAACACTGCTCTGTAGCGTTTCTTTTCAAAGGTAAAGTGCAGGTTAATTTGTTTTATTTTTACATTACAGCAGTGATTCTGTTAGTGTGTTGCTCATTCAAGTGTCATTAGAGAGATTTCTTGTTTATTTTTCCGATAAAACAGTGTTTCCGTTGTGTGCGTGTGTATGAAAAGAGTGGGAGAAGGGTAACTGTGTAAGACAAGAACAGGGATAGGGGAGGGGCTCCTTACCTTAGATTCTCACACACACACACACACACACCGCCTGCGCGCACAAACAGAAAAACTTATCTGTCGGGATTTATTTTGACTTTTTTTTTTAAAGGTAAAGTGCAGGTTCATTTGTTTTATTTTTATTTTTTCGATTTGGTTTATGAGTGTTTTGAAATATGAGCCCGCTTCCAGAACAAATTATGCTCGTAATCCAAGGTTCCACTGTACATTCATTTATTCTGTATTGTTCACTCTTTCGGTTGTCACTTCCCCCTCTTGCCTTACCACATTCACTCATTCATTCGGTCTATTTTCACTAATTGTTCGTGTATTCACTTATTTATTTGTTGGTTTACCCAATTCTTTCATTCTTTTTGTTTTTGAACTCGTTACTTTCATTCATATGTTCCCACAATCTTTATATCGCACTATATATACATTCATAAGTTCATGTGTTCATTAGCGCTTTTCACACATTAACATACATTTCTTTATGGTTATTTCACTGATTGTCTGTGTCTTTACTTATTCCTTCATTCATTCACACATTTATCTACTCAATCAGTTCATTCATTCGTTCGTTCATCCCTCCATCTCACCTTCGGCACATCGATGGCCACTTCTCGCATGGCGCTGGGTTTGACTTGAGTCATGGCCAGGCGGAAGTCAGAGGTCGTGACCTTCACTCTGTCCATCAGGTCGTTGTCAGAAATGCCTGGAGTGGAGGAGAGCACTCTTCTCAATGCATGGAGCCCTGTAGAGGGAAAAAAACGATAACATACATACACGCGCAATTTGAAAATGAAATTAGCCATATTTCCCTTTGCTGTACTATTGAAATGCCATATGCGTGACTAAACAAATAAATCCATCCATCCATCCATGTCTCCTTTCACCGCAGGCCAGCCGTACACAAACGCATCTCTTTTTCGCATGCACATTCCCAAAACACTTGCTATAATCCGGTCTATTCAGGCTAATCCATCAACACCTTTCCTCCTGCTCACACACATATGCTCCTTTCATCGAGCCCGAGGTGAAAAGAGTGCATGTTTAAGAGACGGGCAAGAAAGAAGTAAAGAAAAACTGAGACAAGTGCAAAAACAAACGCACACACACACACACACACACACACACCTTTCTAACAACGTGAACACACTCATCAATGAAACCCAACACTGTTTCCATCCACTTTCACGCCTCAGATGCGCTATTTGCTTTTGCACAGATTTTAAATAAATTGGCGGGAAACCCAGCAGAGAAGAGAGGAAAGAAAAAGAAGGACGAGGACAGAAATCACCACTTTAAAAGAGGCAGTAATTTGCAGTATTGCGAAACCTACACTGCTATAGGACGCAAAGATGGAAATAGTCCAGGACATAAAGTCAAACGTTAAAGGAAGACGTTATGCTAGAGACGATAATAAAGCTTTATTGCTGTTAACCTGCATGTACGGCCCTATAAGGACAACACTTGTCTTCTATCAAGAAGTGTTTTTTTTTTTTCCACCTCACACACACACACACACACACACACACACACACACACACACACACAGCCGCAAGGCTTCCTTTCGCACTGCTGGCTGGAATTGCAGGAGGATTTATGATTAGACAGTATTACATCCTGTTTACATAAAACACAGATTCCTGAAGCACAGACACTCGCGGTCCGAGCCAAGAAGGTCAGTTTGTTCTGGAGAGGAACCCTGAGGGACACTTCGCCTCTCTCTCCAACCTGCTCTTTTCCCCCCTCCGTCTGTCTCTCTGTTCACTAATTCACATTTTCTTTCTCTCTGTGCACAAACACAGCGACCCGACAGGACCCGAGTCAGTGTGTGTGTGTTTGTGTGTGTGTGTGAGAGACAAGCTTGAACTGAAATGAGAGCAACAACAAGTCGGGCACAAGTTGTTTAGGAAACACTTCCCTTACACACAAACACACACACAAGCACTTTATAACCATAACCAAAACACTGTAATTAAACACTGCTTCAAGACTCCCGAAGAACAGCCTTAAAACACGACTAAGCCCATATCGGAAAAACACAAATCAGATTTAAGTTTAGTGAATTCATTCACTCATGTATCGCTACATTGAATCTAAAATCTACATTTTTTTTTGTATGTTAGCTTTTGATGTGCTAAAATTTTGCAGTTCCTCTATAATCCTACAGGTGGTGCTCTCTAAACTATTCACACTGGCAGGAAGCACAGCATTCTGATTCAAATTATTTCTGAAGTTTGTTTAGAATTAGATCAAAATCTGAAATATATATATGTTAAATCAGAAGTTTTATAAAAGCATGATGTTTAGGGAATCGCACCTGTATATCGTGATAATAGCGTATTCGGTGGCCCCCTGGTGATTTCCATTCCTGCTTAAAACCCATAAAAAAGTCAAACACTAATAAAAAAGGAAGTCCACAAAAACCGAACTCCAGGGGTAACAGGTCAAAAACCATAAAGCATTTATTAACACCCAGTGCTAGTAATCCCCCCCCCCCCCAAATACATGCAAATAAAGCATGGAGTGTCTATATGACTGAGGAACCCAGACCCCTTTCATAACTTAAAAACACATTTAAAACACTGGGAAAACCCCAGACATCAAAAACCCAGAACCCCAGTCTTAAAACAGCCCAAAATCATGATCAACTCCCAGCATAAAAATTTAAACTCCCACAAACCACTATAAACCACAAGCATAATGAACGAACAAAACTACTTAACCCACCCTTCCCCCGACTTCAAAAGACCCAAATCCTACAGAACACGTTTTTCATCTGGATGGGAAAAAAAAAAAAGATCAAAACAACTGACTCCAAAACAAAAAGACCCAAACAACAACCTCCTCAATCAAATTTATTTCCACCATATTTTCCTTATAATTTTGTCACAGCCAATTCCCACCTATCAAACGACAACTACCAGCCAGACTGGGTAAAAACTTTCACATGCTTCCTCAAATGCAACTTTAGGGTTGGTGAAGCCCCCTAAAGTTGCTTCTGTGAGCCAGTGGCACTATGATTCATAGGGAAGTCCCATCCTGAGAAAAGGGCCAATTTTGCCCTTGGACTCCTGGTCAGGGATGGCAGTAGCCTCGCCTGGATTCGAATTTGACTTCTCCAGATGACAAAGTAAGCGATCCTCTATTGTGCCACTGAGGTTACTTACTACCGTAATGAAGCCAGACACTTTTTATAAACTAAAAAGGTCAGGTTTAAACCACAGGGAACACCAGTCTGTAAGGACCATCAAATCACCCAAAGATGATTACCGTCCCTGAAAACCAAGAAACCTAAACTTAAAGGGACAAAATACTCCAAAACTACATACTTACTGGGCTCAATTACAAAAACCAAGCAGCTACTAAACACCAGAAAAGTCAATACAAAACACTAAATACTGTATCAATAGACCTCCCAAAGACTCGGTGTTGAGGCATCCAAATGCTACACCACACCCCGAGATTACTCATGTGTAAAGAACTCAAACCTAATCCCCAAATCTAAGGTCGCTTTCACATTAGGACCATGCACAAGAACGACTGACAGGAAAACTCCTCCACTGGCCAGTGTTCACACTGCTCGGTTCTCGGGCACGCTTGCGCATTCACGCCCTCCAATAGAGCAGATGGCAGTATGCACCTATTTGGTCTGTCAGCCACTATTAAACACAAGAGAAGAAAAAGACAAGCAAGTTACCTTTTTTAACGCTATCCCTAATATTATTGATATTTCTGAAAGAAAAATTGCTCCTTCCTACTTTATCCGATATTTCCGTGTAGGTCAAGAGGACGAAATCAGCGAATGCTATCTAAACAGCGATCGACTTCCATCCTCAGGTATAATTGCTCCACATTTGATTCACAATCATTGTTTCTCACTGATCAAAATTTATTGGACTTTAAACTCAAATGTTCTCGGAAACGATCCCTAAATGACCCCTAAAGTAAAAGTGCCCTAACATCATTACTTGACTTAACCCCAGACTACCTACGTTTACGACATTTGGCAGATGTAAATTATCCAGAGCGACCTACATTTTATCTCATTATACGTCCAAGCGGTTGAAGGTTAAGGGCCATGCTCAAGAGCCCAACAGATTGAACCTGGGACCCTCCGATCAGCAGTCCAATGGTTTATAACCGCTGAGGTTCCCCTGACTGCCTAGATTTCCTAATGGGATATTAATGGCAGCATTCAACAACAACAAAAAAATAAAACCCAAAACTTTAGGAGCACGAATAAAACTCCCAGAAAACAAGGACACTCACAAAACACCCTGATTAATAGTGCTTTATTACAGGCAGAGTTTAAATGAAACCTCTGTGTAGGAAAAATAACAGCGTGTAATGTGCCTAGGATTTTACGGTTTAAAAGGGTATGAATGCATGAGCCTGTCTACACACAACACTCAGAACCCTGAGAAAACAAGAACCTTATCTTTTGGAGAAGAACAGACTTTCGTGAACAGCTGATGATATCATTAACTGGACCGCTATACCACTGATAATGTACTTAAAAAGTGTGTGTGTGTGTGTGTGTGTGTGTGTGTGTGTGTGAGGGAGAGAGAGAGAGAAAGAAAGACTTCCCCACTCCCTCGGGCCATTCCTCATTTTATTCATTTGGTTAAGAAAAACATCCGATGCTGTAGTCGTGTAGCGTGTGCGCCAGAGAGAGAGAGAGAGAGAGAGAGAGAGAGAGATACACACACTAATGTAAACCAAATGTGGATTCCTGTCCTCTATTCATCTCTCTCTCTCCCTCTCTCTCTCCTGCATGGCTGAGGTGCAGCTGCATCCTAAATGACGCTGGACACCGGGCCTCAATTCCAAGAAGCAAAGACGAACATTTGCAAAACATCCCACTCGGCCAAATTAGGGCCAACACTGCACTCTTTCATACTGATAGGAAATGAGAGAGGAGGGGAGAAGAAGAGGGGGAGAGAAAAAAAAAAGAAAGAAAAAAGATGTATGGTTGGCATTAGAGGAATGGATCCAATTAGTCAGGTTTAAAAATAGAGCTGGCGGGGGGACAAGGACCTTCATATAGAAGTCCTCACCTGGTGTGTTCATCACACACACACACACAGGTAACAGGCTTAAAGAGGAAATTATTATATATGTGTCTTGAATTTGAGTTACATAAGTGAATAAGAGAATAAAAAAAAAACACAGAAGAAAGAAAGACTGAAGGACAGAAAAAGAGACAGAAAAATATTCAAGAGTTTGAGTTAAACAGAAAGAAAGAAAGAAAGACAGAAAGGTAGATAGATTCTAAGAGTATTAATTAAACAGGAAGAAAGACAGACAGACGGAAATGCTTAAAGAGAGCCAAGAAAGGGAAAGAAAAAGAGTATGCAAATACAAGTAAAAAAAGAAATGGAAAAAGACAGAGAGACAGACAGACTTAAAGGCCTGAAAGAAGGGGGGGGGACAAAAAGACAGACAGGTAGAGATTCTAATTGAATTAAACAGAAAGAAAGAGACATAAAGACAAATAGAAAAGCTGAATGACAGCCAGGAAAACAAAGAAAGAGAAAGATTATAAGAGTATAAATTGAACAAAAAGAAAGAAAGAAGGTTTCTGAGAATATGAATTACACAGAAAGAGACAGAAAGACGGAAAGATTATGCAAACATGAGGAAGAAAGACTGGGTATTAAGTAAGAAAGAAAGAAAGAAAAAAAGGGAGACAGATTCTGAGAGTATGAATTAAACAGAACGACAGACAGAAAGACAGACAGACAGAAAAAAGGCTGCCAGGAAAAGAAAGAAAGAGAAAAAGAAAAAGAAAAAATCATGAACTGTATTGATTAAAAAGGAAGACAGAATGGAAGACAGCAAAGACAAAGAGAGCGTGCAAGTATAAGAGATGGACAGAAAAACAGAAAGGCAAGAAACAGTTCTTACAGTTAAGAAACTGTAACTAAACAATTATTAGAAAGAAAGAAAGAAAGAAAGAAAGAAAGAAAGAAACTATGAGAAAAGATGAGGGAGTGATTGTGATGTGAGAATTTCTGTAAATAATAGGACACAGTGTGTGTTGTGTGTTGCGTTGACAACCTCTTGAAAAAGCTCAAATCTGACATTCAGCATCTCTGACCTTTGCAGAAACTCTCGCCTCCTCAAAACCAAAAGCCAAAGACAAATCTACAGTTACGCCACGTTAGAAAAGAAAAAAAGCGCAGGACAAGAAAAGAACGAATTGAGGGAAAAAAAAAAAGAGACAGGAACGTTTTCATTATGGCACGCACCTTTTCCCCTCACACCTGTATTTACACTGCTCAACAGCTAGATCTAAGCTGCACGCTCAAAAGAATAATACCCACCCTAAAAAAAAAAAATTAAAAAAAAAAAAAAAGAAGAAGAGAAGAAGAAGAAGGAGAGATCCCTCTTTTCCGGAGCCTGCCATTAGCCGGAGGAGGAGGTGGAGGAGGAGAGGAACGTTTCCGGATTTTATAAACACGAGACCGGCAGAAAGCCTTGGCGCTTTAAAAGGAAAAAGCGCTTTATAAGGAAAGCGTAACGTAAACACTCGCTAACCCGATTTATGACCGACTCCGAAGTTCACTTCCACATTTCTCTCTCGCAAACACACATCTGTATAATAAAGTGCTGCAGATACCAGAGATGAGCATCAAACTGCTGTGTGTGTGTGTGTGTGTGTGCTCGTGTGTTTGTGGAGAGTGTACAGTGTGGACCGGGTGTGTATTTACGGGGTCATTTAGAGGGCAGTGTGTATTGATCATGGATTCAATTTCAACGAATGTGGGGCATTTGAGCTGCCCGGAATGCTGAGTGCAAAGTAATTTTACCCAACACACACACACACACGCACGCAGACTCGCATGCACACATGCACGCAGACACACACAGCTGCATTAACGTGAGAGGGATCTGAGCTCAGGACTGCTGACTGGACAGTAATGACAGGATGTAAAAGAAGTCACATATAGCCAAACTTGCGCACACACACACACACACACACACACGTACACACACACACACGTACACACACACACACACACACACGTACAAGCAGACAGACACATTATTTTATTAGATGAATAATATTAAAAGTAGGATTAGAGCTAAAATGCTGCACTCTGTATTTTTCCTCGTTAGTTACTTCATATTTCTACTTAATATTAATAAAAAATATAACAATATATTTTGTCCTGAAACTCAGCACATTAAAATCTCTGAGCGACTGGAACAATAGGAACATGAAAAAAAAAAAAAGTAAGAAACTTAATTACTGAAGCATTAATTTAAATTTCTTTTTAAATAAATGATCTGAGCATGTGACTTTAAATAAAAGAATTGAAACAAAACGATACATTCTTAATTATTTAAACTTTTAAATCTGTTTTATACACTGAGATTTAATTCTGAAGTTTCTGTTTCTCCTAAAATTTCAGCATTTTCGGAAAATTTATTTTTACTTTGATTTACTTGTAAAATGTGCTTTTCTGTATTTTCGCCTATTATTCTGTTTACTTGTAACAATGTAAACATTTGCGTTTTTATTTATTTGTAAAATATGAAAGTTTGCTTTCTTTAGTTTATTTATTTAATATTTTAAAGAATTTTTTATTTACTTATTTGTTAAAAATGTGAAACGGTTATTTGTTTTAAAAACAAAAATGTGATCTGTATCTCTCTCTCTCTCACACACACACACACACACACACACACACACACACACACACTATATATATACATATAAACATATATAAACTGCCACCCTATTTTTCCAGCGCCCCCTGAGGTGTGTGTTTAATTCTGAAGCGGCGGTATAGAGAACGCGCGCCCCTCTGCAGAGGACCAGAGCAGGACTCACAGTGGGTTTGTGGGCGGAGTCACTGGGAATTTTACGGCTCTGAGGAACCTTTACCGAGCGCCCGCTTTCCATACATGTGTAAATATAAACCAGCCAAGAAAACACACTCGTGGTGGAACCCCAGGTACTCCCTGTCCATACACACACACACACACACACACACACACACACAGGCGTCTCTCCGCGGTGTGTTAAACTCACCCTCTGTCTACCGCAAAACTGTGGAAATTCAATTAGAGCCACTTTAGTGTTTCATAAAGCAAAAGGAAAAATCTCATAAAGCCCGCCTCCCTTTCTCCGTCCAGCTCCATCTCTGTCTGTGTGTGTGTGTGTGTGTGTGTGTGCCACAGGGACAGTGGAGGACATTACTTCTCCACAGACGCTCATAATTCACGAGGAT
>JAOVVB010000026.1:9398344-9410662 GCA_028570985.1 Heterobranchus longifilis
CCAGCAGCACTCATGCAGCCCCACAGAAGGACACTGCCACCACCATGTTTCACTGTAGGCACCATGCATTTTTCTTTGTACTCCTCACCTTTGCGACGCCATACAGTTTTGAAGCCATCAGTTCCAAAAACATTTATCTTGGTCTCATCACTCCAAAGTATAAAGTCCTAGTAGTCTTTGCTTTTTCAGCATGGGCCCTGGCAAATTCTAGGTCGGCCTTTTTGTGCCTGGCCTTCAGAAGAGGCCTCCCTCGTGGACGACACCCATGCATGCCGTTCCTCTGCAGTGTACGCCGTACTGTGTGTTCTACAGGAAACAATCACCCCAGAATGGCTTCCTACGTCTTTAGCTAACTGCAGTGAACTTGCATGGCGATGTTCTTCAACCCTTCTCATCAGAAGACGCTCCTGACGAGGTGTTAACTTCCGTGGACGGCCTGGAGGTCTCTGTGAGATGGTTGCATTTCCATCTTTGTTAAATTTTTGCGTCACCTTTGGTACGACTGATAAATAAAGCTTTACTGATCTTCTTGAAACCTTCACCTTTCTTGCGTAAAGAAATGATTGTTCTTCTCAGATCTTGTGATATTTCTCTTTCATGTTGACAGCATGATATGGGAAGGGCTATTCTTTGTTAAGTGATGGCCTTTTATAATCAGCTGTCTACTAGACAACTGTTTAATGAATAATTAGACTAACCTGTAGTTGAATTCTTGTTAATTAGGATTTTGTTGTCTAAAATGTAGCTGTTCTTCTAAGACTTTCATTGGGGTGTATTAATTCCTCCACCATGGTGTTGAATGAATTTGTTAGGAAAAAAACTTTTTGCTGTGTGCAAATTAACAAATCCTGTTTGCAATCAATGGCCCACATTTGTGTGTGTATTTTGTAGTATAGAGTCCCATAGAAAATGCTGATTCTGACAGGAAAGTAAAGGTTTTCTGACAAATCTGTTGGGGTGTACTCATTTACTAAAGAACGAACAAAAGAACGAACGACTCGGACTAGAAGACTCATGAGATGAACCGCTCAATTCCGTTTCCTGTGTAATGCACTGCATTCGTCATGCCTTCTGTCAGATAGCTATACGATTCCCACTAAACTAACAACGTATTCAGACACTAAGTCAATACTGTATAAGGTACTCAGAAAGGAAGGGACCTGATTTAATTGGATATCGCAGTATCACATTATTAAAACAACACTGATTCATTTGGATTTGACAAAAAGGGATCCTTTAAAATGCCAGGATTTTTCAACAGGTTAAAATTTTTATCACTTTAAGCTTCATACTGTAAGTACTGTCTTGGTGTGTATGTGTAAGAGAGAAAGGGAGCGAGATTAAAAATTACCCATGTTCCCTTCCTTAAAGGTGCCGTAGTGGACCAGTCCAATGGAAAAGTCCTTGTTGTTCAAGACAAGAACAGGGTATGAGACATTTACACTTTTTCCCATTCTCTTACCAACACACACACACACACACACACATAGACACACGAACAGAGTTCATTTATATGCCAGAGACTTTAGCTTTTTGCCAAAGTCATTGACGTCACTAAGATTTCTGATACCTTAGCTTAATTTAGTCCGGTCAACAAGCAGTGTGTAAACATGCACTATTTGGAAAACCGTATTTAGGAAATGGAAGACACACAAACACAGCAAAGCTGACTGCAACACCTTGTTTCACTTTACCAGCACGCTCACTGACTTCTTTATGCCTGGCTGGAGGAAGCACAGACTTTCTTGCTAATTATACCCATTCCTCATTGCAGCCCCTCCACTCCAATGTTCTGCACTTGCGCTCTACTTGGGTCAAAATAACAATTTTTTTTATTTGTACCCTACATTCTCTCCCAATTCGATCAATTCCCACCTATATGTGTACCAATTCCCACCCTCAGCTATAACATGAGAGCTACCAAACACCAGCCAAAGGGTGCCCAAGTCAAACCGGGACGTTTGAGTGCATAGAACACAGTTATGAGGGTAAAAACCCTTTTTATTTCTCTATAGAATCCCCTGCTACACTCAAGCACTTATCCTAGTGTTTCACTAGTGCTTGGATACAGTCAAGGTAGAACGTTTTGTCTGTATGCCGGTGCCATGATCAGACTGTCTGCTTCATGTCTAAAACGCTGGCCTTCCAGGAACTCCTTTAATAGCGCACACATGTGGAAATGGCCTAAAATGAGGTCAGGACTGTACAGGGGATGTGGCAGTAACTCGCAGCCGAGTTCCTGTAATGTGCAAGTCCTGTTGGTGAGTGATTGTGTGTACAATTCCCACAGACAGATGCATCTCTCCTGCAAGTTGGTGACAAGGTATCTGTCGATTTTTAAGGATCAGACATTCCACTCACTGAATGTTCACAGGAAAGACTGCAGTGGGCTCCAAGGCATCTCTGCAGGGTTTGGAGGTATTTTACTGCAGCTACGAGTCTCACATTCATAAGAAAGTGCTGTCTGCCCTCTACTACATACAGTACATGAGCTTATAGCCACCCATAAAACAACATTCTTCGACTTACTGTAGGTAGCACAGCCAATTTTGTCCTCTTGGGACTGTCCAGCACTGATGCTTGTGGTATGGTCAACAGTTCTGTTGTTATACCCAATGAATTAAATTTGTGCAAAATATAAGAATGTTCAGAATCATGCCTAGATCTTAAATGACCACTATGCATCTCTTGGACGTGCACACATCTTTGAGCGTCATTATTTCCAAAATATCCAAAGTATTTAGCTTATCATCAGCTATGTGAGAGTGTGCCTTGGATAAATCTGCATATAATTGTCCATAACAACTCATCACTTTGAGAACTGACTGTCAATTCACTGAAGAATGGTGGTGGTAGCATCTACAGTATGTAATCAAAGCTTCTTTTTTAAATTAAAACTGAGACTTGTTATTTATTTTATCAGGTTCACTTTACAAATATTTACTTTACTTTACAAAAATATGAGTTTTGTACTTTTATATTAGAGGATGAAATGGTGAAGGATGTCGAAGATGCTGATAATCAAATGAGAAATAATTTCCTACTAAAAACATTCAATAACTCAAGCAAATTACAGACATGTAAACAGATGTTTAGTGTTTTTTTCTTTTCTTTTCACTTTTGGGGCTAAACAGATTTTAAAATGATGGAACTTGTTGTTAAGATGCATACAAAAACTACATCTAATATAAAACGTCAAAATTGGATCATGTAGACTGCTTTCCTAAAGTGCTACACACATCTGCGTGTCTCTTGTCTTTATCTGGCTCTCTTGCCTATTACCTCTCTTTACTGTTTATCCTTAAGGCCTGTTGCTCTTTCGTCATTTACTGGTTGCACTCTGGCTCTGATCCATCAGTGATACTGAGTTACAGCGTATGCCACTGGCTTTATATTTCCTCACACAAACACATGACTCAGCACCAAAATATAAAAAAATGTTAGGTGCTTTTTGTCCTTCTGTGTGGGTGTCAGATGATTCACAAATTAGATGAAAAATAAAGCCATAATGGAAATGTGTGATGTCATTCGCCGTTTTCCGAAGCTAAACTGCCCGAGACACATGTAGATTTTACAATAAATACTTATTGCCTGTATACTTTAGATTCATCCCCAAGCAGACGTTAGGAATGAAAACTCAAAAGGTATGTAAGGTACAGTTCACTAGCAGACATAATTCTTATTGAAATTGCTCAGTGGTATAATTTGTCCTCTAGTTGGCAGACCAGGAAGCTCAGTTTTACATATTTTTTCCCAAATGTAGTCGATGTAGTGGTTTTAATTTCGTGTCTGAAGTAGTTTTGTAATACTTTTACTTACGAGCTACGATGTCAGTTTTGCTAAAAATAAGCTTGGACGCTTATAGCCTTTAGTTTTTATGGCATGTCTGACAAAAATATATTGTTTAGCATGTTAAAATAAGGTAATTTTTATTTAATAAGCCCACATAAAATGTTATAAATGTAAAATAGTCTGTTTTAGAATAAACTGAAGCTACAAATTAAAATTTAAATTGTGTTATTGAAAGAAAAACTCTGGAGGTGTGTAAGAACCTACTGTATGTATGAGTTTTATGTCATGATCCAAAAGAAAATCGATCTCAAAAAGCAGGCAATGATTAAATAAGGAAATCTCTAAAACAACCAGACAGTTTGGCCAAAGAGCCAGACAAAGAGTAGTCAAAATCAGAGCAAAAGTATAATACAGGAATGACAATCATGAAGCAAAGGCTTAGCACTAACAAGGTATGTTGGCAAGATTTTGCGTTGTTAGAAGTGTGTGATATAGAAGAAAACATTTCATAAATATGATGCCACAAATCTGTCTTAAAGAAATAAACTTTACAGATAAAATTCATTAAGAAATCTGGAACACATATTATGGTCCAAATGTCCCCCCAAGCTTGTCCTATAATAATAATAATACCTATTCTTGTGGCAATGTTTGGTCCCCACCAAGATATGATATTATGACCAGACCCCCACCTTAAATACCATCTCCCAAACACACACACGCTTTCAGATAGATAATCACATTATCAGGACAGTCTTTGAACATACAAAGCTAAACAAAAAATGAAGCATATGTTAACAGTGTCCTTAAACACAGTAATGATTATGGTTATGCTCCATTAGGAGATAAAGATGAATCACACACACAGAACTAACACACCCTATCAGTCATATTCTCTGTAGTCCTTTTTCTTTATTAAACATTACCTGGCTAAATGTTGAACTTTAACCAAAGAGAAAACAGAGAATGTCTGGTTTATCGGACATTAGCTGAAAATTGGCATAGAGCATCTACTTTTCTAAGAATAAGTATTACGAATACACACACACACAGAGAGAGAGAGAGAGAGCTTATCTGGGGAAAAGTATCTTGCCGAACAACAAGGGGTGGAAGAATCTGGAAAACATTACGCAGTGACAAGAACTACAGAGAGTATAGTTAATGATTGTGTGTGTGTTTTTAAGTGTGAGACAGAGAGACCATGGGTGAGTGTCTAGTATCAAAATCTAATGAGTAAAATTCTATGGAGTAAAAATTAAATAGTTTTACGTAATTTTTCAAGGATTAAATGTACATTTGATGCTGATGTGGACCTCTGTTTAATAAACACCTCAAAATGCTCCCAGTGCAGAAAAAAATGTCCAGATGGGACTGGACAGTCATTACAAAACAGGTTGCTGTGTAGCCTGAGAGGGAGTGGCATCCCACACAAGGAGGAAAAAGCAAACATCTTCACATTGCAAGTGGGTGGATCGACGCCCATAGCTGGAGACGGAGTAACATCTTCAGCTGGGCAGGGAAACAGAATAACATTCTAAGACAGCAGGGAGGCAGAACAATGTCCTCAAAAGCATTGAGTGACACAGCAATATCAAAGGCAGGGTGATATCTATGGTGATGATGTTAGCTACAGTGGCATCTTCTGTGGGGCAGAGGATTCACCATCAGGAGTCAGAGCTGGTTGGATGCAGGATCGTTTTTTGTTATCTAACGTGGATATCGTTGGAAAGTCTGCCTCATTCATTTTCATAAGCCTTTAGCAAGAGGCATTATCTTGGCATGAAAGGCTTCCCCATCAGCCTTTGGTGGGAACTTGTCAAGGGAGGCTGCTTTGTCTGCCTCTGGCTGGAACATGGTGAAGGCATTCTCCCAGTCTGCATCTTGAGCCGAGCAGAGGAGACTGTCATGTTAGCCTCCATCTTGAGCTTTGTGTGTGAGGCCACTGAGTAGTCCTCACTTTTAACCTGGGCAAGAGGCTGTGATCGGCTGACTGGGTTCGGCCAACGTGCCAGCTCCTAAACACACCAAATATATTGGGGGACCCTCATGCCTGATCAAAAGTAAAGACCATTTAGTGAATTCTATAAATTTCTCAATATTTTGCAAAATTGGGTGTTTCTGGGTTACAAGATTCTCTGCCCAATCTGCCTTGTAGGGCGAATAGACGGGACAGCATGAAAGTGAGCCACTCTGTCTCCTTAGGCTTTGCGTCCAATAAAGCCTTCCCAATAAAACTGCCATTGTAACAAAAGTCCATCCGAAAGGCATAAGTTGCGGGAAGAGGGATTATGTCAAACGCAGGTATGATAATCCTGTTGGCTGCTTCTGGTTTACTGCTGCATCCATTTAGGTGGTCTTGCATTCATTTTGGTATTAAAGGCACAGTGAATACTCCACTTATCTTAAATAAACATTGCAAAATACAAGCACTAAGTATGGAATGCAAAACATGACCTAGGACTTGGAGTACTACATGAAAACACAAGAGCACAGTTACAACGTAACCAATGCATAACAGTGACTTACTGAAACTAATCAGGAGCACAAAACAGGTACACATGATAAGGACATGTGACTCACTGTGACTGTGGTTCACCTAAGATAAATAATAATAATAGTTAATATTAAGTTACTGAAGTTACTGTTAAAAAATTAGTTATATATAATTTACAGTAGTCTGATAAAGAAAAAATAGTCTGATAACCGCAACGTATAATTTTTGCAAAGCTATCATCAAAGAAAGGTTTCGAAGTACCAAAATGGAAAATAGTCAATATTTTGAACAGTAAGCTGTTAAAAGCAATTACAAGAATAAATCAAAACTTTGTCTAAAAGTATAAGTTATTTTTAGGAGGATGTTCATATTAGAAAATATTTAATATAGTCCATAGCTTGATAAAATACAAAACACTTTGTTTCCAAACAAAATACTCTTTATTGTTTCATATAAGAGAAAAAAATCAAACAAAGAAGAGAAGTACAAATTTACATACCTTTAACTTAAAAAAAAGCATTAAAATGTAAATGAAAAAGACTACTCAAGTAGGAACTAAAGTACAGTTTATAACTAGCAGCACTTTTTTGTTTGGTGTTAAATATGACTTATTAAACATGTTTACACACATCAGTAGAACAAGTTTTTTTAAACAAAAAAATATAAAGTTAATATTTCTATGTTGAATGCATTGAAATAAATGAGTTGCATATGCTAAGTTTGCAAAAACACATCAAAAATATTTAAGAAATTTGAAATAAGTTGATAAGTCTATGCTAGTAATACAATTTCTTTAAAACATTTTCCAATACAACATTGTTTGTTTCAGGTTAAGAATATGTGGAAGTTTCCTGGTGGTTTGTCAAATCCAAGTGAAAACGTTGGTAAGCATCACAAGAGACACATGAAAATGTTTACATTAAAATTAAAGAGCAATATTTTACCAAAATATTATTTGATTTTCACTACTTGTTGCTTAAAACAGGTATTAATGATTAATAATGGTTAATAGTTCTCAGTATTATATATTGAAAATCATTAAACATATTTAAATTTTAAAAAGTAGTTTTTGTAATTTGTTATGGTGCTCACTGATAAGATAACTCCATTCAAATCCAAATATTTAGAGCTTGTTTGTAGCTTTGACCTCCTCAAAAAATTATACAAACAATATCTGACACGCAAGTGATAAACAATTTCCTGCTTCCCACTTGAGTATAAACTTGCTGCTTAATTACCATTTGGAAGTTTGACTTTTGGGGATAATGTGAAGGTATTCATTATTAAAATAAATTGATACATTTGGATTTAATTATCTAACACTAAATGGTTTTATAATATATAAGAAATGGCAATGTGGTTTTGAACCTGAAAATGCTGTATTTGTTAACAAGTATGAGCGTATACCGAGAAGGTGATCCATTATAATTTATTTTATATAATATGACATAAATTAGTATACAATAAGATTAGACAAAAAAAATTATTAGTTATGTGTTGCCCTGAAACATGATTGAATGAGCTAAATAATGTTAGCGAACATCATGTTAGCTAGTTAAGTAAATAAGACTAATGGTAACAAACAGATTTATAAATTCGATTTAGGAATTCTTTGAATTTATTTTTTTTGTCAGAACCTACTCCTACACAAAATTTAAGTTAGTCAGGTCTCTGGACTACTGATTTGCCCACTCCTGGATTACATTTATACAGTATAGTGTATGTACTGTATAACACATTTAAAATATTCACTGATTGATATAAATAGACTTGTGTAGTATAGACTTGTGTATCATCGCTTGTTTTTGTTTTTTTTATCATTTTCTCCAAAATTAGGCGACACTGCAGTCCGTGAAGTTTTTGAGGAAACTGGCGTCCGATCTGAATTCCGATCTCTGCTGAGTATTCGTCAGCAGCACCACCACCCCGGCGCATTTGGAAACTCAGATATGTATCTGATCTGTCGTCTAGCTCCAGTAACATACGAGATTAACTTC
This sequence comes from Heterobranchus longifilis, assembly GCA_028570985.1. Taxonomy (NCBI): domain Eukaryota; kingdom Metazoa; phylum Chordata; class Actinopteri; order Siluriformes; family Clariidae; genus Heterobranchus; species Heterobranchus longifilis. The sequence goes on from JAOVVB010000026.1 coordinate 9,406,628, forward strand.
TGCAAGCACGAATGTTTACGTTGCGAGTGGATGGATTTGGCTGAATTGGCCAAAATTAGTGACGCTACACCCATAACGAGCCGCATCACCAAACTGCTTCTGTACGGACTAGAAAATGGATTCCACAACATCGATCTAAGTATGGAGGAATTGCCTGCCATGTATACCGGATTAGTCTATCAGATATATCACAGGAAAATTCCTGAGCGGTATAAATAAATATCACAGTGTGCTGAAGATGCAAGTGCCTGTTTTCACAGAGGGTTTTTGAACAGAAGATTAAATGAAGAGCCATTTCTCACATTTAAATATCAGTTCAAAATCATTTAAATTACAAATAGACTTTATTATAATACAGTGATTGTAAAGATTGATGATATTGGATGCCATTTCTCTCTTTTATGTTTTTGTTGTTGTTTTCTTTAGTTTTTTTTTTTAAGGCATCTTTTTTATTGTAGAAGCCTGTTACATAACTTGTACACCAACCATATATTACAGTTGCATTATATTAAACTCATTTACTTTTTATCTTCTCAAGCAAGAATTCATTTTGTTATTTTTATTTAAGATTTTTCAATTATCATTTTCAATTGAATCCAAATGGCCAAAATGTATAAATAAACAAGGAGACTATTTTTTTGACTTCTCAGTTTTGATTGGTCAGAGATTGTTTGTTTATTTTTTAACAGCAGCTCTGAAATTCCGTCAAACTGTATGTCATATAAATTGAATTTACATTAATATAAGTTATTATATCTATAGTAAGGTTTATTTGAAAGGACAGATACTCTACATACAGAAATGTAAGCGTATAACAGTATATAAAAAAGGTGAGAAGACAATTGTTTAACCTTTATGGAATGACTCCCCAGCAGCTGTGACTTTGATGTTTTCGTTATGGGAAAGTCCATGTGATTTGTTTGTAATGTAACTTTTTTTTCCCCCAAAAAAATTCTATGAATACCTGATACTAAAACACTTTCCCATAAAAGAAGAACTAATAATGTGGAAGTTATTCATCATAATTCTTAAAAATGTAAAAGTCTTTACTTTTAAGCAGGAAATCAGTAATTTGTTGAAATATTTGGACTTAAATAGAGTATTTAATATTTATATTTTATATACAGTCATATCAAATAATGTTATATTGCAATATCGTTAGAGTTTAACTACATACATACATACATACATTGACAATAGTGTTTTATTCTCACATAAAATCTCATTTACAGCACAATTTGATCTTTACACACTAAAAGCTAGAAAGGAAGATACTGTATATAGAGAGAAGCAGCGTCTTTTAAACTCACATTATATAGTCTTGACATTCGATAAAATGTACAGGAGCTGCAGTCATAAACTTCAAGAGGCTTTAAATAGGACTTTGAAAATAACTTTCAAAAATGAATGTAAAAAACAAAACTCCCACACCTCTGCCAATTAAATAATTGTTTTACAAATTCGTCATTGTTTCAAATTTTTTAGCAATATTTATATTTGATTATGTAATTGAATAATGTTATGTAACATGTAGAATAATGTTACATTGATTTTATTACATTAAATTGTATGTTAAGCTTGTAAGTTAAGTTTGATGTTAATGTTTATGAAGTAGTAATATAATAAATAGATACAGTATTTAATAATTTAGTTTAGCAAATTGTATTAAAAAAATAATAACCTTTCCACTAGTAGCCACAACATCCATTGTTGAAAATCTGTTAAAATGGATGTTGGAAGTTTATCAGAGACCCTTTTTTAAATGGTACGACAGCTCTGAATTTCATTCATCCGTGTGTTTCAATGAGCGGGGAAACGGAAGATCACAGAGCTCCAGGCTGAGATTACAGATGAAGTATTTCCTGGTGGCCTCATTTACTGATTGGCTGCAGATGGTGAAACATGGGTGATAGTGTTTTGTTCAGTGTTCAGTGTTCAGTACCCACTTCTGGTTAATGTTTTAGACTTTATAACACAACACTTAAGTTCCAATGATAAAATTTTTGGAAGGAATAAAATGTCTGAAAATCATTAAAAAAAAAAAAAAATATTAAATTATAAAACTGAACACTAGGACTTAGTTCCAATGTAATTATTTTGTTATTACAATATATAATTTTTTTAAGTTAGTAAATTAAATTTATACACAGATTACCTCATGCCTATCACAAAATTTGTGTGAACAAATAGACAGATCTATGTATTTTAAAAATGAACCTCTTTAGTTTGTCAACATTTCTATTCACATCTCAGACAAAATGATGAGTTCAAAAAATTCACAAGTTGCAATCACTTATTAATGGCCTAAAATTATTCATTAGTGATAAGCAGGTTAAGCACTGAAAATTTTAAGTTTGTAAGTAACTCAGGTTCTTGTCTGAATCTGGCACAACATTTCTTTTTGGGAAGAAAAAAAAACGTTATCAAAATCCCAAAAAGATTAATTGTCCATATTCTGGCCTGGCATTTGGTTTCACATAAACAAATGAAAAACTCACACAGATGAAGTTTAGCTCTTGGCTGACATAGGGAGGAAGAGAATAGCTTTTTGACCAGGTCCTGTGCTCGCTCCGCTCTTGTATTGTCCCGTCCTCTTTAGCGCAACATACCAGTTCGGATATTTACGTGATCTGTATGTGTTGTAGTTGTTCGCCTCCAGGCGCTCGAAGAAATAACATTCATCTGTTGCTCGTCTCTGAGTTAGAAAGAAAAATAGAACTATTGTTAATACTTTGAATTTTTCTTTCAAAACCAATCTGTAATATATAAAAAAATTACTGTACTTAAAGCTTAATGTACATAATACATAAAGTATTGTGATATTCATGTATTCTGTCTATCTATGACAAAAGTCATGTACACAATTGGTCCAAAGTGAAAATTTTTACTACCGCAATATCAGTTACTGAAGCAAACGGAAGGTTATACACATGCTCATACAGTAAGATACATTAATTTGTTGTTTAATATAAAGCTTTACCAGACAATAAAGTGAATCAATGGAAAAGGATTTCAAATTAGTTTTTCCTAACTTACCTTTTACAAATATTTTTTTTTTCAATCTGAAACTAAGAAACTTTTATTTTAACATTAAACTTATGTTTTATATTTATTTAATACTTAAATCAACAACATCATTGTTGTGTCCACCCAGACTCCAGACAAAATTAACTACATCCACATGTGTATTTGAGGAGACTTTAATTAAAGCCAGATTCTTTCTCCATGGCCTTTAACCTTTGAGCTGTGGTTCATTAAAAAAAAAAAAGTTAGATGTTTGTGAACAAGCTTAGCCACATTCATAGTTCTGGAAAATAATGTTCACATACTGTCTCTGTGTAAACATTTTACTTTAAAAGTCACACATTTTAGGTTTTTTTATGTATTATGTAATGTAAACCTGTGATTTACAGTAAATTCCAGCCAGAATTCTGTCCATGTTTCTAAATTTGTTCATGCACAATGACTTCAAAGAGTACAATAAAAATGTATGTATGAAGAAACTTTATTGTTAATTATTCTGTAATAATATATATTTTTAATTGTTTATTTTTAGAAATTATAAAAATGCATTTACTTTTTATTTAATTCAATTTTATTTCTATAGCGCTTTTAACAATTGTCATTGTCACAAAGCAGCTTTACACTCAAAAGAATTATTTAAGTTTGTATAAATTTTCTGTGAGAAGATTTAATAATTCGAGCTTTTGGAAGGAGAAAGCTGGAAAGCCAAAAATGGAATGTGAATGTGTATGAATCAAAATGGTCAGGGCCCGGTTCCCCGATAACGCACACTCTTAGCGCGCTAAGAAGACTCTTAAGATATATCTTATGTAAAGTGATTACTTTTCTAAGTGTGTTTCCCGAACTGTCCCTTAGGAGTCTCCTTAAGTCGCTGCCTCTTACGTCCGACGTTACAAGGCGCTGTCTACAGTAAAGGTACTGAATTAGCTGATATCGGTTGCTCAGGAATCGATTTTTCACTCCTTTTGCATGACAGCGTTAAGAAAGACAGCACTTTCTATGCACATTAAA
>JAOVVB010000026.1:9412262-9427679 GCA_028570985.1 Heterobranchus longifilis
TGCACAAAATTCTTCCAATAACGTTTATTTCGACATGGGTTAACTTATCAATAGCATGCCATAATAGACAAATATATCAATTAAATCGCCAACCTGTCGCTAATATTTTCATGTGTAGTGGCGGTGAAACGAACCGGGTATACAATCATAGTTGATTGACAAACAGCTGACAACACACTTCACCAGCTTCAGAAACAATGTGAAGCATGTCAGTGGTTGGGGTTGTATATAGCGCACTTATGGAATGAATACGATGAGATGCCAGAGTAGAGGTTTAATACCCCTATCTCACCTATGCGGTTTGACTCACGGTGAGATGCGGAGTTAGGCACCGTGAGTCGCTGCGATTGCCCGCCGACGTTCCGCTGGCGTTCCGCGAAGTTCTGTAAGTTCTTTTTTTGCGTGGTAAGATGGAAACGTACTCACAGCGCCAAAAACTTGCGGTGAATCATAATAAACCGTACTTACGGCCACCGTGCGAAACCGCATAGGTGAGTTAGGGGTATTAACCCCTATCTCACCTACGCGGTTTTGCGTGGTGGCCGTAAGTACGGTTCCATCTTACCACGCAAAAAAATTACGCATGTTTAACATGCGGAAGCTAGCGGACCTTGCAGATCTTCGCGGAACATCTGGCTGTCACTCGAGGCGGCTCACGGTGCCTAATACCCCTATCTTACCTATGCGGTTTGTCTCACGTTGAGATGCGGTGTTAGGCACCGTGAGCTTCCGCGATTGCCGGCAGACGTTCCGCTAACCTTCCGCGAAGTTCTGCATGATCCGCAAGCTTCCGCCAAGACCGGCAAAAAAATTAAACATGTTTAAACATCTTTAATTTTTCACACGGAAAGATGGAAACGTAATCACAGCACAAAAACTCGCTGTGAATCATGATGAACCCTACTTACGGCCACCACGCGAAACCACATAGGGGTATTAAGCATTACAATCACTCAGAGAAATGAATGGATGCGGGTTTGAAACTCCCAATTTTATTTTCTCATTTAACTAAATCAAATTTCATCATAAAATAAAACATGTCAAAAGAAAAGTCCATCAAGTGATGAATGATGGCTAATGATCAATGAAACATATTTTAAACAAAAAGCAGCAAGCAGCTGGACATCGGTACGTAGAGCGTAAGTACGACGCGTTGGCCTGGCAAGCGCAGGTCTGATACCGTCAAGAAGCTCCATAATCTGTTGCCTTGGAAAGCGAAACTTTTTTTTAAATAGCCACCTCAGGCAAAATATGAAAAGGGCTGAAGTTTTGTCTAAAGGAAAAATTTACATGAACCACACGGCTCCGCGGACGGCACCGTCTTCAGTTTAGCACAACGACTTTGATAACGTGCCATAATGTGCTTGCGTACACCGCTGATTTATAAAGACTGCTGCACAGTGGCAGCGACCAGCGTCTTGAGCTGAAACAACGCTAAGAATGAGTTAAGGTTGGTCCAGACCAACCTTACGAACGTGTGACTTACCTAAGAGATACATAGAGTACGAACGTTTCGGGAAATGCGCCATAACGTTAAGACAAAGGTTAAGGTACAACTTAAGAACTACTTAGCCATAAGAAGCTTTCGAGAAACCGGGCCCAGATTTTTTTACTTTTGTTAGTTTTAGTACTTGGTTTGTAAAAGTTCCAATTTTGTAAATTAAAGACATTTTAATGTAAAATAGCAAAATTTGAAAGTATTAAAAAAAAAAAAAGAAAGAAAAGAAAAGAATAATTTAATTATAATTTAATTATAATTTAAAGTTTAATACAAGAAAGTATGATTTAAAATAATATTGTTTAAACATGTTTAACATAAATCTAATTTTGAAGAATCAAAAATTTTACAATTTTAAAATGTACCTTTGATCGTTTTGTTAATTTTGGTCTTTGGCTTGGAAATTAATTTGTCTTAGTTATGTAAATTAAATATGGACAAATCAAAGTGAAATGTCTATTTCTTTTATAAAGTTAAAGAATTTTTTTTGTTCAAAGTATAATATTAATGAAGTATAAAAATACATTGGGAAAATCTTCCAGTATTACCATAAATTACCTAAAGTATCATGATAAATAAAAATAATACCTTTAAAAAAAGACTGGCTTGGCTTATCAGAACACACAGCTTGTTCAAAAGAAAATAACAACCTGAAGCCATGATGAAGCAGCTGTTGTTGTTGGGCTAAAAGAAAAGTTAAATGTTTGGCCCTTGTTTTTGTAATGAGGTGCATCTGCTACACTGTAAACCACATCAGTCATGATGACTAAGCACAAACAGTATTCAAAGTTCTTTGGTTCCTCTGTATCCGACACAAAAATGTGATAAATGTTTTCGAGAACAGTAGAGAACTGTCCGTACAAGTGATAAATGTGTACATTTTCAAAAATCCAGTTAACCTAAATTCCAGGTTTATGCCAGTTTTTACCCCTTTTGCTTATTTTAATACAGTTTTTACATCAGAATTACAAGAGACAAGGGTTTGAAGAGTACTTCAATCTGTTTATCTTCTTATCTCCAGAAATGAGACGTTTCACTTAAAATTCATAAATAGATAAAATGATCCACCACGATAGAAGTTAACTAAAGACCTACATCATTATTGGTTAGCCATGTTCTCAAACAACACACAAAAAGTGTTTTATTTCTCGGAAACCACAGCAATTCTTCCATTAGATTATTATTAGTTTAGCTTTTAATTTAATGTGGTTAAACATGAATCAGGTTAATACCCGTAAAACCCGGAATGTTAGAGCACCTGTAAACATTAGCGGTGGGATTTAAAAAGCACCCACAGTTTGACGCATGCACAGTTTTATACTTGCGTTCTATAATCTGACACATGACTGTTCTTAACTTCCCTTCTACTCAACATTTTGATTGAATTTATAGCGCAGGATTAACTTTAGGCAAATACTGAAGGACTGGCAAAGGGTTATTAAATTCTGTCCAGCCAGTTTTGCCTGATCCCATGACAAAATCTGGCTGGACAGACAGACAGAGAGACAGACAGAAAATGTTCTGAGACTGGTTTCAGGTCCTCCAATGTATCAAACATCAAGATATCGTTGAAAGCATGAGTTCTGATAAATGTACAGACAAAACCTTTGTTTTGGTTATATAGATTACATCTTTTATTAAGTGTTTTAACTTGATTCTGTGGAAGAAGTTGTTTTACTCTATCCGTGTTTGTGTGTGTGTGTGTGTGTGTGTGTGTGTGTATGGTTAAGCATCATGTTCACACCAGGCACTGCTTACCATCACAAATGAATAACTACTGCACACACACTGTTCTCAAGAACAACATGCTTTCTGGTGAAACACTTGGCAAGCCACAAACAGGAAACGGTTAACTACCAGACTGTTGGTAATTTTCCTCAGATTCTGGTTTTTCGGAATGTCTGTGATTTACTGTGATTCCAAGCAAGGAATCCTAATTTGTGTGAGTGTGTTACTGGTGACAAAGAATGTTAAAGAAATGGGGTATTTGTGTTAAATCGCAGTAACTTCCAAAAATAACAAAAACAGCCTGGTGTGGAAATGACTGTTTACAGCTTTTACACCATACACGGCAACAGAATCTAATTTGTATGTCATGCTTATTGAACACAACTGTAGGTGGATAAATTCAACAAATATTTTTTTTAATAAGTGGTGCATTTCTTGGTGCAACAGTAAGGCCAGTTTAGTTGCATTTTCTTCTGCACATCCTCCAAGTGTTTTACTTCTCCGAGCACCCTTCAGAGTGTTCTTTGTTGACTCACCGTTCCAAAAAGCCTCCCCTCAGAGCTCATCGCGAGGTAGCGATTAGCCGAGATACCCTTAATGACCACCTCTCCCACTGAAGTCGCCTGGAGTTGCAGACGAACTGAAGGAAAAAGGAAAAAAGAGTCACGTAAAAACCATGTTGGAGTTACGATATTTGCTTAGCATTTTAACACTGTTTACTATGTTAACATGATAGCATGTAATCAAGGTATGTGTTCAGTTCTAGGTATTTTTTTCATCCAACAGTTTACCCAGAACAAATCAGCTAGCTAGTTAAACAGCTACTTAAACTAGGCAAATGTCACATATCACATACTTCCCTGCATGCTGCCTACATACATGTACAGCAGATTTATGATTCAAAATTAAATTCTGTTGGACCGTAGTTCTGCCTGCAATGCAAAGAACAGGTTTCTGTAGTAACAGGATATACCGGGACTTATGTAGTGCTACCTTGGTATATGAATTTAAGGTTGAAATGTTGTATTGTGAAACACATTTTCCCATAGGAAATGATGTACATGCAGATAATCCGCTCCGGCAACTGTAGGTCTCATTCTTCCTCGTCTTCCCGGCCTTGTCTTGTCTCCTGGATGGATGGACGAATAGATGATGACCTCATATAGGAACATCCCATGCCTTGGTATTCCTGACACTGAATCAGTGCATTTAAAGGAAGAGTTTGAGGTATGAAATAATGCATTATCTGTGTAGTAATTCAGCTGGAGCATAAACACGCACACACACACACACACACACACACTTAGTGTGAGCTCATGGATTTATGTTTACTTGTTAAAGAAATAATAACATATGAGACCTTTAATAAAGCAAAAAAAAAAGGACAAACCTAAACTACCTTTGGGAAAATAAAAGTCAACTTTATCTTTTGTTATTTTCATAGTTTATTCATTTCCCTACGTTATATGAGTTTGCGTTATCAACCAGTCAACCACTCATAGTTAAACCCTAGTATTAAAAAGATGTGTGAGCTTATAATCTTACATAAATAAACAAACAGACCTCCACATTTGTTTAGAATTTACTTTGACACAAGTGCACTGCTGTCCATCCTGGTCATCCTGCTTATCCTGTGCCCTAAACTACTGTAGGATTTATAATCGTGATATTCCAAAAAAAAAAAAAAACACATTTCCTAATTTTTTGCTAAAGGGATGTTAATGTAATTTATCCTTTTTTTCTTTTTTTTTCTTTTTTTACAGTTAAGCTATGTTCCGCTCAGATGCTCAAATGACTTGTTTCCCGGTTAGGCGGATTTTGGAAATTCCTTAATACTGAGTTAACAGCGACTGCCACGTTTGTGTTTCTGTCGGGTCAAGTCCACACAGCCGCAAACAAACGAACCTTCTTCTTATTCTGTTCCTGATTCATTCTTGAAATAAGTTTATTCCTTAATCAATATCACAATTTGTGATATGGTTGTCACATGCACACAGTGACCATTCTTTGTCATAAGTTCCTGCAACTACAGTACTTCAGAGTTGCTGTAAGCCTCTTGGTAGCCTCTCTGACCAGTTTCCACCTGACTTTCATCCAGTTTGGAGAGAGGTCTTAATCCAGGGAGGGGCTGTGTGGTACTATTATGCAAAAAGGCTATGTATGAAAATGTAATTATTTTAAAATTCTACTGTTAAAATGTAATAAAATCGTCCCAACTGCTGCAGTATTTTGTAATATTCCCTTTAGATATATAGTCATATCTTTCCATCTGGATTATTTCACAAAGCTGTTAACTATTTGGGTGGAGTTTCACAAAAGCATCACAGCACAAAGATCATTGATACATAGTCTAGAGAGTATCACATTGAGCCCTCCCTCTTTCTCTATCACTTGAGATTATCTTAATTTAATGATACTTTAAGGAAACTCCCTGTCTAGTGGCCTATATTTTATTTCCCATGTGATTATTACGCTGCCAATTTAATACTTTTATACTGCCATCATTACGATAGTATAGTCACGACCATATAAATTCATTTTAACAAAATCCACTTAATATATTCCAGATGTTTTGCATTATAGTTTCTAATGGTTTTGGAAGTTAATGGATTGTAATTATGTAGTGAAAACATGTAGTGAGTAAGGGCCTGTGAAGCTTTCATTCATTTATTCATTCATTCATTCATTTCTACTTTCATTCATTTAAAGTGAGTTAATTAAATATGATTCATTCATTCCCATTTCACTTTCATCATCTGTTCATTGCTTACTGATGACTAATGAAAGAATGAGCGCGTGGGTGCAACATTGAGAGGAAAAACTGTTTGTGTGTGTGTGTGTGTGTGTGTGTGTGTGCGTGTGCGCGTGAGTGAGTGTGTGCTCTGTCTGTGTTTACAAAGATGTTGTCGTCATGTCTCTCGTGATGAAATGTCATTAAAACCATCGGCCACGCTCCATCACATTACTCATAGCAGGTGCTTTAGGCAGAGAAACAGAAGGACAAAACAAGGCAGATAGATACTATGAATAAATATAGACGAGAGAGACAAGAGAGTGGGAGAGAAGGAAATGGAGGCAAAGGAGAGAGGGAGATATCAAAGTATAAAAAGGGATGAAGCAGAAAGATAAACATAGAGAGAGTGTGATAGAAAGGAAGACAGACAGACAGACAGACAGACAAGCAGAAATAGAAAAACAGGAAAGGACAAACTCTGGAGGTGTAATAAAAATACAGGAAACAAACAACCTACCTACCAGAGGGGACAAAAAAAAAACTGAGGGACAGAACAGAGAGAGAAAGGAAGTTAAAATACAGACCCAGATACTGTATATTAGGATGTGAAAACCAGACCAAGGTGAACGTGTCTGGAAAAAGTGTCATCATTGCTTAAATATGAATTTGAATAAGTGACATCGTGAAATAATCGAAGACTTATATTAAATATGGTGGCACAGTGGATCATTGCCTCACACCTCCAGGGCTGCAGGTTTAAATCTCACCTTCGGTCTATGTGACTGGAGTTTGCGTGTTCTCATCGTGCCGGGGGGTTCCCTCCACCTCTAGAACCAAAGACATGGACTGTACTGTCCTGATGGGCGTTTCCAAATTGGTCCTAGTGTATGAGTGGATATCTGATGGTGTGTGCACATGTACGGTTGCAAGAAAGTGATCCTTGGCAACATGTTTTACAGCATTGACCACTAGAGTGAAGTCAAACGTCATTGCAGCCAACCATTCTTCAATGATCATGGCTTGAATGAAGGAAGGAATGAATGAATGAATGAATTATAAACATATTACTGACATCCATAGAGTCTCCAGTGTCAGTGCTTTGTCAAAGGGTACAAGTTCTAATCAAAAAAGAAATTAATCTTTTAGACGATCCTACAGTACATGAAACTACATGGTTCAAAGACACAAGTTCAAAACTAAACTGAAAAATATTAACTGCTGTGGTAGAACATTAATGAAGCACTTCAGGATGTGCTGTTATAAAAAAACATTTGAGGCTTGGTGGTATTCCTCCGGATACTCCAGTTTCCTTTTACAAGCCAAAGACGTGCCGTGTAGGCTGATTGGTGTTGCCAAATTTCAAAACTGAATAGTTTGATTAAGTGTGTGATTGCAGGTGCTTGTGCCTTGTGTGGGTGGTTGGCACCCCATTCAGGGTGTACCCCGTCTTGTGCCCTGAGTTCCCTAGAATAGGCTCCAGGCTCTCTGTGACCCTAAACAGGATAAGCAGTATAGATGATGGATGGATGGGTAGATTTACCTTTTTGTATTATTTTTGTTAATTGACATCTAATATTTGCTAAAATAATAATATAATCCATCATTTGAGAAAATAGGTCAGAACTATAGTGAGAACTAAAAAAAGTGCATCTTTTCAAAAGAGTATAATAATATTAAATTAGCTTTAATTGTGCAAAATACTTTATAAATGGTTGAAAGAAATCATTAATCACTATGATTAAACACATTAGAAATAAAGACTTTTCACCACTATTGGAGGGGCATTTTAACAGAGAAGGACATTAATGATATGTTCATAAGTTTTAATTGTGGTTGCTATGGCAGCAATAAGATAAAGTGCCCATTACATAACAAAACAAGGGAGATAAATGGATTGTACATCTTGGATTGAATATAATGACTTGCAAACGTAGCCAAGAATGTGTCTCCTCCCTCTGCAAACATATTGATTGCCAATTCGGGAGCATTTAAAATGTATTAAAGAATGATTTATCTATATATCTATTTACATTATCACAGCTCTAAACTCTTATTCCCTTCCCAGCCTTTTTCCTCTCATAAAGTTATTTAGATAAAATCACGGCTTAATATGTTACTGACAATCCGGAAACAACAAACAGCTCCACCGTGAAGACTTTCACATGGTGGAAAAACTCATACATTTTTTCCCATTAAGATTAAATTATTTGTGACATGTACCTTACGGCATTGTGAACTGTTTTTTATTTTCGCATATCTGAATTAGGAAGCTGGGATCAGAGCACAGGTTCAGCCAGGATACAGCGCCCCTGGAGCAGATAGGGTTAAGGGCTCAATAGTGGCAACTTGGTGGTGATGGGGCTCGAACCCTCGACCATCTGATCAGTAACCCAGTAACCCACAGCCTTAACCATTTAATCAACACCTCCTGACCAATCAGAATTGAGAATATTGTATACAGGAATTTCATGAAATCCTATGGCTTTTAAAAAGTCATTTTCCTTGTGTTTATAAATGACAAAATCCCACAGCGAGAAGTCAGACGGAAAGTTGGGCCTGATTTCTTTTCCCTTCCGTGCTACAGTATAAAGATGCTTTGTATTGCCTCTCTCTCTCTTTCTCTCTCTCTCTCTTTCTCTCTCTCTCTCTCTAGGTGATTTATGAAGCAGGGTAACAGAGTGTAAACTCTAACCTAAAGGCTAACAACATTCCTTCAGTTTCTCTCCTGAGTTCTTTCAATCGGTCCCTCTTTAGTTTTGTTTCTCTTTCACTCTTTCATTCTCTCACATTTTCTCCCACTCTTTGCTCTCTGTCCTGCAGTTCTTTCTGTGCTTCAATTTTTCTTCATTTCCTCCAAGTAAAGGAGTGTAAAGTTACTAACATGAGGCCTAACAGCAATCTCTGTCTTGCCTACCTTTATAATTTTTAGAAAAGAGTCTTACTGTTGGGGTCGTTCTTCTCGCGGATGCCATCCACTCGTCCGTCCGGGTTGATGCGCAGGAAGTATCCTCCGTTCTTGCAGTATAGCCTCTTGGGCTCTTTGAAGTTGCCCGGGGGGAAGCTGTCGGCCGAAGCCGGGGGAAGAGTGGAGATCTCTCCACTCGCCATCTCTCCCTCTCTCTCCCCCTCTTGCTTCTTTTCTTGCTTCTTTTCTGCTCTTTCGCTCTGTCCGGCCCTCTCGGTAACGCTGGAACCCCCCTCTGTGGCCTCTCAGCTACACCGCCCCCCAATTCAGCTCTCCTCTCCTCCTCCACTCACACTCCTACTCCTACTTTTCATCCAAAGTTAGAGAGAGAAAGAGAAGGATTCCTGTTAACTCTCAGGTCACTGTTTAGACAGAGAAAGGGAGACAGAAAGAGGGAGGGAGAGACCGAGAAGTAATAAAGGGAACACAGTGACAAAGTAATTGCCAAAAAAAAGTCAAGAATAAGAGAAAGACAAGCTAATAAAGAAAGAATGATAAAGATATAAAAAAAAGAATCAGAAAGAATACAAGAAAGAGTGAGAACAAGAGAAAAAAGAAACAAACTAAACAGATATGAAGAAAATAGACATGAATGGACTGATAAAATGAGACAGAGAGATGACGAAATGTGACAAATAGTTTAAAAACGCTGTGATACAAAAAGGGGGAGAAGAGAAAGACAAATGATAGGTGAGAGAAACAGAAAGAGAATCAGAGAAAGTAGATAAAACATAATCAAAGTGAGAAAGAGGATGAAAGTCAACACATACTTGTTTGGACTGTGTTAAAATTCCCATTTAAGCTTGTCCTAAAGAATTAATATGATGATGATGATGATGATGATGATAGGTAAGACATGCCCTCCAGCATGTGCTAGTGCGTGTGTCCTGTTCTCCTCCGGAGCTAAAGTGTTTACAGCAGAGGGACTGCAGAACATGTGCGTAAGCTCTCATTTCCCTGGGTCGGCCCCTCTCAGTCTCAGGCAGCATGCACTCCCTCCCACTTTCAACCCCCCCGCTTTTTAACTCTTTACTTTTATCAAGTGTCATAGAAAGGCTTTCGACATGGAGTATCAAAGAAAGGCCGAGAAACACCAGGGGTGTCACCATGATGTACGAAAGTTACATTTGCAGATAAACTCATATTGTTCCTTGGAAAAGGATGACTGGTCATATCATGGTATAGTATACTGTTCTGGATCCTGAACTGCATATACAGTAAGTATTAATAGACTCCCCCAGTGATTTGAGGTGGTTCAGTATAAATGAGCAAATAGACACCTGGGATTGGCCCACACTGCTGTGAGGGAAGCCCATGAACGAAACCCATAATTCATCCCCAGACAGAAGGACCACGTAGGCAGTTTTAAAGCACTAAGTAAAGCTACAAATACTATGATCTTGACCACAGCCAAACAAATAACAATGCTTTGTTGTTATGGAAACCAGAACGTTCTATGAACCCCATATAACTGCCAGTGGTGGTGGGAATATTCTTGATATTCTTCGTCCATTCTTGATCAAACAAAGACCTTTCAAAATGACAATGTGATGTATAACACAACATTTTCATGTAGTAGACATGTCCCAGAGAAGGACATGAAGTAAAGCTCCAAGGAAAGCTCATGATGCTCTTTTTAGTGTGTCATGGTAGGGTGAATGAGATGATGTCCATTTTGTAGTCAGTCAGCCTTTGCTTACATACGGGAGCCCCAAACCTCCAGCAGTAGACCTGGAGTGTAAATTGAGACTTGTCTCTTTCTAACAAAAAAAAAAGAAAATGCTTTTTGTATAAAAGGGGAAATGCTTTTTCAATAGACCAGATAAATATGTTGCACCATTGAAGACACAGTTTGCACCTACAGTAAGTACTAGGTTCTCTTGCTTTCAAGGGTTTCCCGGGTTTCCCAGAATATATGGACACAATAATCAATTGGCCAAGTGGTTCTGTGGGGATGGACCACCAGGCTAAGGTGGTGTCAAATATCTCCATCCATTTGGGATCTGCTTGAGAAGAAAGCTGCTAGGGTGTTTCAAACACTAGCAAACACACCTGTGAAAACCATGGTCTTGCTTTTTCTCTTCAGTTCTCTTCATCATGGGAAGAACCAGTAGTGGAAGAGTAAAGGCATATACTGTAGTATATGGTGGGCCACTAGATCCTTCCTCAGTGGGGTTTCTGTCTTCACAAGTGAGAACCATCATCACTACTGTGGAAGAAGATTCTCCTGGACATATGTATTGTGTCTTGAATTACACAGCCTGGGTTGATGGCTTTGCTCCCAGTAAGTTTAGCCATGGATGGACCTGTCGGACCTCGACAATATCTCATAACTGGTAGTAAAAAAGTGGCACCATAGATTTATTTCAAGTAAACAATCACATCATCCTTAATGGTGGCTGGTTTTGCATCTTGCTACCTGGACAATTCTGATGTGTCCCTGCTTCATGAGAGCTAGTTGTCCGTGGATGTTAATTTCTGGATGACTTTAACCACCAATGGAGGCTATTTGAATATGTTTCAAAACATGATGGTATGAAAATGGCAAAATCAAGAATTTTGCAAATTAACATCTGTATTTTGGGGTGTGACCCATTTTCACCCTCATCCTAAGGTTCATTCGATGAACACTGATGACTAAGCAATGGACTGTAAGCAAGTGTATTGTTACGCCTGTGCTTTCACTAAGTAACTCTAACCTGATCCAGGTCATGGTGATTTCCAAGGACACTGGGCATGAAGCAGGAATTCACTCTAGATGAGATGCCAGGCTATCACATGGCACCATGCACATACAGTACACAATTCATACATTCATTTATACTGTTGGGAAGTACAGACTAAAAATTCATACTATGCCATCGAAGGTGCTGGTCAACAAGGTAAGGAATTTGCATAATGGTGGTTTCCAGTCTTTTTTCCCTTTTTTTTGCATTTGGTTACCGGCTATCAGCCATCTTTGTACTAAACCACCCCATTAAACTGAACTTCATCAACTTCCAATCATGTTGCCTGCCTCTGAGGGTCAAACAGGAAGTGCCCTACATATTGAGAAGAAAGATATGACTAGGGTTCCTTGGTTCCTAATGCACATCAAGGGGTAGTCTATCCACCTAAACATTAAAGAATATTCAAATTAAACTAGAATTAGAATAGTTCCTTAATGAGATTAGAATGCATTTACAGGACAAAGTGACGTGTGCACTCATATCCAATCAGATTCTTAATGGAAGTTTGAAATTAAATGTACCCATTATTCCATATTACTACAAATATCTAGATTTTAGTTACCCTTATGCAAACTAAGTGTCTGAACTGAGTGCCTGTGGGACAGCAACACAACCTTTTACACTGTCATGTAAGATTTTATATGTTTAAAATATCCTTCAGGACCTTAACAACCTTCAGTTGACCGTGTAACATAATGAAATGACCTTAAACAGCGATGGGGAAGCAGGAAGAAAAAGTTGATGAGAGCGAATTAAAAACAGTATTGGAACGCAGGGCTGGTTTCAGTGGGTTCAGTTCAAAAAGGCCTTTCCTGACCATAGTCACCACATCTAAGCCTGGTATCGGGATCCATTTCAAACAGCCAAAAGGATCCGTGCATCTAAAATTCTTCATTTCAAGATTCACCGGTTACAATCCGCAACCAATTGCCTCTTCTTCCTGGACACAAGTTTTCTGTTCGTATAGCGTATGACTAAAGAAAACAAACCAAAACCAACTTTCATTTTAGAAACCTGCTCAATAGGGAGCGTAAGGAGGAGGCGGTGAGGGACTGGAACACTGGTGTGGGAGGAATTATAATTACAGGCTGGACCACACACACACACACACACACACACACACACACACATAGATACAGAGTTTAAGACTTCAATTTAACGTAGACCAAAGAACAGAATGACGCAAATGGGATACACCTGAAAAAAATATTTAGAAGAAGAACATATTTTATTTATTATTAATCAGAAATCCACTTGCTATCTTCATATTGGTTACATTGACACCTGTTTCTTGGCCAAAACATAGTATAAACATTAACCCAGTTTCATGATGTTTGCAGAACCAAGCACCAAGTAAGAAATATACGCAGAGCAAATGAAGAATCAATGGTGGGGCTGACTTTTTTCTAGCTCAGACTGTACATGCCTAAAGCCTATATGCACTAATGCCCATTTCAGTGACAGTTCCCGCAGATCATTAAACACAGTGACACACCGTTAGATTTAAGTGCATCTGAACTGATATTTTTCACCATGATTCACTGACACATCTGGACAAGGGACTTAGACAGAAGAAGGAATGTGAACTTGCCTATTACCCCAATGACCCCCTACAGTACATAGCAGCCACCATTCACACAAATCCTTCCACTCAATACACACAAGAAGACAGCTCAAGTCGGATTGTGTCTATGTATAGGCATATCCAGTATGAAGCCAGGTCAGAGAAGCACTATGCCAACTCTAAGGATTAGTTAGTCAGTTTAAAGTTAAAAAAATATACTCTTCTTTTTTTCAGGTACCAATGTGCATGTATTGCATAAATAACTCTGCTAAAGTTGCAGATATTAAGCAGAGGTCGGCTTTATCAATCAGATCCTGGAACCACTCAAGTGCAACTCTGCCAACTATCTCTGCTAGCACATGTTTTTATGGTGCATCATCTTTGCATAGAAAAGGGCAAGCAATAGCTTAAGCCCCTGCTGATGTGATTTGGAATTGAAGATTATAACATGATATCCTTGTTTTGAGATTTTCTTGGTTGGAAAAGCATAACCTGCATTTTTTTTCCTGGTCCTCTTAGAAAAAAGAAAGACATAATGACCATGGAATCAACAATATATATGTAAAGTTTGTGCCTCTTGTCCCAGGAGGATTAATTTTAATATACTGTACATGGAGAAGCACAAGGTGTAAGTTGTGCAGCAGGATTGGTCCTACCACAGGTCTATTACGAAGCACCACTGGTTTCTGGGATCTGGAAACTTCCAGTGGTTTGTGGGATTTTCAGAATCTTCAGCACACACACTGCACCTGCTCCACAAAGGCTCTGCTTGTCAATAGGTGCAAGAGAGTATTTCAGCACACTCCTGTCATCAAAATTTTATGATTCTATTTATAGGTGATGTGAAAAGCAAGCCATGGCTTCCTAACAGCATGTAGACCCACAAAAGCTCTTTCTAGTTGCATTCTGGTGGCTTGTGTCAGATTCAGCAATATTTATTGCATCCCAATGTCCTTGTGTCACCATGGTACATAGTCTATCCATAGTGCATAGTGTATTTTTTAAAAATAGGTCTGTACAGTTTCTCCCCTTGTTTTGAGGTATGATTTAAACCTATGACTAACCACCCATGGATGTTCATTGTGGGGACAGTCAGAGCTTACTTAGGGTGGATCTTTAAATGGTCAGTGTTCTTGTGGTCAGTTATGATCCACCCTAGTCCATCCTTAAAGGTATTTGTTTAGTTATAACTTGTTGAACATCATGTTGAACATTTTGTATGTTACCCCTTAAAAACATTTTCTATGCCTTCAAAATAGCTTATTATTAATAAACATGTTTACAATAATAACGTACACTGATCAACCACTACAATAACACCACTGCCAGGTGAATAACATTGATTATCAATTAAATACCAGTAAACTGGTGACACGATCATGGGCACCCAAGGTGAAGTCTTGTGGAGTCATACCCCAAGGTGAGAGAGCTGCCCAGGTAGCACAAGAGGAACCCATGCAATACTGGGTAGGCTATAATGTTTTGCATTTTAATGTTAAAATGATTGGTGATCGGGCTGATCAGTGTTCATTTTAGATTTATCTTAGCAATGAGAATTTTTAAAATGACTTCTTTATATATTTTGTGTATTGAGTTAGGAATCATATATAGGGTACACATAGCTGAGGGTACACAAGGCGCTGGAAAAATAAACACAAATATCTCTCCAAAGTCCCAGAGTTTAACTGAAGATGTCTCATTAGCATTCCTGCTAGCAAGTGACACGGGTTTAGAAAAAAAAAAAAAAAAAAAATATATATATATATATATATATATAATAATGTGTGTAGATATGGCATCAAAATGTGACTGGAACATTACTAGAACATCTACTGAAGCTAATTTAGTAGTTAGCCTAAAGCTTGCAAGCTTATTTGCTAATCAGTAGCTAGCATGTCAGGTGGATGTTTAACATGAGTTAAATAATATGGATGGCATATTGCTTTACCTAATAACACTATATATTTTTTAAGTTGTTGTGTAAAAAGACTATTTATCAGTGCTGACACTCATGTGCGCCTGCACTTCTTTAGCCATCAACGTTATGGCTGCGTGAGCGCTCAGCTGTCAAGAAGCCTTATGAGAACATTCTAGAACTTTCTCAAAATGAAGTTGACAGTAAGTTAACTTGTCATGCTTCTGATGAGAAAGGAAATTGTGTGTGTGTGTGTGTGTGTGTGTGCTACAGTGAGCAAGTGT
>JAOVVB010000026.1:9458756-9473129 GCA_028570985.1 Heterobranchus longifilis
TGTGTTTGTGTCTGCAGCGTCTATGTTGTGTCTCAATTCTACATGCACTAAAAAACTCCCTCTATAATCTGCCTTTTCTTTATTCCTTTCCATGTTTTCTTTGTCTCACTTTTTCTTTTTCCTTCTTTTCTTTTCTCCTTCCCTTTCTTCTCACACCTATCTCTAATCTCTCTTGGACTCCTCATCCCTGCCTCTTTCTCTTTAATCCTCTTCTTCTCCTCTTTCTCAAGTATTTCTTTTCCCTCCCTCCCATCATCGACTTAATTTCCCTTTCTTTCTGTCCTATGCTATTCTTTTCCTTTTGAATCCCCTCATAATCCTCTGCATGTCCTTAACTCTGTTATGCCCTTTCTTCTCTTTCATTTAACTTAACTTTTTTCTTCCTTCCTTGCCCGCTACATTTTCTGCATTCTTTTTCCTCTTTCCATCCCATTTTCCTCTTCATGTCCTTATGTTTCTTTCTCCACTATTGCTTCCTGTCCCATCTTCCTCATTATTTCCTTTCTTTATCTTTGCCTTTGAATCCCTTTTGCCTATCTATCTATCTATCTATCTATCTATCTATCTATCTACCTTCTCTTCCTTCTACTCTTTCTTTTCCTCTATCTTGATTATTCATATGCATCTTTTCTTTCTCTCTCTCTTTTTTCGCTCTATTTTATACAGTTCAGTGTATTCTGCTCTGTTCATTACTGAGTGTCGCAGTGGAAAGAAATGCTGCAATTATTTATTTTTATACAGAACATTATTACATAATTTATGTAGCAATGACAAATGTTTGTGTTTGTAGTGTCTGCAGTTTCGGTTCGAGGCACGTTGTCCTTTTTCATTTCCGCAGACAAGTGAGCAGAACACCAAGTGAAACAAATGAATGAAGAGGGTAAATGGATGCAGATGATGATTGATGAGATGACGCAGCGGCGAACTCGCTTAAACAAACGGATCTCGTGGATTGATTAGCAGGCCTGTCTGATTGAAGTCTAGGCACACACACCACACACACACACACACACGCACGCGCTATACACCAAACGAAGAAAAAAAAACCCACGCTTAATCTTTTACACCCTAAGCCACTTGATATTCTCCTTGTATTCCTCTTTTTCTCGCCTTCTTCATCTCAAACTTCACTCCTTTCTTTCAACCTCTCTTCAATACCCCCCTATTTTCCTCTTCATTAATCTTTCTCACAATTTCCTCCCCCTCATCCAGTCTCCCTCTGTTCTTCATCCTTACAATTTCACTCGTTTCCTGTCCTCTTCCTCTCTTGGCTTGCCTCTTCATCTCCCATGTCCTTTTCCCCTCTTCCTCCTTATGCTTTTCTCATTTCCCAGTATATATATAATTTTTTTTCTTCCGCCATTACCATTCTTTTATTGGTATGTAAATCCATCTCTCTTCTCATTGCTTATCTTTTTTCTTGTTTTTTTTTCTCCTCGACATATCTTTCTTACCTGTTCTTTCACTCACCTCTTCTTCCCAACTCCATGTCATTTTTCCTCCTTTTTTTTATTTTCCTCTTTTATCTCATTGACCTCTACTTCTCCTCTGTTTCTTTTTCTGTTTCCTTCTCACTTCTCTCCTGGCCTTCATCTTCCACTCGACTATGCAGTCTTGTTCAGACGCTATAACTGTTACAACCAGAGAGATAACAAGAGCTTATTTTATGGACATTTCAGAATATTAAATGTAAATGTAGAATAAAAAAAAAAAAAGACAATTATTCATTAATTAAAGAATTATATATTTTTTGGATGCGCTGTTAAAGGAAACGTCACGGCGGAACAATTATACCACCTTGTTATGGATTATTTTCCCATAGCCGCTGTTATGCGTTTTATTCTTTACATACATAAATGGTAAGAATTGGCGTTATCAGGATTCTATGTGTGCGATCTACGTTCTGATACACTTTTACAGAACTCTCACAGACTTTCTCCCTTCTTTTTCTCTAATTAGATCCTCTAGCTACACATGGTTCATGTAATGTAATGCATCTCATCTCAATAGGATCTTTATTGAGTAATGCAGTGTGCATGTGTTGAGTGTGTGTGTGTGTGTGTTCTGTATGTGTCTTCGAGGTGTGTAGCTGTATAATGAGAGTATGTCCCTCTGGAAGTGCAGTAATGGAACGTAAACAGATGAGATCTCAACTTACACACACACCCACACAGACTCTTCCTCTCTCTGATTTCACCCGCTCTCACACACAAGCTCAAGCATACACAACTTTGCGAAACAAGAAGATGCGCTTGCTCGCAGCCCAAAGTCTCGTAAATCTCAGACACACACCGGACTATTGACTTTAAATTTGTCTGTACAATTAAGAAGGGACGTGACGGGTAATAGAGTCATAAATACAGCAGGAGGCTGCAGCGATAAAGCCAAGGTCTTCACACAAATACACACACCAAGTATAATAATAGCATCTTGCGTTTCTCCGCCCTCTACCTGGACCGAAGTTCCCAGCCTGCATTGCTCCAGGGTAGGTGCTACTGCAGGATGCGTCAGTCATCCTGCACATACACGCACTTTGTACCGTGTAAAAGATGCATGCATTTCTTGTTCCTGCTGTGAATTTAGGTTAGATTTCTCTCCCTCCGGATATCCCATATTTCAGCGTGTGCTTTGAAGTCTACTGAGTTTGTAGTGTTTGGTTTCTCTCTGAATTACTGTGTGTGCCCTAGAGACTTTTGTTTTGAAGAAACTTGCCAAAACACGTGCCACTCCTTAATATTTTCAGCTATGATGTTTACAATTTTATTATAGCAGCTGACCAATCACCAGCTTTGCTTAAACTCACATTTAGTTAAACAGTAGGCCTTCTGTTCTTGGACTATTGATTTCCCCTCAAGCTACAGTACGGTTATAAATCAGTTTAAACATTTATAGAAGGAGATGCCAGTGCAAGCGATTTGTAATATGGAAGGTCACTAAGATGGAGGGCTCAGTGGTTTCTCAGCTACTTGACAAGCTGTAGTCTTTTTATCTTACAGAGAAACAGAAGAGGCTGGTTAGGGATCAACTGAAGGATCATTCTATAATAAACCATTGTTTACCCATTGTTGACGGGTAAAGAGTTTTTAGAGATAGTTAAAAGGTTAAAGCTAAAAATAAGCTGATTAGCTTTAATGTAATCAGTGATATTATTATTGCCTGTCTTTCTATACAGCAGAACTCACCTGTCTGAACTTCTTTGTGTTAACACAAAGAATTTTGTAAGGTTGAGTATCTTACGCCATGTTAACAATAATTCATCGTCAGCCAAATACCCTCCCTGTTTAAAGTAGATTATTACATCTAGTACATAACTGTTCATAACATTGCTTTGATTTTAGCACATAACACTGGGCTCTCAGTTCAGGTATTTTGAACACCTTCATCGCTCACATGCTGCGGATATGTTTGCTCTAACGACCCGTGTTTCATCTCATAGTGGCGGTCCACATGACTGCTTTTCATTAGCGCCATGGTTTCAGAACATATGAGACAAACTGGTTTTAAACTTCCCGCAATAATATGACTGTGCATATATTTGTTAATAATAAGTAATAATTATGTATTATTTATTAATTATTACAGTGGAACCTTGGATTGCGAGTAACCCGGTTTGTGAGCATTCCGCAAGACGAGCAAAATTAAAAAATTTATTTTTACTTGAAAAACTAGCGTGCCTTGATGTACGAGTACCAAGCATCATTGAGTATCATGTGGCACACATGCGCTTTTTGTTTTGATGCTGAGCATCACGTGATCACAAGTACAGTGGAACCTTGGATTAGGAATTATGCTCGTAATCCAAGGTTCCGCTGTACTTGTGAATAAGTAATATAGAATTACTTTTTATAAATGAGTAATAATTAATAAATAATATATAATTATTACATATTCATTATTGATAAATATGTCTTTTATTTCACAAACCTCCAGGTCATGTGATCTATTGGCTCAAAATCTATTCTAAAATGTGTGGCAAGACAGGTGATTAATAATATTTAAAACGAAAGGTTGTGCCAGGACATGTGGCCATACATTTTAGATTAGATGTTTAGCCAGTATGTCACATGACCTAGAGGTTACTGCAATAGAATAGAGAATTATTACTTATTAATTATTGATGCATATGCAAAGTGGTAATATGCAAGGTCATAAACCACCATGCATGACACTGACCACTAACTGTACCAACATCTATTTATTTATGTATTTATTTATTTATAATATTAATATTACCCATATTTCAGTCGTACAGTATTTTACAGATGGTCCCTAACTCAGTAACTAAGTTACTGTTGCCGGTCTGTTAGCAAATCTCCACCACAAATCAGAATCTAGAGCCCAGACTGCGAATATCCAACATCCAACTTCAAACCAACTTCACCATGTGTCATACGTTCATTTTTGTTTCTTGAGGATTTCGGCGCCTTATAGGTGCATTATAGTCATTTCTGTGTCTTCCGCATACTCTGTATTTATGAAAAAATATCATGGTGATTGGCTCTATTGAGTGACACATGTAGCCACGCCTACCTTGAGAGAAAAAGCGCTATATTCATCCAAATAAGCGCTGGCTGATTGATTTTTTTAAATCACACTCTATCATGTTTTCCCATATTTGCTTGCTTAAAATGTTCTCTTTCTTGATAAATTTCTGGAAGTCTCAAAGTTGCTTTTATACCTAGATTTCTTGTGTACCCAACAGCATTTGGCATCACAAGTGCTTCACTACACGCTCGCTCCATGCATATTTTATTTTACTCTGTAAATAATTGATCACTTATTTTCTTATTCATGTCTATTCATTGGGAAATTTGGCTCCATTTTGCTTACATTTACTGTCACCCATCTAAACAGAGAAATATTTCTAAATTAATTTAGGACAGTGTATTTAGGATTCTGCCATCAGAAAAATATAAAAGCAAATTAACAGAATACACTATATTGGCAAAATTCGCTCGCCTGCTTAAACATGCATTTGAAGTAAGTAACATCCAATTTTTAATTCATAGGGTTTAGTATGATGTTGGCCCATGCTTTGCAATTATAACAGCTTTAACTCTTCTGGGAAGGCTTTCCACAAGGTTTAAGAGTGTGTTTATGGGAATTTTCGACCATTCTTCCAGAAGTGCATTTGTGAGGTAAGACACTGATGTTGGACAAGAAGGCCTGGCTTGCAGTCCAACTCTAATTCATCCCAATTCATCTATCAGGTTGAGGTCAGGACTTTGTCCAGGCCAGTCAAGTTCTCGCTCATCAATGTCTTTATGGACTTTGCTTTGTGCGCAGTGATGTTGGAACAGGAAGGGGCCATCCCCAAACTGTTCCCACAAAACTGGAAGCATGAGATGTCCAAAATGTCTTGGTATACTGAAGCATTAATAGTTCCTTTCACTGAAAGCAAGGGGCCGCGCCCAACTCCTATAAAACAGGTGCACAAAGAAAGGTCCATACAGACATGGATGAGCGAGTTTGGTGTGGAAGAACTTGACTGGCCTGATTCCTAACCTCAACCCGATAGAGCACCTCTGGGATAAATTAGAGCGGAGACTGCAAGCCAGGCCAACATCAGTGTCTGTTTCCATGAACAGGTGAAAATGGGCAAAATGCAGGACAGTAGAAAGCTGACAAAACTTGTCCTGGAGAGGGCAGGATTTGTGAACCTTTCTGTGGAAGATAGTGGGGTTCAGAAAAACCTCTATATGTGTGGGCAGGGGTGCATATTTTTTTAGCAGGAGTGGGCAGGATTAGTTAAAATTTATCAGGAATAGGAATGATTGGTCAAAACCTCTGCAGGAGTGGGTGGGAATGGTTAAATATTTAGCAGGAGAGTGCAGGATTGGTTAAAATTCATCAGGTGAGTACAGGCTTTGTTAAACATTCAGCAGGGGAGTGCAGGGTGATCAAACTTTAAGCAGGAGTGGGCAGACTTGGTCAAACTTTCAGCAGGAAAGAGTGGAATTGGTCAAAACGTCTGCAAAAAAGTGCAGGATTGCTCAAAATCTCTGCATGAGTGGGCAGGACTGCTCAAATCCTCTGTAGGAGAGCAGGATTGTTCAGATCCTCTTTAGGAGAGGGCAGGGCTGGTCAGAGCCTTTGTAGGAGAGAGCAGGATTGGTCTCAGTCTTTGAAGGAAAGGGCAGACTTGATTACAACCTCTGCAAGATAGAGCAGGACTGTTCAGAACCTCTGTAGGAGAGGGCAAGTTTAGTCAGTATGTCTGTAGATGACGACAGGATTGGTTAAACTTTGAGCAGGATTAGACATGCTTGTTCAAACGATCAGCAGAATTGCAGAAGTGCAGAATTTATCAAAACGAAGAAAGGGATTGGTCATACATTCAGCAGTAGTGGGGAGGATTAGACCAGTATTCAGTAAAAATGTATGATTAGGCAAAACCTCTGTAGGAGAGGGCAGGACTGGTCAGCACCTATGTTGGAGAGGGAAGGACTAGCCAGAAACTCTGTATTAGAGGGTACGATTGGTCAGGACCTGTGTAGGAGAGGGCAAAATTGGTCAAAATGTCAGAGGGGGAGGGGGAGATTGTTTAAACTTTGGGTAGGATTAGACAAGCTTGGTCAAATGTGCAGCAGAAAAGTGCAGAAGTAGTCAACACCTCTACAGAAGAGAGAAGTATTGGTGAAACATTCTGTAAGAATGAGCAGGATTAGACTAATATTTAGTAAGAGAGTGTATGATTGGGAAAATCCTCTGTAGGAGAATGCAGGACTGGTCAGAACCTATATTGGAGAGGGTAAGACTGGTCAGAAATTCTGTATGAGAGGGTACGATTGGTCAGGACCTCTGTAGAAGAGGGAGGGATTGGTCAGGATCTCTGTATGAGAGGGTAGAGTTGGTCAGAACCTCTGTAGGAAAGGGCAGGAGTGGTCAGAATCTCTGAAGGACTGGTTAGAGCCTCTGTAGGCGAGGATTGGTCAACCTTGGAGCAGGAGAGTGCAGGATTGGCCAAAACCTCTGTAGTAGAGGGCAAAATTGGTGCAACGTTTAGCAGAAGGGGGCAGGTTTAGTTAAACCTTTAGCAGAAGAGTGTAGGATTAGTTAAACTTTAGGCATGAAAGTACAGGCTTGGTTAACCCTTCTGTGGGAGAGGGCAAGACGGAAGCAAACCTTTCACAGGCGAGGGCAGGACTGATAAAAACATCTGTGGGAGATGGCAGGACAGGACAAACTTAAAGATTGGATTAAATTTTGTGCAGGGTGGGTAGGAACTGGTCGAAACCTCTGTAGTAGGGAGAGGTAATGAGATCAAATTCTTCTATGGAGAAAAGAGCAGGATTGATCGGCCATTCTGCAACAGAAGGCAATATTGGTCAATCCTGTTGTAGAGAGGGAGAATGATCCCGAAGCAGCGT
The DNA here is from genome assembly GCA_028570985.1 of Heterobranchus longifilis. Taxonomy (NCBI): domain Eukaryota; kingdom Metazoa; phylum Chordata; class Actinopteri; order Siluriformes; family Clariidae; genus Heterobranchus; species Heterobranchus longifilis. The sequence continues at coordinate 9,466,127 of JAOVVB010000026.1, forward strand.
TGGTTAAAATGATTTGTGACATTTCAGTGACTAGTGTTACACAACTTAATTCTGCTTCCTAACAACTTCACACATGAAATTTAAGTTTCTCACCCACTGTTTGTCACAATTTGTCTAGTATAGTGGTGTTTTATCATTTTTTTTCTGGTAAACATTAAATTGCATGGGATCTCGCCAACCACAATTTGGTATACAGCTTCAGGAAGGAGCTAGATCACTCTTAAGGTTAAACACTGTAGTTAAGAACATTGTGGTGGATGTGGACGTTGTATTTGGTGCACAGAGAGAGAATAAACTAAAAAAGATATGCAGTTTTTCTAAGGTAGTGGTGTGTGTGTAATCCCTGAGTGCACCCAGTCCACTTTGTATCCTGATTTCACATCTGTGTTTGTGGTTATTTTTAGAGCCGATAGCTTTGATGCGCAAGATTTGAACATTCTTTTGCAGCTTTTTTTTCACCCCCTCCAGTATGAAAGTAAAAAACACAATAAATCCTCTGTCTCTATGAAGTTTCAGCTTGGATCTACACATGAACATGTGCTGTTTAGTTTCTGTGCACTAAAGCAACACAAATGTATTCCTTGTACTTTGTTACCGACAATCAGCTCTTTTTATTTATTGCATTGTGCTTAATTAATGCTGCTTTTAGACATCAGTGGACCTGAACCGATCTTTACGTTTTATCATCTGTTTGTTTTTAGGGATTTCGCATACGTGGCTCGGGATAAAAACACGCACGTGCTGAAATGTCACGTGTTCCGGTGTGAAAGTCCTGCAGACACCATTGCTGCCAGCCTGAACAAGATCTGCTCCAAGGTGAGACACTGTATCCTGACAAAGCCTGATAAGCTTCCCGTAGGGGGGAGTTATGAATTATGGTTCTCCTAGAGTAAAGGGAGGTTTCTCATTTCTACGTGTTATCGGGACTTGTACGGGAGTATGGTTAGTTTTTTTGTAAGGAAATTAATTTTATGAAAGTCTCCAGTATAAGATTCAGAGGTAAAGCTGTAAAATATTTTATGTTTCGAGCTGTAAAAAAAAAATGATCGTATGAACTGCAGTGATGTAGTTAATTTACATTTAAATGCCGTTTACGTTAAGACCGATGTCCCAAGTGTGTGTGGACTTATATGAAGTGCTTTTTTAGAGGTAATCTCACTTATGCACCGTATTCATTCAGATTATGGCGGAGAAGAAGAACAGTAAAACAGCGAGCGGCTCGTCTCTGTCCAGCACCGACGTACCGCTACAAGGTAACGACACGCCATGACCCGAGATTTTCTCAGCAGTGACGTGTGTACATTTAAAAGTGCGCAGCTGTGGGGGAAATTAGCTAACGCTAAATGCAAGCAGCTAAAAAACTCTAAACCTGTCATTTTCGGTTTCTCTTTCATTCATTCTTCCTTTCCTCTTTGTTAACTTACATTTTTCATTTATCTTTTGATCTTTTTTCTTCCTTATGACTGAGCTTCATTTTGTTGTCATGATGTTTCATTCTTACCTTTTTTCCCTTTCTTAGATTTGTTCGTTCTTTTTCTTTTTTGGTCTTTCTTTCTTACTTTCTGTTCACTTTGTTCTGTTTTGTTCTTCCTTTCTTAATTTTTCTTTTTTTACATTCCTTTAAACCACTTTCTATCATTCTTTGTTCCTTTTTCCAGCATTTTCTCCTTGCATTTTTTTTTGCACTGTACATTTCACTTCAACCATTTTTATCTCATGCGATTATTCCTTCATTTTTCGTCACTTCAATTCATTTTTTTTTTTTTTTATCTTATTATTTTTCTTGTTAGGCGACATGGTGGTGTAGTGGTTAGCACTGTCGCCTTGCACCTCCAGGGCCCAGGCTCAGTTCCCGGCCAGGTTCGATACCTGCCTCTATATGTTCTCCCGGTGCTTGGTGGGTTTCCTCCAGGTTCTCCGGTTTCCTCCCAAAGATAAGCAGATTTGTCTAATTGGTGTTCCCGAATTTCCCGTAGTGTGTAAGTGTGTGTGTGTGTGCCCTGCAATGGATTGACACCCTGGCCAGGGTGTACAGTACCCCGCTTCATGCCCTAGGTCTCCTGGCATAGGTTTCAGGCCCCTCGCGACCCTGAATACAAGATAAAGGGATATAGACAAATGAGACATTTTGTTGCTACTTAAAAAAAATAAAAAATTCTGTTCTCTCTGTTATGAAAGTGTTCCTTTGACTATTGTCATGTCTTTCTTTGTCCATCTTACAGTAGCTCTGGAAATTGTCTCAGCTGCATCTGTGTTTTCTCTCAGTAGACTTTCCCACACCAAAGACCGAACTACAGCAGAATTTCCATGTTCTCTACCTGGGAATGACCTCTGTGTCTCGTCCCATAGGTAACACAGACACATAAACACACACACAATTGCACTTGCACAAACATAGTTTACAGTTTCTCTCTCTCTCCCTCTCTATCTCTCTCTCTGTCTCTCAGGGATGGACATTATAAACGGAGCCATTGACAGTCTGCTGTCGTCCACGGGGAAGGATGACTGGACTGCAGTGCTGCTGAATGTGGAAGACGCGACAGTCAGCGTTGTCAAAGAGAAGGTCAATTTTGTCATCAGCACACCATTATCCTAATGTGTGTGTGTGTGTGTGTGTGTGTGTGTGTGTGTGTGTGTGTGTGTGTGAGGGAAGTGGACATGCTGGATAAATGCTGATTGCTTTTCTTGCTGTTTCTGACCCTTAGCTGTGAGAGACAGAAATAACAAAAAACAAGAAAGAGAAAGCGTGAAATTCACACAGTACTTGACCTCAGTGTGTATGTATGTGTCTGTGTGTATGGGATGCGTAGGAGGAGGAAGAGGAAGTGCTGGTGGAATGCCGTGTGCGTTTCCTGTCGTTTATGGGCGTCGGCCGTGACGTGCACACGTTCGCCTTCATCATGGACACGGGCAACCAGCATTTCCAGTGTCACGTGTTCTGGTGTGAGCCCAATGCAGGGAGTGTGTCCGAAGCCGTGCAGTCTGCCTGCATGGTACGCCTAACACACCCACACACCCACATAATGCGGCGTGCTGAAACATCCCGGCCATCACACGCTCACTTGGATACATGTTAATCACAGGGAAACTCCATCATGTTTGGGAATCATTTGCACATGTAAAAACTTATTTTGTCTTGAGCTTCCTGAATTCAATGATGGATTAAGGCATTTAAATAAACTAATAGGACAAAACGATTTGGCCAAACCTGCAATGACATATACATGTACTTCAATATGGAGTTGATCCTCCTTTTGCAGCTATAACAGCTTCCTCACTTCTTAGGTGGCTGTCCACAAGATTTTGAAGTGTTTCTGTGGGAATTTGTGCCCATTCATTCTGTAGAGCATTTATGAGGTCAGGCGCTGATGTTGGACGAGAAGGCCAGGCTCGCAATCTTGGTTCCAGTTCACCCCAAAGGTGCCCCAATGGGGTTGAAGTCAGGGCTCTGTGAGGGTCAGTCAGGTTCTTCCACACTGTGGAACTCATCACACCATGTCTTTATAGTCATTGCTTTGTGCACTGGGGCACAGTCATGTTGGAATAGAAAAGGGCGTTTCCCAAACTGTTGCCACAAAGATGGAAGCATTGCATTGTCCAAGATGTCTTGGTCTGCTGAAGCATTAATATTGCCCTTCACTGAGTTCAATAATTAACAGGTTTGGCCAAGTACCTTTGTCCAATGTGTGATAGGTGGGTAGGGTGCTAATACTTATGACACACAAGCACTTAATGTCAAAAGTGATGTTTGCTGAGCTGGAGCAACAATACTAACCTTTCCATCTGAATCTTCCTCTCTTTCTCTATCTGTCTCTCAATTCTTTCCTTCTGCTTCCTTTTTCTTTGCAGCTGCGCTATCAGAAATGCCTGGTCTCTCAGAAATCCTCGACCTGTTCCTCTCCATCATCTTCTGACTCCGTGACTCGCCGCGTAACTACCAGCGTGAAGCGCAGCGTCCAGTCCATCATAGACACTCTGAAAAAGAAGCCCACCCCTGAGCTGCCCCACCAATGACGGTGCAGCTGGGATACGATCGCCGGCAGGACATGTAAATAAAAACGTCAAACTCTGTACAGCCAAGGAGAAACAAATGATTTAAAAGAAGAAAAAAAAAACAGGAAGTGAAAAGGAAGAGAAGACTCCATGGGTGAAGCTTCACCTGTAGCTCTTTGAACTTTGTCCGTCTCTAGGCGCTCCCTGAAGCATGCCTTGGACAAAAATACACAATTACACTCATTTTTAAGGCAACAGACACACAATCACGATGTGTTTGCGCTGTGGATTACTCGGTCACCATCATGTTGATGTCAGTGAAGACTTATTTTCATGTCCGTCATAATCGAGTCATACTTTTCCGCCATTGTGGTGTGCCATTTCACCATCTCGGCTGTTCTGAACGACTACGTCTCGGTGTGTTAACGCGAGTCTTGATAAAAAGCCTATTCCTACTATCAGGTTGAAAATACATGAACATAACCTGGTGAAATGGTGAATCTGCCAGGTTTAGTCGGAGAACCGTCTGCACATGAGTGAAGCGTTCTATTTTCGGGGCGATACGTTGCTCCAGGTCTCGGATCCATTCTTGTCTAAACAACTGATATAATCCTCTCTTATGTTGCATTTATGTAGCATGTGATCATTATTTTTATTTTTAAGATTTCTTTTTAATGATACTCGTACACTCGTACGCTCTCGTACACTGATGTTCTTTCAGAGCCCCCTACTGGTAAAGTCTAGTGTAGTGTTTGTCCCGTTAGTGCTGCTGTAGTGCGATATTGTTTTGTTACACCTTTGATCTGAATTGGTGTGTCTGAATTGCAGTAATTACGAGACGACGACCTGACAAACGGTCACACTGATCGCTCTGAGAGCAAGAGATTAGCTTAATACCATTAACATACTCCACTACAGTTTTCACCTTGCACTGCACTATTGGTGATGTGGTTTAGAGAGTTTCAGTTTAATTCTTTGACCAACACATGAATTACTTCACATAGTCAGAAATTCCAGAAATTTCCACAATCCCGACTTTTAATTCCACATTAATGCTTCTTCCAGGACATCCTTTCCAATAACCTTCAATGTGACGTTAGTGTAAAAGTAACATACCTTTCTATGAACTCGTGTGTAACTATTACTGTACACCTAACAACTAAGCTACGCAACAATGAGCAAGATAAGCTAATGTAAAGATTATAAACGTTATTTTACTGTTTAAAAAAAAAACTGTTTAAGGTTTATTTTATACAGGCGTATAGTGACTTCTGGGTGTGGCATGTCCAGCTGTTTTAAAATGACGCTAAGAAATTTAAAAAATACTCTTATACAGCCTACTGTATAACTCACTCCCTGTTCTCCTTTTTTTTTATTTGTTTGTTTGTTTAAAAATATGTTTTAGTACTATTATAAAATCCAAGACATTTTGATCACTGATGCAAAATGAGAACTGAAACAACTGGAGAAGGAAAGAACTGAAGTTTGCTCTGGTCTGAAGCATGGCCCGGTGTAGAAAGCATAAACAGCCAATTAACGCTTGACTTTCACTTTGTTGACATGAAAAGAAAGAAAGGTCTCTTTAAAATTCTGGTAAGCAAAGTGTAACTCTTCTGTGTCCCTCATTCACCATATTGATGTCCATATCGTTCCTGTGCTAATAAAGGCATTTCAGAAACATGCAGACATGTTAAAGGTTTAATTCTGCTTTTAGCAAAATAATATATGTGGGTTTTAGCCCAGAGAACTTAAAATGATCCTGTGGCACTGAAATTGTTTAAAGTCTTGTATTCCAACAAAAACATTATATTCTAGGAAGTAACTAGGTCAGTATGAAGTCAGCTGAAATTCTTAATCTTAAAAGATAAGTAAGGTTGACACGTTTATAAGTCCACATGGCATCATCTAGTGTTCCATCTTTTGACACGTGTTCCATTGGGCAGTTCTTGAATTAGGACTGATACAAGTTTCAGTATTATCGAAAGGCAAAGTTACTTAATGTAACCGATTTTGAGTAGTCGACATGAACAAAACCTGAGAAGTATTGGCATCAGTGTCAATTTGCCTTGTTCATGAGGTAATCTTGTAATTATAACAGATGTTTTAAAGGTTTTGTTCAGCTTTTAGCAAAATAATACAGAGGGGCTCAAAAAAACAGTCCAACAGTTGTTATCTATGCCCTTTTTTAAACCTCAAATTGAATTATGGCAACGATGTGTAGTATTACGTTTCCTCTAAAGTTGTCAGGAGTCGCACCATCGTTGATGCTGTCATGTGATCGTCAAAAGAGAGCAATCTATTTTTCATATTGAAGTGTGTATACATTTTTTGGGCCCCTTTGTATAAGGTTTTAGCCTGAAGAATAAAACAGATATTAATAATAATTATGATACAAAAATAGAACATAATTTGGTCATTGAGAAGAAACAAAGGAAGGTAGACAGAGGTAATACTTTTGCCACTACATGTATATACAGTATATATACCAATAATCCATAAAATGAAAAACATCTTTCACGTGAACTTTTTTCGTTCCCCCTTGTGCTTCCTGGGTGGCTGTGGCTCCATGGGGGTGTGGCTCTGCAGGGCCTCTGGGCGTGTGATGTGGTGTCTGACAGTTGGGTGCTGTGGGTTGTGGGGTGGGACCTCTATGGATCAGATTTGTTTGCATGGCGCCTCTCATGGGTGCTTGATCGGATTGGGATCTAGGGAGTTTGGGAGGCCGGGGTTGGCAGTGTTGGTCTCTTTGCCTCCTGGGCTCATTGTGCCATGTTCTGGTGCACTGGGTGTTCTGGTGCCTGTCTATCATGGGCAGCATTGACTTTTCTGGCAATCTGTGCTGCCTTGGCTTTTCTGGGGATTGGACCAGACAGTCTGGCCTTTGGTCCCTGTAGGCATTGATGAGCCTTGGGTGCCCATGATCCTGATTTTTTAAATATATATACAGTGGTGTGAAAAACTATTTGCCCCCTTCCTGATTTCTTATTCTTTTGCATGTTTGTCACACAAA
>JAOVVB010000026.1:9495665-9510214 GCA_028570985.1 Heterobranchus longifilis
ATTGGCGGTAGAAGCTTAATGTGGGAGCCTCCAGTGACTGGGAGGAATTGGACACGACTAAATTAGGGGAGAAAATCTGAAAATTCGGAAAAAGGGGGATAAATTTATAAAACAGAATGCTTTTTATCTCCTGATCCATGCTTGTTTTTTTTTTTGTAAATATTCATACACATTTATATTTTTATCATATTTTTTCAACCAAAAAAAAAACACACTTGCGAAATACAATTTCATGCCCTTTTATGTAGTTCATTGATCCTAACTGTCATTCAGATGAAACTTGGCCAATTTCGTAAATCACATAATCACATAAAAAGACATAAACCTGAAAAAAAGTGTTAAGATATTGCAACATGAAAAATCCTTGATTTTGCAAGGAATATTTTAAGCAACAATTTTTACAGGTTATATGCTTCTAGAAGCTTACATTTTAGTATAAATACTAATAGACTTCAGATTTCAGATTTTTGCCATATCCATGTAGATGGAAGTGGAAAATAGTCCCTGGAAATGTCTGATAGCACTTGAGAGAATGTAGAGAAACAGGATGATATATGAGAAAATATCACCTTTCAAAACAGTGCCAGGGGAAAATAAAAAGGTTAAAGACAAAATGTAAAGAGATAAAAGATGGTAATAACAAAAGCAGGGAAGGGAGAAACCGGCCGTTGTTACCACATCAACCGATGCAGATAGGTCAACAATGTGTTGTAAATCTAATCGGATCACTTTCAAATAACAGTGTGGCAGACAGTCCTAAAGGGCAGATTTGTAAAAAAAAACAAAAAAAAAAAACATTGCATTTGCCTGCAGTCTGAACAAGGCTTTAGGTTTCATACACTGATCAGCCATTACATTATGACCACCTGCCTAATATTGATTGATGCACTGTGTGTTCTGACACCATTTTATTGGAACCCTAGGTTAACCTTTCCCTTAATTTGATCCACAATAGCGGTTCTATTGGATCGGACTTCTCGGGCCAGCCTTTGCTCCCCATGTGCATCAGTGAGCCTTGGCCACCATGACCCTTCGCAGGTTCAACGGATTTTCCTTCCTTGGATCACTTTTAGTATGTCCTGACCACTGCAGCCTGAGAACATCCAACAAGAGCTGCAGTTGTTGCAGTTGGAGTTTCCCTGACCTAGTTGTCTATCCATCACAATTGGCCCTTCTCACAGTAGCTACATTTTCAATATCTCGTCACAACGGCAGCTGGAAGTGGGTGAGATATACAGTATAAGGCAGCAAGTGAAGCTTTTTTCCTGAAATTGATGAGTTGGAAAGATTAAGGATTTGAGTGACTTTAACAAGGGCCAGATTGTGATGGCTAGACAACTGGGTCAGAGTAACTCCAAAACGGGAGCTCTTTTGGGATGTTCCCGATCTGCAGTGGTCAGGACATACCAAAAGTGATCCAAGGAAGGATGGCCTTGGGTGGCTAAGGCTCACTGATGCAAGTGTGTGAGTGAGGGCTGGCTTGTGTAGTCTGATCCAATAGAAGCACTAATGAAGATCAAATTGATGAAAAGGTTAATGCTGGTTCTGATAGAAAGGTGTTAGACCACCTACTGTAGGTCATTACTGTTTTGGGGACCTACTCACTATTAGGCAGGTGGTCATAATGTTATGGCTGATTGGTGTATATTCACGGCTATTAAAAGTGTTGTCCACTACATGGCACATCAGATCCAAATCTTTCACTGTCCATCTCATTTCCATGTGATTTTTTTGCACAGCAAAGGTAAGGGAAGCGACAAGCAGACAGTCAGAGGCTCAGATGCAGTAATCAGTTACAGATGCAGTATTGTATGGTGCTCTACTGCCTCCACTGTTTATGGTCTACACTCTGCATTGCAACATACACTACTGTATGTGACGTTACGGCTTTCTCCCCATCTGAAAGCGGGCACTTAAACATTCAACACGTAGTAATGTAGATCATCAAGGAGACTGTCATGCTTTATGTCTACTGTGGAAAATCCCACTATATGACAAACAGACTTGACACATTTTCAGCCAGGGAAATTTGTAAAGAGTTTGTAAACCAGACTGAAAAATGACGATCCAAAGATATTCATCTAAAGATGTTCTGGGAAGCTGTTTTGCTTAATTGTTCATCAAAGAGGGGATCAAATGGTGACTGTTTGTGCATCAAAGCATCCCCATTTACCACAAATTTTTTTTATCATTTATCTGAGATATGATGTTTGAAAACAGAGCTGAGTGGTTGAGGCATTGGACTATGGTTCGGAAGGTCCCAGGTTCAAACCCCACAACCATCAAGTTGCCACTGTTGGGCCAAATGCATGAATGAAAATGTTAATTGAATAAGATCACACTACTGAGTGTGGATACGTGGTAACTGAAGCAACACACACCCATGTGTATAAGGCACAAAACCAGTCATCATGAGCCATAGCCAAGTTAGTGGACAAGAAAGAAAACATTGTGGTGGGCAGTAAAATAATGTAACTCACTGGTCGATCAATTCTGCTCCAGTACGCAACATCCGCACTCAAGTAGAAATAATGCCAAACTGGCGTCTGTATTGGAAATTCCGAGTCTTTCTAAGCTTACTCCATCTGCAGAAAGCAAGACTAATATGAACTCTAAATCAAATTTATTTATTTATTTATTTTATTTTTTTCCAGTTCTTCATAACCCATTTCCTTGGCCTTCTCTTTAGAGTTCAGCTAATTCCCGAAATCCAGAGCTTATTAGACAGCAAAAACTGGAAGCTGTCTGAACATCTGGAAGCCTCACAAGAGTAAAAGAATCCGAAGCTAAATCTCAAGCCTTGCCAAGAGCAGAGGAACTGAAGCGCATTCATGCATATATTAACACAAGTGTGCTTGCTCTCCACCCCTGAACCTGGCCTTCTCTGATTGGTTAGAAAGACGAGACTTGCTCACAAAGCAGCTCTGACTGATAATAATTGTCTCTCAATCACCACGTATTTTGAGACAGCTGAAGTTATTCTTGGGTTTTCTGAACATTTCTATTTATTCACTCATGGTAACAAATTACACGTCTCAGCTGTCCATACTTAATAACGGCTTTCCAAACATGACACAGGAAAAGTACTCACAGTATTGATGATTTATATATTGACTGTCAGCTTTGAGCATCTAACCAAAACATTTGGATTGACAAAAAGTTCAAGACAAATTAAAGACTTTATACATTAAAAAAAAAAAAAAAAAAATGTTTACCAGTGACTCTTTCATTATCAAGCTTAGACTTTCTATTAGAGGTTAAAATGCTACACATAACTAGAGTGTCAGTAATTTATGGAAAAGTCCATGCATAATTCTCCCTCTGCAACGCATATTAAGGAACAACAGGAAAATGACTTTGAAAGTCTTCTAAGAGATGATGAAAAGTCTGTAAGACTTTTTTTTAGATTGCCTCTTTCTAATGTTCACTCACATTCCTACAGTGACAGTAGGCCACTGTCCCACGACAAGCAACTTCTTCACCCTCCTCACACTACTACGTGGACATGAATGTACAGAGCCATTTGTGATACAATGTAGCACTGCTGGGTCAAAGGACAGGTGCCCAGGACAGGTGCTCAGGACAGGTGTCCACCGCACCACTTGCACGTTAGACCAACTTGGCTATTTGTTTTGGCCATTAAAGGAGTTCCTGGGAGGCCAGCGTTTCAGATTTGAACCAGGCAGTCAGGAAATGGCTCTGGCGTACTGAGAAAATGTTGTGCTTGGATACCTTGATGGTATCCAAGCACTAGTGAAACACTGGGATAAGTGCATTAATGTAGCAAGGGATTATATAGAGAAATAAATGAAGTTGTTTAATAGGAGATTATATGGAGAAATAAAGTGAGTCAGCTCAACTTAAATTTTGGCAGTCTTACACCCTCCATGAGATTTGGAGCCAAGATATATAAATCAAAGTCCATTTAGGTTAAAGAATTACTCAGTATCTATTATGGGTAAGAAACATGCTTTGGCAAGGAAAAAGAGCCAAATGTTCACACTTTTCAGAATAATTAATCCATTTAGGAATTTCTCCCATCTCCCGTCTTGGGGGCTCATAAATAAAGGAATGGCGGCAAGGGTCCGGGTTTGATTCCTACCTTGTGTGTGTGAAGTTTGCATGTTCTCCCCGTGCTTGGTGGAGTTCCCAAATTGCCCATAGCATGTGAATGTGTATGTGGATGTTGACCGGAGGTCCTACCACGAATGTGAAAATGGGAATAAATACAATGGTCACCATTGGCCTCCATGGTCCCTAGTTGGATTACAGAAGTTCCTAGGTGGATGGATGGATGGAAATAAAGGAACAAACTAACATAATTACAAACATAAGGATTACCATTAATATTTGGGTGAAAATCCTTGGCAGTCAATGTCTGCCTGAAGTCTGGAACCCACTGACATGAACAAATGCTAATTTCCCTCTGTCGAGATGCTTTGCCTGGGCCATTACTGCAGCTGCTGCTTGTTTGTGGGACGTTTTGCCTTCAGTAAGTGAAAAGCATGCTTTGTTGGATTGGGAGCAGGTGAATGTCTTTGCCTTGATAAACTCTTGGGTAGCTTTTACTGTATGTTTTGGGTCATTGTCTGCATCATCTGCATATCTACAATATGAAGCGGCATCCTACTCTGGCCTTTCTGGCCTACTCATGAACATTACTACCTTGCTGTGAAGCGCCTGTATTCACCGTATTTACTTCATATTGTTTCACTGTGCAGTAATGTATATGTGATGAATAAAGGCTGAACTTAAAGTGTCTCTTGAATTTGCCTATGATACGAATACGCCAGAATAAACTTTGCTTGAAAACTTTTGAAACATTCTTTGGACAGATGAAACAAAAATTAAATTGTACCAGAATGTTGGGAAGAGAAAACTTTGGAGAAGGAAAGGAACAGCTCATGCTCCAAAGCATACCACATTATCTGTCAAACATGATGGAGACAGTGTTATGGCATAAGCGTGTATGGCTGCCAATGGAACTGGACCATTGGTGTTTATTGATGGCCTGATTAAACTCAAAGTGAAACTCGTACATTCTAGATTCAATACATGTTAAATGAAATATTTCAAGCGTTTTTTGGTTAGTTTGTTTTAATGTCATTACAGCTTACAGCTCATTAAAATAAAAAAATCCAGCATCTCAAAATATGAGAATATTTACTAAGATTAATTAAAAAGGGATTTACAAATCGGAAATGTCCAACTTTTGAAAAGTAGTAGGTTCATTTATGTACACAATACTTGGTCTTAGTTCATGGATCAGTCCTGAGTGAAGCTGAAAAAGTCAAAAGCCAAACCAATATCGATCCAAGAACACCACCGCGAGAAAGCAGTGCAGGAGCAAGGAGGGAAACAGGGTTAAAGAGGAAACGGCTAGAGAAATAATCCACTAATAGCGGTCCAAAGAAAAGGGCAGGCTTAAATAGGCAGCAAAGGATGAGAAATATGAGAAGGCAGATGCCAGTGAGCAGAAAAGTACTGGGAAGTTACAGAAAACAGAGAACTTCAGACTGGATTATTATAAGATTAAAGTCAATTAGTAACTAATATTTTAAAGAAGGCTATACGTCTGTGAACGATGATCCCACCCCAAGTGGCTCAGAACCCACTGCAGAACATTCAGCAGCTGGAACGCTCTTAGGAAAAACAAAAAAAGAAACAGCCTGGTTTGATCACTGAAGGCGTTCTGTTTTTGCAGGAAAATGCACAACCTCAAAGGAGAAAAGGGTGCCGCGGCCACAACAAGGCGAGGAGCATCTTCTGCCTACATATGAGTACTAAACCCTCTCTAAGACCACAACACTCTTTCCCTGCTGGAGGGTTCTCCACTCGATGGCCTTGCTGCACCCAAGCAATGGCCTGCACGTCCCAAACAAGTTGCTACAACACACATTTCTGTAAATAAAAAAAGACTAATGCTAGTTTTGAAAGGAGAGTTTAGAAATTTAAGATTTTTTCACTGACGTAGTCCAGCCCTTCCCCATCCTCCTCCTCCTCCTGGTTAGGATTTTTTTTTTTATTTCAGTTCACATCCATCATTCTTGTTCTCCTTAGACATATTTAAACCTAAATCATCAACTGCCCTGTTTGTGCCATAGTTGTGTCATATCACTATTATGAATTATTTCCTAAGTGTGTTTTTGTCTCTGTTTTTCTTTTTTTTTTTTATTTATCCCCCTTTTTCCGAATTTTCAAATTTTCTCCCCTAATTTAGTAGCGTCCAATTCCACCCAGTCACTGGAGGCTCCCACATCAAGCTTCCACCGCCAATCAGTCGGGAGGGCCGCAGACCGACCCACGTGTTTCCTCCGATCCACGTGGCATCACCGACCATCTTTTCGAACTGCTCGCTCACGCACCGTTGGGGGCGGCGTAACACACTCGGAGGAACAGCGTTATCCACTCCCTCCGCCTGCGCGAGCTCACAGACGCCCCTGATTGGCTTGTAGAGCCGTCATTAATGTGGGAGCACTAGAACCTCTCATCCCTCCCCCCTGAGAGAGCTCGGCCAATCAGCTCTCTCTAGGCCTCCGTCTGTGAGAGGTTACAGCATCACCCGGGGTTCGAACCAGCGATCTCCAGATGATAGGTTTAAACAGTTTAAAAACACAAACTGTTTTTAAAACGAAACTGAAATCGGCTCCGTTTTCTTCTTGCTACCATCTTGATAACATTCTTGGGACCCATGGTGCTGTGTCTTCACTAAATCATGCATAAAATGCAAAAATCCCACAAAATATTCATAAATTTGCTTTGCCCGACTGTGCACTGACGTAAACAAGTTTTAGACGGTTCCTGGATGTACGCGCAATTTAGCCAGCGGTCGGTTCGAGGCAAATTTCTTGCAACATTTCAGTTCATTAGGTGAAAATTTGTGAGGCTGGACATTCGTCTAATGAGGTGCCACTGTGCTAGTTTTTGATTTGTATATTTATAGTTAGGTAGTGTCATACTGCATATATTAATATATTGGGGGTGAAGAGTCATGCATAGTCATGGTCACTGTACACTTTTCTCACCACACACACACACACACACACACACACACTGCTGCTAGCTTTTTTTTTTTTTTTTACTTCGTTTCACATGCATTCCTAGCTTTTTTTTTTGTTTTTAGTTCTTCAATACATTTTCTCAGACAACGAACTCTTGATCTGTCCACTCAAATGAGATTATGGAGTGTACACATTTTGAAAAATGAAAGCATTATGAAAGAGACCTATTTAAACATGCATGTCAAATTAACAACACCTATTTAAGAGTTTTTATTTTCACACTCACCAGTGGCTTAGAAAAGTAGAACCTGCTGTCGATCATGATGTCCTCCAATAGCTCCTGATCTGAGGAAGATAAACTTGCTGTTAAATAAATATTTTAATTCTACTGTATGTTTAAAAACTGCTCATGTTATTGAAGAATCTATTACATGAAACTGAAACCAATACTGTATTTAGTTATGTGATGAAACATTACATAAGAGTGAACTCGAATGTATAGAATGAGTTAAGAAGTGCTTTATTACACTTGTACTAGTGATTTGTGAAAAGCCAATCATTTTTATTTTGGGAGAAAATTTAATGTTTCAATCTTGGCCATGGTCTCTGGGTTTCTCCATCATTAATTTGCAGCTTCAGGACCTTGATGACATGCCATAATTGATGAAATCATAAATAAATAAAAAAACATCATTTAAAAAATGCATTTTGTTTTACTCAGGTTATCTTTGTGTAATATTTAAATTAGTTTGATGATCTCAATAATCATGCATGCTGCATGATCATCAGCACAAAAAAAGATGTACAGGTGTACACTTTAAACATTTATATGTAAGTAATGGTTATGTTTAACGTGATATTCTACATCAACAAAACATGTTAGTTTCTGTCATCATTTCAGTTTTAAAGTTACTGAAAAAAGTGTTTTTTCCTCTTTACGAAAAAAAGAAAGAGAAAAAGTGAAGCTAAAGACTTCCAAGACTTTACCATGTTAGAAAACTTCTAGCTCCTGCTAGATGACGGCTGTCTTTCGTTAAATCATGATTTGGTGGCTTTGCAGCACTTGTACTGCGTATGTACTTGAAAACTAAACAGCCTCTATCCCGTAAGAAATATGGTTAAATTATAAAGTTTGACAGCTATAATTCAACACTTTCCAATTAAAAATGTGGCAATAATGTGTGCAGATAAAAACCAAAAGCCACCTATATATTTCACAGTTCAGATCCTGAAGCTCTTTGTCATCATTTTGTAGTTTTCCGAGCTGCAATAATGAGACATAACATTACTACGGAAAATAAAAGCAGGCATCTGGAGCTTTGTGAAGTTTCAAAACATGCAAGATTTTACTGTGCACTCATGAATTGGCATTTGCAGCCTAACCAGTCAGGGTGATGTAGCGTGATCTGTGATTTCATGTGCTTTTATTTCACTCTGGCTGTAGAATACAGGCTGGAACGAGAGCTCGTAAAAAATAGCGGCGTCTCCCAGAGCACTTGGGGAAAAAACGAGACGGAGAGGGAGAGAAACGGAATATTTGATGAGAGCAAAGACTTTATGAGTAATAAAGAGAAAGAGACAGGGGAAGGAGAAGGGGAGATTACACGTCATAAAATATAACAGAATACGAAAAAGCGCATGACGTAGGAGAGGTGTGAAAGTGAGAGGGAGAAAGGCAATGGAAATAGGATTTTATGAGCAATAAAGAAAAAAGGGAGGGAAAATGAGGTAATAATGATAGAAAGAGAGCATATGACAAGGAAAAATAAAGGTTTGGTGAGAAAGAAGGAGAGCACAGGAGCGTGGCAGGGAGAAAAAGAAGGACAGGGTACAGGACCATCATGTATCGTAGGAGAGAAATGAAGAGAGAGAGAGAGAGAGATTAGAGAGATGGAATGAGAGAAAGGGGAAACGGAAAAGAGCTAGAGAATGGCTGATAAGAGAGGAAGATCTGCAAGAGATAATTTAGGGAGAGAACAAAGGAACCTTTACAAGCTATAAAAAAGTAAAGAATGCAGTGCAGGGAAAGAAAGAGAGAGTAAGAGAAAGTAATCGGGATAGATAGAAGCAAGAAATGCAGTCTCGGAGAATGCACACATGCACACGTGTGCTCTTGTGCACGTTTGTATGTTAGCGTTATTCTGATTGACAGCTTTGATGTGACCATCACTAGAGGGAAAATTGCCACAACGACAGGAACAAACACATAACTCATCTGTTCGAGACTCATCCATCACTACTGCGTGCATGTGTGTGTGTGTATCAATGCATTATAGGGAGGTGAAGGGCAAAGATCTTATGGGCCAAGTGGTCCTGGAGATAACTGTTATCATAAATTCACTTTCCAGATTGAATGTTCACACACACACAAGACTGGAAGGATGGATGCAGTGCTTTGGCTGCAGGCCAAATGCTTCTTCATGTTGTATGTACATCACAATTAGGTGCTCCAACACCACCACGACTTGCAACCAAACACACCAAGCAATACATTCTGTCACTGCTTTCCAACGTATTAACAATTTAAGCTATTTATTGAGCTACCACTGGATTAATGATGTACAGTAGAGCAGGCATCACTAAACGACCGACCAAGGTCCAGACCCGGACCAAGTGACAGTTCTATCCAGGCCCTGATGCTTTTCTGATAAATGAGAATCATTAATATACCGATAATCGAGCGACTTCTTTCCTTGTTGTGGGTGGACAGATGTGCGAAAGGAACAGAAACAAAAGTGCTGAACCTGAATACTGAACCTTCAAAGATAAACAGACAGAACAGTGTATTGTTTACTCTTCCTGCGGGAACTTTAAAACCAGTTTATCTCATATGTTCCCGAAACCGTGGCGGTGGTGAAAAGCAGTGATGTAAAGTGCCACTATGAGATAAAACACTGGTCAGAGCAAATATATCCGCAGCAGTCCAAGGTGAGGGCGTGTAAAATACCCAACCTGAGACCCCAGTATGGCCGAGCAACCAGTCCTTTGACATTCCTTTATAGCCCAGCAGTGTGCAAATGAAAATTGACTAAAGATTGATTACAGATTGTTGTTTGTACTCCATACAAATACAAAGAAATATACTGTACACAACCATCAAAGTTCAATCTGTCCACATGTTTAACATATTCACTGAAAATCAACAATATTATTGAAATGCCATGGAAATTTTAAAATGCTTGATGTAGCATGATGTAGGGCATCGCTAACAGCTAAAAAGGATACACGTAAAGTGAACTTTGTCCGAAATTAAAGGCATGTGGAGTCCATAATATTCCACAGGTTCATATTAAACAGGTCTTGCTAGTTAATAGGTGACTAGGACACAGCAGAGTTGGAAATTCCAAGCTCTAGGCTTTACTGGAAATCCGGATAATGCAGGCATGGATGTTAAAGAATCAAGAACATTAATGCATTCATCATGTTAGGTTCTTTATCTTAGACATGGTTGTGGTGGATCTGGAATCACAGGAACACTCAGTGTTAGGGCGAGAATACATCCAGAGTGGACGACAGTCCATCACTGGGCACTATGCACACTTTCATTCACATTTAGTTTCCTTATTCCACCAAAATGTTTTCAAGAAACTATAATATCTGCACTGAAGCTTTAAGTAACCTTGAGATTCTAAAGCATTCTCAAAGCATAATCAGGAAGCATCATGAAACATTGAATAGTAAAAGCGGGAAACATGATATTCAACTACATATTGGGTCCGCCCACTAGAGTACACACTGTACTATCTATCTGTTGTGCAGATTTTTAAAATGCGAACGGCTACAGGAATTTTGTGCCTCCAGGAGACTCTGGAAAACAAGCCGTTGAAACTGTGTCCGAATGTGGATGTGAGAGTTCAGAGCTGGCTGGGTCTCAAGGCTGCCACAGAGGGCCAGTGATGAATGAGAGGACAAAATACCAACAGCAAAAGACAGGGAAGAAGGAAAAACAGGCAGTGACAGATGAATACAACATCTCAGTTCCATTATTCTTTTTTATCTTTAGGGTTTGTACTCATTACACACACATTCAGTATATCAACCCATTCCTGCCACCCCATAAACATTATCTATCTATTGCTGCATCAGACACACACACACACCCACACACACACACACACACATGGCCCTCTAGGCCAGACTTTTAATCAGGTTCTTTAGAAGTGCTTGACGATTATACATCACAAGCAGCCTGATATTTACTGAAGCGCTTCACGCAGAGACACCATTGTACTGCTCAAGGGCAAGACGGCCGTAAAAACTGCTTCTTTCTGTTTTCTCTCGCGCTGCAGGCACTTATCCAGCCTAAGCTCTTCTCCTAAAAAGTCTTGAATTCCTGGCAGGCCTTAGATCCCTCACGGTCCTCATGGGAAACACAACATAAAATCCGGCAAAAAAAATGTGACCCAATAATATGGTGATGTTACCCTTGCAACACGTTCAATATTTTTGTATCTTCAGCACAGCTCTTGTTCATCTAGCACCAAAAAATATGCAGATGAGCAAATGGAAAGAAGCATCCTTTTAGATTCTGTACCGGTTAGCCTTGGACAGGGTTGCCGGGACACATGGGGCCTCTTCCAGAGCTGGAAACAGAGGGGACAAAGCAGGTGACACCCTCCTGGGAGGGGGGTGCATTTGTTAACCGAATGCAGGACATGCTTTCATGTTTTTCTCCCCGGAAGAAAAAAAACAAACAAATAATAACAGATCGAGATTAGAGATCTCACATGGTGTTCAAGAAACAAGTGAGCAAGACAGCCAAGCTGGACAGGCTCCTGGCTTGCTATAAGGTGCAAGCCCTTTGGTGCACAACCTAGAAGTATTCAGGGTGAAGAGGCCCCCATAACCATGAGAAAGGGACCAATGGTTCAGAGCACCACAATGGGCAAAAAGAATCCTAGTACCTCGTGGTGAAGGGGGTCAGATGGCCACAGAACAACAGCGGCAGCTGCAGCGCATCCAGCAATAAGTTAAGGAGCTCACCCTACAGCTACATATTTGCTAAGCTGCCCTGCCAGCAGAGCAGGTGTAGTGGATACAGGAGCTCCTGGAGGCGGGAATGGCGCTCACTACCCAGCATGCTCAACTTGAGATGGAGGTTAATATGAAGACCTCCAGCACCCAGTGTCCAAGTTCCATTTTTTTTTTACTTTGTCCTGATAGCCTGTTATTCTTTATGATATCCCTGTAATGCTTAATGATGGGACTGTTATGCCTTATGATAGCCCTGTAATGCTTCCTTCAGTTGCTCCCAGTTATCCCTGTTGTGCTTCCTGGGAGTCCTGTTAAACCTGTTATGCTTCTCTATAGCCCTGTAATGCTTCATGATAGCTCTGTTCCATGCTATCAGAAGCTTGAGCCATGCCATTGTCCACCTGATGTGTGCCCTGCACTGCCTGGGCCACACTTTGTACTGCCTGATCCATGTCTTGCATCGCTTGAGCCATGCCCTGTATCAACTGACCCACTCCCAACCCTGACTAGACTAGACACTTCACTCACTCACTCACTCCCTCACTCATCTTCTATACCGCTTTATGCTGTATTCAGGGTCGCGGGGACCTGGAGCCTATCCCAGGGGGCTTAGGGCACGAGGCGGCACGAGGCGAGGCGCCAGTCAACCTAACCTACATGTCTTTGGACTGTGGGAGGAAACCTGAGTAACCGGAGGATACCCACCAAACACAGGGAGAACATGCAAACTCCATGCACACAGAGACGGCAATTGAGTCTCGCCAGGAATCGAACCCGGACCCTGGAGGTGCAAGGCGACCACTAAACCACCGTGCCGCCTTAGACACTTCACTGTCTTCACCTAATTGAGCATTATCCTCTTGTGCTGAGGATGTAATGCTGTTTCCACCAGCTGAGTTTGAAAGCGGTGCACTTTTTCCACCACCTGACTGCAAAAACATCATGCACATTCCGACAATGTGTGTCAGAAATAAAATGATGTGCAAATCGAAAACCAAGAATTACAGAACACTTCAAATGACTAAAACAAAAAGACTAATCTAGGAAACATTGGTCGATTCAATCAGATGGTTCAAGAAACATTATTCTTTTAAAGCCTAAACACAGAAACCAGAAACCAAAAAATACTCATGCAAACACTGAGACCAAGGGAATAAAATACACCTAGGAACAAAGAACACAAACCAGGAAACATAAAAACTGGAAATACAAAATAAAAAACAAGAAATACAAAGATAGAAAGTTTGATTCAAACAACATAAGCTATGATTTTGAAACCAGGAGTCACAGAACATTAAAAAAGGTGAACACAAAAAACAGAGAACAAACACAAAACACTTTAACTAGAAAAGACAGACATAAAATACAAAAACAGCAAATGAGAAATCAGGGAATCCATTATACACAGATGACACTTCTCTTAAACCATAAACAAGGAAACAAATGCAGCAGGGTACACCCTTGATGGGGTGCCAAGCACATAAGGGCACATAAGTACACGCTCACTCAGACGAACCACAAGCAATTTTGGAAACATCAATTAGCCTAATCTGCATGTCTGTTGGCTGTGGAAGAAAACCGGAGTCCCTGGAGGAAACCCACCATGTACACAGACTCAAGGCAGCAATCAAACCCTGACCCTGGAGGTTCGAGGCCACAGTACTATCCACTAACACACCATGCTTCCAATAAGGGAACAGAAACCAGGAAACTTTACTTAAAACGGTATTATGGAACCAGAGGAAAACCAAAAACCAAAACTTTTAAACCAGGAAACATAAAAAAACATCAAGTACAGAAATCGGAAAAACAAACTAACTAACTAAAAACGGTTACAAATAATAAAACCAAGGCAGAATCCAGCAGTTACAAAACCAGGCAATTCAAACCAGGAAGCATGGATCATGGAAAGCGGTTATCTTAAGCCACTCATTACTTCTCAACCGTCATCGCAGGCAGAGCTTATTGTCTCTCCTGCAAGAGAGATAATCAGTTGTACATCAGATAAACCAAGCCGTTACTAACTGATCGTTTTTATCGAGTACCTCTGTGCCATCGGAATGAAGCATTACTCCTATTCAGTGGTTCAACACTTCAACAGCAATGGACATTACACTAGTGACATCTCAGTTGTGTCGCTAGTCATTCTTACGGGAGCAACGCTGTAAGAATGAGCTTGATTACGCTCTCGGATCTTCAGAACCCCATGGAATAAGCATCCTCAACCATTTTAATTATCCAAACTCCTCAATTCTTACAGGCTTAGTAGCACATTGCTTTCATTACTGAGGAACAAGGTAATGATGTATATCGTTTTCTTTTTCATAAAATCACGGACGAGAGCCAGGGTCACTCTGGAAGGATACCACTTACATGATTTCACCGCTGCTTTAATTTGTTCCTTCTAAGTGGACAAGTAGACTCAAAGTTTATAACTGCTTGTACAGGGTAAAGAATACCATTCACTTTTAAACTAACACTTTCCAGGGAGTCCAACTATAGCCCTATTCGGACGGGACTAGTTTTACAGGGGGTCGTTAGAGAAATTTCTGTTTCACAGACGTACTTTGTGAT
>JAOVVB010000026.1:9518699-9529507 GCA_028570985.1 Heterobranchus longifilis
TAATTTGACCATTAATTTTGTGACATTATAGGGGAAGCTGAGCTTCCCTTGCAGTCTTAAAGAAATCGCCACTGCTCCAAAGACATGCAGATTAATCTATTTGACATTCCTGTGTGTGTCCTGCGATGGCCTGGCACCCTGTCCAGTGTATCCTGCCTTGTGTCAAAGTCTTCTGGGATAGGCTCCAGGGCCACCGCGATAGAATATGAATGAAAGGAAAAAAAAAACAATAGATTACAAAACTTATAGTACTAAAATGTATATAGCTTGGGAATAAAAGTGATTTGATTAATGTACATGGTGGATCCTGTCATTACTAAAGAAATATATATTCTGCAAATTAATAGTCCATGTAATATTAATGAATTATTTATTACAATATATGTAGATTACTTACTTAAATTACTTTTATTATCATTAAGTAACGTTAATATTATGTCGTCCTTGATAGTAATGCACGGATGGGGGGTTGTCTTTGTGCTTTGGTGTTCTGAATTTAGAAGTTTCCTACACGGAATTACTTAGTCAGTGTCAAATGCTGTTGAGATTTAAAAATAAAAAATGAAATACTTAACTTCATTAATAAATTTAACACTGATCAGAAAATACTCCCAAAGGAAATGGTAAGTTAATCTCTTCTGTTGTTTTTCCATTGACTTCACCAACTGCTTGCCAGTGTGTGCATCCAAGTGCATCCACAGTGGTGCATGGGGAACGGGAGGACAGAGGGGAACGTGATAGTACAGCAGGGCTGTGTTCAACAACGAGAGTATGTGCAAAATGTTCACGGATGTACTGTGGTTTAACGGTCTGATTTACTGTTCTGATTACTGGGATAATGAGAGGACTCATAAATGAGGACTAACTTGCACTTAGGAACATGGACAACCACACCGCTGCTAACACACTTACAGTATCAGTACTACTGTATTTCATACTTTATGTTTCAGGTCACGGTCGCCACTGCCAACTGTCTGAGTGAAACTAGTCGTAAAACAAAAACTAGGCGCGTCGAGGATCATTTCATTCGCCATCTGGAACCCTGTGAATCACGAATGCCAAAATATAGGGAATTCTGGGAATTCATGGTAAACTGTATGGCTGGGAACTGCTCCCCAGGGTCACTTCTAATCTCTAGTCAAAAAAATCTACTCCAACAGGCCATTTTTTTTTGTAGGTAGCCTTATTTTTAGGTTTATGTTGCATCCAGAACTACAGTATTATTTTTTTATCACCATGACCGATTCATCTGTATATGTTAATGTACAGTATGTATTTGTACTAGTTTATACATAGGGGTTAAAGGCAAAAATGACTTACGATGCAAACAAACTTCATGTCTTCATGTCTATAGGAAATTAACTGCCTTTATGCCGGAAAATGGTGCAGATGGGTTCGACAAACTGCTAAATGTTTTTCGCAGATTCCTGATAACTGCAGAGATTTAAATTTCAGAGAAAAATAGATTTAGCTTATTGCGCAGAGTTGCCTAGGAGAATTGTTATGGAATCATTATGGGTCGTGTATACATTTATTTCTTGCAATTGGCATGCATACAGATTAGCGAAACAAATGTATGCAAATAGAGAAAAACAACCCTCATGAAGTAATAGATGAATGCAATGCCAGATGCAATTCCTCAGTTATTCCCTTAGGATACAAGATGTACCTGCGCATACAGTACATTCATTGTATATACAGGAATGAGGCAAAAACGTCTGCTATAAAGAGCAAGTTTTACATAGTGAAGGAGATGGACAGAGAAGCACATTGTATATTTGGATATGGATATTCATGCAATAGTAATAATAATAAAAATCTTATTACCTTCACTAATTGCCCACATGGTGTGTTTCTCTCATGAAAATTGCCAAAAGAAAAGGATGTTTTTTTTCCACCAGGGACACTTTTCAGATGATTATTACTCCTGTGTTAATGCCTCAAAGTGGCCAGTCTTGCATTTGGCCAAAATCTTGACCCTAGATTAGCAATAGAGCATAATTGACCTCTGTGAAAGATTGTGGTCTGACAAAGTAGGATTTTAAAGTGAATATTCACCTCTGGAAAGTCATCCATTTGAAGTGTTAAGGACACTGCAGACTAATTTTGCCTACATATTCTGAAAGCATGGGTCGAGTACCCTAGGGTAGCAATTCCCAGCTCTATACTATGGGTTCCTTAGGGAGAAAATAGCTGTCAATGTTCACTGTGTTGTCACATTCTTGATTCATGAGTAGATGATGTGGGCGTGTCCCCTAAAAATTTGAAGGACCAAAACTTCATGTGTTAGTTCGAGCCAGACTCACAAAATAATGTGTCAGCCAAATTACATTTATGCTTATCCAGAGTGACTTACATTTTTATCTCATTATACATCTGAGCAGTTAAGGGTTAAGAGCCTTGATCAAGGGCCCAACTTGGTGGTTGTGGGATTTGAACCTGGGACCTTCCGAACTGTAATCCAATGCTTTAACCACTGAGCTACCCCTGACCCTTGAGCCATGATATGCCTATACCGAATTTAGAATTTTGAAAGCTTAATATTCTTGCTTTTTTCTCCCAAGTAAAATCAAGCAGGTAGGGTGTAGGGATAGCACTCATTAGCAACAGGAATAAGTAATTAACAGGAAGAACCCCAACCAAATAGTAAACCCAGTGTGCGTGTGTGTGTGTGTATGTGTGTGTGTGTGTGTGTGACGGCCATATTGATTTTAGAGCTTGGTTCTGCGTTGTTGCAGATATAGGGGTGATGGGGTGATTAGGTCTTTCCCAGGTGTGTCGTCTTATTTAAATGTGTTCAGCGCACAATCGATAGGAGCCGTATCATCCTCCCTGAGCCCCTGATGATACACACACACACACACACGAAACTTGACAGATTGCAAAAGATATCTGCTGTGTAGTCTAATCTTAAAAGCTTTCTAATGTCCATTTCATGACAAAAGGCCCCTCCCACTTTTGCCCTCTATCCGACATGAATTAGTACTAGACTATGAATCATAAATGTGTAAAAACAACTAAAGAGAGATGTTTCGAAAGTGCAATTCTGATTAAGCAGCATGTGCTGACTAAATTTCAGACAGTATTCTGTTTATGAGGTTTATATTAATAAACTCTGTATTTACATTGCTCTGAAAAAGTATTTGTATATTAAATTTTAATGTAAAATTAAGAATATAAAGATAACTCGAGGAAATACAAAATGCAGTTTTGTGATCAAATCAAATGATGATTTAATTTATTAAGGGAAAAAAAAAACATACCTGGCCCTATGTGAAAAAGTAATTGCCCCCTAAGCCTAACAACTGGTTGTGCCACCCTTAACTGGCAATTACTTTTTCACGTAGGGGGCGAGGCAGGCTTGGGCAGCTTTTTTGCCTTAATAAATGAAAGCATCATTTAAAAACTGCATTTTGTATTTACACGTGTCTTATTAAAATTTGGTGATCTCAATCATTGAAGTGTGACAAATATGCGCTGGTAAAGAAACACCCATGAATGCGCCACCAAAGTCATATATGTACATGAGACAGTTTATCTGGCACAGGTTTTACACTGGGTACAACTCTCCCATTTCCTGACTGGGCTTTGTGACCAGTGGCTGGTTTGTACAGGATTTAGGGAATGCCCAAGCACCTACTGTAACAGAGGCAACCCAGACCTCGAACCCCCAACCCTACAATCAGCAGCTCAACCACTTGAGCAACCAGCGCCTGTAGATGAGACAGTATCATATAGTATTATGTATAATTCTTACTTGCTTACATAAACAGCACTTTACGGAAACAGCCAGCACTCCGGCATCAAAGATGCAATCTTGCATTAATGAATCGGAAAAGCTTCACTTGTAAAATGCTGCTTAATGAATATGGAGTCATGGGAAATGTGGGTTTAGCGTAAAGCCGCTACTAATACCAGGTGTGCCTAATGGATGCGTTCATTTCCTCCTCCTATCTCAAAATCTCTTTTCTACCACGTCCGCTTCTAATCTCTTATATCTGTGCGTTTATCACTCCTCCACTATTCTCGAGCTCCCACTCGCCTTGGGCTGCCCAGACAGCAGATCATTGGCTAAATTGATTTGCCGCATTGTGGGTAATGGGATTCCTCCTGGGCACGCCAGCCTTTTCCTACTTCTCTCCTCAATCAACCTATCAAAACTCGTTTCGCTCTGCCGTTGACACCTTGAGTGCAATCTGTCCAGGACACACACACAAACCCCAAGCTGAAGCCAAGCAGCTAACACATAAACATCTGCCACTAAAATTCCCATCGAATCAGGCTCAGGACATAAGCACGCCCCTTGTGGAATGCACTCAGTCTCTGGTAGTGACAACTCGTAGCTGCCATAACCAAGGAGACGGATTCCACAATCTGTTGGAAAAGGTTCCTAAAAGGGTATTTTTACGAGAGCTGACTTACCAAACACACCAGGAACAGGCCCCTATACCGACATAAATGCACCTTTTGTGCTATCTGTGAACCAGACAGAAGTTTAAGTGCTGGTGAACTGGGGTTCATGACAAAACTTGAGAAACATACACAAGTGCGGTAAAACATATGGGAGGCATGCTGCTTTAGGAAAATAATCATCTTTACAGAAACTACAGTACCAACCAAAGCTGATTTCTTTTCCATATTACACCATTCACTTTATGTGCACAAGCTGTAATATTATTGTCATATCGTCCACCCTATGGCATGTGTGTTCTTCCATACTTCAGATAAAGAATAAAAAAATAAAAAGTCTGAGGCAAAACCACAAACCTCTAAAGTTTCTCCAAAAATATTAAAACATTTTGAATACTGTTGATTAAATCACTTATGCCATAAGCCAGGCAGCAAAGCCCTCATTGGGTATGAAATACTTATCCCTCTACATGAGACATCAGTCCTTTTATTCAAATGGAAAGCATGTTATGGTCCCGTAACGCGTGTGCAAACATGTGAGGGCCAACAAACCAGTCAGCAGATTCAGATAATTTATGCTGAGTGTGTGTTATAGTAAGGACTTTATCCATATTGGTTTTCCAGTAAGGAAAAGAGTAGGTGTGGCTCTTTTCACAAATCAAGGGCTTGCTCAGCTATGGTTAATATAGTGCAGAAATAACATGATGTAATGGACGGATGGATGGATGGATGGATGGACAGACAAACTGTTGATGAAATACCCGCTTTAGAAGCAGACCATGATGTCGGCTCCCGATCACTAATGCCATGAAGCGTAGCAGCGTGAGAACATGTGCAGTGGCAGTATGGATGCCACGTGTCTCTTTGCCTTCATTGGAGAAAGTGAGACTGCCAGATAATCTAGGCATAATACCAAACCTCTAATAAGGCAAGACACTTTTTGACAGACCTTGTGCACATTGTAGGTGCTACAGACACGCCAAATGGCAAAACCACGTGTTCATATGATTTGCTCTGAACTGCATGGCCGCTTATCCATGTAAAATAAATCGAATATATATCAAAGCAAACTTGTTCCCTGGACCAACCAATCTCGCTGCACTTTTCCCTGTGCTGTGTTTTTACTGCACTTGAGAAACAACATGGGTTTTGTTCAAGACTGCAGAGGGTAACCCTTGGCAACCAATTACCTTCGGCTACTTTATATGGAAATATAAATAACGGGGAAATTATGTTAACAAAGACCAACTCGGTGAAAGTGCATGCAAGAGATAGATGCAGAAAGAGCGAGAGAGACTCAAGCACCACAAATACGTCCAGTTCAAATAAATATAGTGTTAGGATTATTATTATTAGTAGTAGTAGTAGTAATAAGACACTAAAAACTAATTGGACAAGCAAATGAGATGCATTAATATACACTTACATTTGAGCGTGCTGAAGGCCAGCTCGTAGGCCGTTCGCTGCCACACCTCATCCTTGACCTTCAACACTGTAACCTTCGACTTCTTTCCGTAGCTGATGATTCGGTGAGCGGCAGATTTGTCCGGTTGAGCATTTTGGAAAATGGCAGCAGCGTCGAGGTAGACGTGATCGGGAATGCTGTTCGGATTCCACTCGAGAAGGGAGCAGGGGTCATGACCCAGGTCCGGAGGTGATGGGGAGTTCCACGGCGATAACGGTGATGAGAGTTCTGTTCGGGGTGAATGTTTGAAGGAGTGAGACAGAGCGCGACGAGGAGCAGCCTGCTTCACCATTCTGGCACAGTTGTCCTCTTCGGATCAGACAGATGAAACATACCAAACACAAATTACAGTATATAGGATTAAGGAAATACAGTAGGATTAAGTAGACGCACATGAACTGGTACTAGTGCTAAAAGTGTTAATAAAGTTTATTAAACAAAAATCAGTCAACTCTTTTATCAAGAGAATCCTAGCAGGTAAACAGCAAAAACTGTAACCATGCCACAATGACAGGCCAATTAAATTTTTTTTATTTAATACCGTCCAGCGTAATGTAACAACCAGACAGAAGTTCACTAAATTAATACTAGGTTACTTTGCTTGGTTTATACACTGCCTGGCCAAATGAAAAAGTTGCACGTGCAAAGATTTCATTCAGACACCTTTAGCTTGGATTACAGCAAAAAAAAAAAAAAATGAAAAAATGAAAATTCCTCATGCTCCCAGAACCACTCTTTCAAAATTTGAGTCCTGGAATATGGTCGTGCCATCAGAGAAGAAAAACTGTGATAACCTGGTCATTCAGTACATTCCAAAATGGCGATTTTTTTTTTTGGCCAGGCAGTGCATTTCACATAAGTCATTTAAAACTGTTATTTTATTTGCGTAAGTAATATAAACAAAGGTTTTGTCTTTAAATTGGTCAGAACCCGCTCTTTCAATGATATCTTTAGATTTCATACATTGGAGGATCAGAAACCAGTCTCAGAAAAACTTTTGACTGTATGTCAAACTGTCTGTCTAGCATTTTGTCACAGCATCACGCTAAACTGGCTGCAGAGAATTGAATGAATAATTAGGTATTTAGCAGTAGTTGGGTATTTGCCTAAAGTTAAACCTGCATTATAAATTAAAATTTAGTTGCAAGCCACGATGAGCGGACCCAAGCACCCTGCACCAACGCCACCCGGGTGCACCAGAAAGCTAGTGGGCACACTAGCACATGCTTTTAAAGGGGACATACCAATACCATTATGACAAAATTTGACAAAAATGGGGAATTTTATGTTTAGACCTTCAAAAATACCCAGATGCTGGAAAAAAGCATCACTCAATGATGTCACTCAATATAATGTCACACAGAAAGTTTTGAACTACTTCATCACAGTTGACCCGTTTGAGATATCAAAAATCCCTCCACAATTTTGCATCCTCAATGTATTGAGATCACATAGGCCTGGTTTGATGTGGCGACTACATAAATCCCCTAGAAGGAGTACATCAAAATTCATTGTGTTTTCACAATCAATGGGTGTGTTTTGCAAATGACCCAAAATAACTTAAGGACTTACTGTTGAGTAGAGTTGTTCAGTTCAATGAGCTCTAAATGTGTACCGTGTTACATGTACATACGTGCAAGTGTGTATGAGCTATGCAGCAAAATCTGGTGTGGGCGTGGATCAGGGTCCAAACTTTCAGGCATCTTAATGGCAGCAGATTCCAACCTACAGTTTCTGCCAATTTTCATAACTTTTTGACCATGTTAAGACCCCCAAAAATGATCACTCGCTCATCTCACTCACTCATCTTCTATACCGCTTTATCCTGTGTTCAGGGTCACGGGGACCTGGAGCCTATCCCAGGAGGCTTAGAGCACGAGGCAGGGTACGCCCTGGACAGGGTGCCAATCCATCGCAGGGCACACACACATACACACACTCACACACCCATTCACAAACTACGGGCAATTTGGGAACGCCAATTAGCCTAACCTGCATATCTTTGGACTGTGGGAGGAAACCCCAAAAATGATGTTGGAAAAAAAAAAAATCCTTAGAAGAACAAGAGGGCCCTAACGCACTATGACTACATAGGGCTGATTTCATAGTGCTTGGGCCCTAATTAAAGTGTTGAGTAGAAGTGAAGTTATGAGCAGTTATGTGCCGGATTACTTCAAATCATCTAGCGTTTTTTGTTTGACGAAAGTGTGACACAGCATGGCTTACTCCAAAAAAGGCAAGTAGACTATGAAAACTGAACCTTCAAACATGAATGGACAAATCAATATATTTTTATTTTTCCTGTGGTAAGTTTAAAACCAGATTCTCACGAGCAATAATGTGAAGCGCCACTATAAGATAAAAAGAGTCATTAAAGCAAACATATCAGCAGCAGTCCGAGGTGAGGGCATGTTCAATACCTGGCCTATGAGTGCAGTGTTATGCGCTAAAATCAAACGTTGAGTAAAAGCGATGTTATGAACAGTTATGTGCCAGATTATGTCACAGCATCATGCAAAGCTGTCTGGACACAATTTAATGAAACCTTTGCAGTACTTAGATATCTTAGATACTTAGATAGAAGTTTAACCTGCACCATAAGTAAAATTAAAATGTTGAGTAAAAGCGATGTTATGAACAGTTATGCGCCAGATTAGATAATCTACTTTACAAAAAGCTACTAATAAGATACTTCCTTAATGTAAACAAACACCTGCACCAAGAGATATTAATTAGAAAAGTTAAAATGAATTTTTTTACTGGGATCAGTTCATATTTTTTACTGCTGAAATAACAGCGCTGAAGCGGTATAAGTGATGGAGGCGTTTTTTTTTTTTACAAGACAGGAATAAATAATATCACTGATTACATAAAAGCTGATCATCTTATTTTTAGCTTTAACCGTTTAAATATTTCTACAAACCTTTTTCCAGTCAACGACGGGTTTTAAAGCTGGTTTTAATGCAAATGTTGTTAATAAAGTCAAAGCCAAGGAAGACTAAGAGTAAGGGTGATAAAAGTGTGACACAACAATAGTGAACAAGGAATAATCATGGAGCTCACGTGACCAACAGCAGCACAGATGTCAGCTCAAATGACTGATATTTTATTTATGTATTTATTGTTATTGTTTTGCATTCAATTACCAACCTCAAAATCAGTGTAGTGACTTGTTATGATTCAGGATATCTGATGTATGATTTATGACGTAACGTTAGACATGAACTTACAGTAGAAACTAACCCAGGCTGTTATTTTTTTACCTAAATCAAATCCATGACACCCGAGTCAAGTGCAAATTCTTTCCGTTTCAGCAGCAGAGTTGTACAATGTGTGTGTGTGTGTGTGTGTGTGTACTCACCAAACTTTCAGAAGAAATCTTTCCAAGAAGGTGTGATCATTCGTGTAGATGTGCGCGCTCACGTAGTCCACTACACTGATTAATATTTAAATTTTTAAACTGTAACGTTCACGCGAATTTACTGTTAGTTGGTTTATATCGGCGTCACTGGACGTGTCTCGACATTTTGTTTTGTTTAAATCTCTGCCTGACTTTTTCTTCTTCCGCGCGATATAAAAAATAAAAATAAAAACTGTTCTTTGTCTGTTTCTTTGTTGTGTAATTTGTTTGTCAGAACTCTGCTAACTCGCTAATAAATTCCTAAAGCCGGAATAAACGCGCTGGAACGGGAAGCTCTGATTACCATGGCAACGCTATGCAAATGAAGGGGCGTGTGTCTCTACCGTATAGTAAAACACGGGGGCGGGGTCTTATTACCATAGTAACTTCATGCAAATTAGATAAGTCGTCATGATTGTAACGGATTATAAGATTACGCAATAAAGGTTTTATGGATTTGGTTTTTAGTTTTAAATTTTTTTTTTTATGTATTTATTGGGGGGAACTTATTAGCTGAAGTCAGTGAGTGAGAAAAGGCATGTTGTAACTATGAAAATATAAAGAATAAAGACTACTTTTGTATGTCTTTTAAAACATTTGCATCTGTTTGTTTGTTTGTTTGTTTGTTTGGGTATTTAAAACATAAAGAAATATTACACAATCAGCTGTAGATAATACCATAATATATAAATTAAAAGACAAACTCCTGGATAATATACTATATAAACAAACGAACAAATAATACCGAACTTAGAAAATACACTAGAAAGTATATGTACATTAAAATAGATACATATGTAAAAATTTATCTATTTTATTTATTTTTTAAATGCATTATCTATTTATTTTTTGCTACAGAAATACAAAAATACAATAGTGTAACACCTCAAAAAAAAATATAAATCAACGATTAATTAATGTAAGCAAACAAGCAAAACCCAACAAACAATTTTTATATCAGAAAATATATGTAGATTTGTTTTTGAGTGAAATCTCAGGGCAAAACAAATAAAAGTGTTTAATGTTGTGAGGAAGTCTGGAGTGGCAGAGAAGTATGTTAGAGTGGTGCAGGACACGTTGTGCTGTAGGTGTGACAGAAGAGTTCAAGGTGGAGGTGGGTCTGCATCAAGGATCGGCTCTGAGCCCGTTCTTGTTTGCTATTGTGATGGACAGGATGACAGACTAGGTTAGACAGGAGTCTCCATGGACTATGATGTTTGCAGATGACATTGTGCTTTGTAGCGAGAGCAAGGAACGGGTGGAGGAAAATCTAAAGAGATGGAGGTATGCTCTGGAAAGCAGAGGAATGAAGGTTGGCTGTAGTAAGACAGAATACATGTGTGTGAATGAGAGGAACGTAAGTGGAACGGTGAGGCTACAGGGAGCAGAGGTAATGAAGGTGCAGGACCTTAAGTACTTACTGTAGGGTCAACGGCCCAGAGCAATGGAGAGTGTAGAAAGGAGGTGAAGAGGCGGGTACAGGCAGGTTGGAATGGGTGGAGAAAAGTGTCAGGTGTGTTATGTGACAAAAGA
>JAOVVB010000026.1:9558878-9570316 GCA_028570985.1 Heterobranchus longifilis
CAATCAGCTCACTCTGTGCCTCCAGCTGTGAGAGGAAAACAGCATCACCCGGGGTTCGAACCAGCGATCTCCAGATGATAGGGCGAGCGCTTTATCACTGCGCCACTCGGAGGCTGTGATTTTAAATTATTGTCTTATTCACAAATGGATAAGTCAGCCTGCAGTTGTGTGTGTCATGTACAGTAGGCATGCAATTAATTATCACCAATACACTGCCTGGCCAAAAAAGGTCAGCATTTAAGAAGGGTCAAATTATTGGCAAAGACAACAACTAAGGAAATTAGAAATTGCTGGAACTAGGTTAAGAACCCTTTAACACATTTTTAAAACCTGGAAGAATAGTGCTGAACTGTCAACTTTGTAGAAGAAATTTGGTCGGGAAAACAATCATGAATGGAGATCACAAAACACTTGGTGAAGTTGCATGGTAAAAAAATCTACAGTAGAAATGAAAGCTATATTTAATAGGGAAATAAAGATCATTTCCATCCACACACAATGGGATGAGAACGCACGGGATTGGGACTAAACAGCTGTGTGACCATAAGAAAACCACTTGTTAGTGAGAATTGAATTTTCTAGGGAGCGTAACGATTGGATTTTGGAGCAATGGGAAAAGGTCATGTGGCTTGATGAGTCCAGACTGACACTATTCCAGGGTTTGAAATATCCTCTGGAGGCAGCGTTATGATCTGGTGTTGCTTGAGGTGGTCAAGTCTAGGCTCAGCAATGTATTAAATGACCAGATCCAAATAAAAGCTATACTGTAATACGACCCTACTTGTAGGCAAAATTAGCCTGAAATCTTCAGTGTGATACTAAAGAACAACCAACATGTCCTTGTTCTTTGATTGTGTTTTCTTGAAATTTGTGTAGAAATCACTCTAAGCTGTTTTAACTGGCTAAACTAGCTTAAATCTGGCTAAAAAAAAAAAGCATTGATTCATACTTAGGTAAAGGATGAAATGCAACAGGGTTTATTTTAAACAAATTATTATTATTATTGAATGCAGTGGTAATCTTTATTTTAATCTCTAAAACAGGGAAGGTGACACCTTGGTTCCACTCAGATATTGCACATATAGCCAAAAACACACCTTCTCAAGCTGCTGCATCATAAGGCATCTAATAGAGCAATTACACTTTCTGCCCCCTTCCACTTATCTATCCACATATAAATCCTGTAATAAAAGTTGTTCGCTGACCAGACTTTTTTCTCTCTTCTGAAATTAATAAGACAGAAGCTGAAGCAAGAAACCTCACTACTACCACACTATAACATTACAATATAAAACATTTTCACCAAAAATTTCACAAGATCAGTGATACCTATAAACACTTTTTGAAAATCTGTTTACACAGCACGTCCGCCAACATACACAAGTCATATTCTGATTAACCGCATTGAACCATTTAACGATGCTGTAATATAAAAGTGGTATGACAGCATGACATTATTAACTATTAATCTTTCTCCAGTCTGCAGTGGATCCCTCCTCCCAAGACACGGACAGTCTTACCTTTGCAGAAATCTGTAAATATTTTAAGATAGACAATGCCAAAGTAAATTGTTTTTCACTGTTCAAATCTATCTTTGAAGCTACGCCTTTAAGCCGCTATTATTCTCCCCAAAACATCTAACTGAGAGAAAAATGAACACTCCCTTCACCCTGATTCCCCTTTGACCTCCCGACCTTGCGCTCACCCTGATGAGGTTATGTGCGACGATGAAAGGGTCAGCAGGGTCCCCGGACACCCCTGGCGCATGAGTCCCCGTCCCGTAGCCAAGATATGCAATGAGGAATGGGTTGTGTATAGTGATCCAGTACCGCACATCCTGGCCAAATGTTTTAAAACAAAATGTAGCATAGTCTGAAAAAATTTGCACAAGTTTCGGGTTTCTCCAGCCTCCCAAATCCTTCTGCAAAATTTGAGGCAAATCCCAGTAAAACAGGGTGACCACTGGCTCCAAATTTAGTTCTTTTAAATGGCTGATCAGGCGACGGTAATGATGCACTGCGCGAATATTCGGTTGTCCAGTGGCATTGCCGTCTGGGAAAATGCGCGGCCATGATATTGAGAAAGAGTAAAATTGGACTCCAAGGTACTGAAGTGACTCAATGTCCTTTTCCCAGAGCACGTAACTGCTACTAGCTGTGTCGGCTGTCAAGGTACTCCTGTTCTTCTCTGTTCCAACACTGCGATGAGTAAAGTGGTCCCAAATTGAAAGTCCTTTCCCATCCTGATCCCAGGATCCCTCAGTTGGGAATGCTGCAGTTCCAACACCCCAGAGGAATCCCTTGGGGAACGTTCCAGACTCACTTTGATTCAGAGACCCGTACCATAAGCTCTTTCCATCACCTGATGAACACTCTGCTGCGTCCCAGACTCCTGTTGTCATGAGGAGGAAGGACAGAATGAGGACATGGGTCATCTTTAAAAAAAAGCAGAAGCAAATAATACTGGGTAGCAACCAGAACCGGGACTCATGATGAAGGAGAAGAAAAAGACCTGTGTCGTAGACGAGGAGAGAACATCTGACTTCTTTACCTGCCTCAACTGACTCGCTCTCTCACTCGCTCTCTCTCTCACACACACACTCAAAAGCTCACTGGTGGCAGAAAGGAGGACCTCTGATCAATGATTAACATGAACTCTAATCCTTAAGCGCCACTATCAACTCTTTCCTGTCTTCCTGCCTCTCCTTTCCCCTCCCATCATACTCTCGAGAGACAGGAAGACAACATGTTTATTGCAAGAGCCTTATTGTTTAAATGCTTAATTTGAAATCACTGCAAATTCCAAGAATAGTTTAAAACGATGCACATTTTTCTTTTCACAAGGCAGATCAAATGCTGCACAATTGTACATACAACTGCTGATGTATATTGAAATATTAGTATTATCTCATTTTAAAAATAATACTAAAACTGTTGGAATAAAGTCACTTGTTGAATCAAGTATAAACAGTGAACATAAGGAGATAATGTGCTCATCCTAGTCATGGGTGGAAAGTAATCAGCTATGTATACTCATGTTACAGTACTTATGTACACTGGTCAGTGTTATGAAACTTTTAACAAACGAAATATTCACAGTTACAAAGTAAAAAAAAACCTCATTAAACCCTGAACACTGTAAACCAATTAAAAGACATTATATACACAATGGGTGATTAGTGGGTACCACTGTCGCCTCGCACCTCAAGGGTTGCAGTTCGATTCCCGCTTCTGGTCTGTGTGGATGGAGTGAGCATGTTCTCCCCATGCTTGGTGGGTTTCCTCTAGGTACTCCGGTTTAATCCACTGGTGGATTATGAGGGCACACTTGATGTTCTTAGTGAAAATGTTTTAAATCCTTTACCTTCTGGAAGTTTTGCAATGCATTACAAAGAGGTATAAACCACCAAGGAAACCCAACCAACTACTATAATCTCACTCACTCATCTTCTATACCGCTTTATCCTGTATTCAGGGTCGCAGGGGACTGGAGCCTATCCCAGGAGGCTTAGGGCACGAGGAAGGGTACACCATGGACAGGGTGCCAATCCATCGCAGGGCACACACACATACACACTCATTCACACACTATGGGCAATTTGAGAACTTTAGGGTAACCTACCCAGCACGGGGAGAGCATGCAAACTCCATGCACACAGAGACGGGAATCGAGCCTGGCTGGGAATCGAACACGGACCCTGGAGGTGCAAGGCGACAGTGCTAACCACTACACCACCCTGCCGCCTAACTGCTATAATCTATCTACAAATAATTTAAACCTGACTATGATTTTTATTGAGTTAAAATTTCGAACATGTTCGGAATTTTTTTTTTTTTTTTTTGATGGCCGTGTTTTATCAAAAACCATAGCAAGCTGTACCAGAACTTGAACCAAGGACTTCTTGGTGATTTCACTATGATTTCCTATAATACAAGATTATATTGATTTAGGAGCAAATTCTCGACATTTATGCTAGATAGCTAGAAACATGTATGACATAATATGCGCTAGCTAGCAAGCTACTGAACTGCCAAATAAATAGAATTTGGCTAGGCATAGCTAGGCAGCAAATCTTTACAAACTTTTGATAAATGGAAGTGGTGTTTAGGTCAAGTATAGCTCACTTGGTTAGTTAGCATAATTTTTAGCAAAATTACATTTCAAAGTTATAGTAAATTTTCAAGTTAGTTGGAGTGTCTTAAAGAAAAACTACTGAGGTGGCACGATAGGTTAGTGGTTAGCACTGTCGCCTTGAACCTCCAGGATGTACCCCACCCCATAAGCCTCCTGGGACCCTGTATACAGGATAAACAATGAATGAGTAAGAAAAACTATTTGTGAACTATTTACTTAAGTAGGTTTCTTACCACGTGACTTATGTACTCTTACCTGAATCATTTCTCATACTTTAAAAAAAAATTAAAAAATAAATATATATATATATATATATATATATAACTTTTTTTTTATATATATATTATTTTTATATATATATATATATACTTTTAGTTGAGTGAATTAATAGTATAGTGGCAATACGTTTTCCATTGCTATTAATAAAAGTGCTATACAGACACAACTGAACTAAATGCATATATTATACAACTTCCTTTAAGTTGGATATGAATTGTTTGGTATCTCAGATTAAGAGGAACAAAAGATAATTTGTTTTGGATGCCACTTTTTTTCTTTCTAGTCTCATGTCCTTGTGAAACACTTAGATTGGTGGCTTCGTACTCACCATTTCGCAAGCAAGTGGAACAAATAAATTGATAAAAAAAAGGACGATATGCTGCGGGGTCAGATGAGTAAATCAAATCAAACATTAGCTAATCGGATTGGACCAGCCAGAGTTGATGATGAGGTTTCATAAAGGGCTTCAATTTAGGATGTTGAAACAGGATGTGATGGCGATTTGAGACGAAACCAGGATGGGGTAAATTAAATCAAATTGAAAGGACACTTCAACATAGAAAAAAAGAACAAAGAACAATAAAAGGGAATGGCCTTCCCCTTTCATCTCACTGTATTTGACTTTTCAGAAAAAAAACTGAAACTTCTATCTCCATATGGTGAAAGTAAAAGAAATGAGGAGAAAATTAGAAAAAGAGAAAATAATACACAAGTATGCAAATTAAAATAAGCACCTGATAAGCACCTGATAAGCAATGATAAATCTTATAATGCAGGTTGTAAGAATTCAATAAAAAAAGTTTAAATTAGCAGACAGTCATTTAAAAATGTTTACATTGCTATAGATAATCATAAAATCAAGCTATGACCAGCTGCAAAAAAAAAGAAAGAAGACAAAAACAAAAAAAGACAAAAAAACACAAAAAACTAAACGCTCCTTCGCAGACTTCTGTAGTCTGTCGCGGAAACACTTTACTTTTCTTGAAGTAAAAATACATAAGCTTTATTCATATTTACTGCTTTCTGGTGTTTTTTGGATTAATAAGGAGGACATGAATGCATGGGGTTACACTTATGTTCTATGATTCTTGGTGTTGTTTGTTATTTGGTTGCTAATGCAGCCTGAATCCTTTCTACACCGTTTGGTGAGAACAAAATTCAATAAATAAAAGGAGTTCCTCAAAATTAGATTCTTGACCTGTTTTTCTCCTGTTAGAACCACCTGAAATGTCCTAAAACAGTGGGATGAGAGAGAGCGAGACACACACACACACACACACACACACACACACACACACACACACACACACACACACACAAGAAGAAAAAACAAGAAGAAAAAACAAGAAGGGAAACTGTGGAGGACAAAGGAGCAGATACAAAAAGGAGCAGGTAAAAGAAGTAGAAAGAAAGAAAGAAAGAAGGAAAAAAGGAAAGAAAGAAAAAACAGTTAAAAAAAACGGAAAAAGAGAAAAGAGTGAAAAATGTAACAGAAAATAGTAAAATAAGAGAAAAAAGGAAAAGGAAAAAGAGAAGAGAGGAAAACAAATACAAGAAAAGATATAGGAAAGAAAAAAAACGAAGAAAGAAAGATATGGAAAATAGATGGACAGATACAGTGAAAATGACAGATGGACAGAAAGTGGATGGAAGGAAATAAGGAAGGAAGGAAGAATGGAGGAAAGCTAAAGAAAAAAGAAAGAAAGAAAGAAAAGGGAAACAAAAATAAGAAAACAAACAAGAAACAAAGCAAAAGAAAGAAAAAATAAAGATGTGGAAAATACAGGAACAAATACAGAGAAAAGGAAGGATAGATGGTCAGCTGAATGTAAGGAAGGGTGGAAGAAGGGGAAAAATGAAAATGAATATGGTGAAAGAACAGAGGGAAAGAACAAAAGGTTAAGGAAAAAGATGAACAAAAGGGGAAAGAGTGAAAGCAGAACAGAAACTTTGAGAGAAAGTTTTTTGTCAGTTAGCTCAGGGCACTGTGTGTGTGTGTGTGTGTGTGTGTGTGTGATGCTGTAGGCCTATTTGTGGTATTGAGTTAGCAAATTGCAAGCACTGACGTAAACATGCAAAACATGCAGTGCAGTATCCAGGGCTTCTGAAGAGTTGATTTCATCAAATGGAAGCAGAGTCTCTCTCTCTCTCTCTCTCTCTCTCACTCACACACTCACACACTCTCTTTCGTGCACACACACACACACACACACACACACACACACAGTCTCCAAACGCAATTGTACCATTATCTATGTTGATAAATCCATTATCGGTGTTTGTGTGTATTTGCTCATGCATTAAAAGGGGTCAAATGTACATCTTGTGGAAGTTAGTCTCACTGAGGGATGGCATGTAGCAGGTTGAGGCTAATGACTCACAAACAGACACACACACACACACACAAAATACAACTTAAGCCTTATTCGTTTTGTTTGTATCTGAGATCTTTAAAAAAAAAACGATTACACCACATTTAGTTTTCTCAGCCTCAAAAATAATAAAATAGAATAGAATTATAAATAAAATTTAATACAATAATATTTAATTAAATTTTTGACTTCTTAATCAAAACATGAAAATCTGATTTCTGGATTTTTCTAAATGCTATTTGTCATGCCTCTCTGTGTTTATTAAAGTGGTTTTGCAGTCAGGCGTGGTCGATTGCCATTCTTTGTGTAATTGATGTTCCTGCTGCTTTCAGGTCATCCTGCAATTCAAGTGACTTCTGCTTAGCTACTGTACCTCAATAAACCTTCTCGGTTAATATTTATAAATACAAAGTCAAAAGTGTAAACAAGTGTCTGAAACCTTTTCCCTTACTGTAACTAAAACAGATCTATCTATCTATCGATCTATCTTAACACACATAATTCAAATCTCAGCTTTGCTTTCATCTTTCATGCAAACTCCTCTTTTGTGGGGTATGTGGCAGGAAGTACCATTAAAAAAGAAAGCAGAAGTAACACTTCATTATTGAGCTCATAATGCATTGCTAAAACGACCACACTCTTAGTCACCATCATCCATTCAGCCAAACAGATAACACTGGATTCTTCCCGGTAAGCAGCCTGTTATTTAAACTGATGCTTTAATTAATTCAAATGGCAAATTTGACAAACCTGATAAATTCGCTGAAAGATTAGGACACTGTGAACTTAATCTTTAATATAATAGTATACTTAACCATATGTGTAGTTAAGACATTATTATATTTTTCTATCTGTGTAAAGCTGACAAACAATATATAACATTATTATACTAAGACCATAAAGTTCAACTCCAGTTTTTTTTGCATAAAGGAAGCTCTGTCCCCTAAGGAACAGAAAAGCAGTACTGAAACCAGAACTGTCAGGTAGTTATTTGTAATAAGTTAACTGTTATTAGCTTCACTATGGGGTTTCTTTTAAAATAGTAATATCATAAAATACATTTTTAATTGCATAATTATATTTATTTATTTATTTATTTATTTATTTAAAAATTAAGGATTTATCAAAAATAAGATCTTTGAACGATCAGTAAAGGAATATGAACCTCCATTTTAAGCCAACCAGAAGATTTCAACATGTTTTAAATATGTTTTCACTGTCATAGCCTATTAACTATATATACTGTATATATGTATACAGTATATGATATATAGTAAACTTTTCCCCATTTTGTAAAACGTAAATGTATTACGTAAAGGTATTTTATTAGGATTTTATGTAACAGACTAACACAAAGAGGCACATAAATATAAAGTGTAAGGAAATTGACAAATGTTTTTTTTTTAATTATTATTATTTTTTTTACAAATACTGTAAATATCTGAAAGTGTGGCATGCATTTGTATTCAGTTCCCCTGAGTCAATACTTTGTAGAACCACTTTTTTGCTGCAATTACAGCTGTAAGTCTCTTGAGGTACTGTATGTCTCGACCAGCTTGGCACATCGCCGGGCGATGCGGACTTCCGTACGCCACATCTAGAGAGTGAAATCTTTGCCCATTCTTCTTTGTAGCTCAAGCTCAGTTAGATTGGATGGAGTGCTTCTTTCTTCCTTTACTTCTCTCTTTTAGAGCTAAATTAAATGATAATATCAGAATATAATGTAAGAAATAAAGCTGAGAATGTCAAAAAAAAGTTAATAATAGATGACTAAAAAGATGCTAGCTTGGAATAAGAAAAGAGAAATAAGCCCAAATCCTAAAAGGCACCAAGGCACATTAAGAAGCAATAACTAACTTCAAAAACATTAACAATTCAATTTTTATTGTTGTTCTTTTAACAGATAACAATTGGACTAATGAAGCCTCAAGGGCTCCCCTGGTTGTCGGTGATGGTACTCCTGCTGTCTTTGCCATGTTCATTTTTGCTGGACATGAAAACATTTATTCTTGACTACTCTTCAAGAAACCTTTCTGCTGTTCCTCCTGATCTGCCACCATCTACCCAATGCCTAGATCTGTCTCAGAATCGAATTTTGACCATAAATAAACATGACTTCCAGAGAACCCCTAGGCTCGATTTTCTCAATCTCTCCTGGAACATTCTTCAAGATATACACCCAGATACATTTTTTCCCACTCCTCTTTTGGCAACATTGGATCTGTCCCACAACAGCCTGAAAAAGCTGCCCCACCAACAATACCTACTGCAAGCTAAAAACCTACAATACTTGGACTTGACATCCAACTCGTTTGCAGTTATGGCGCTTGGGGGTGAGTTTCTCAAACTCACGAAACTTAAGTGGCTTGGTTTAAGTGCGAGTTTAATTCAGAACAACAACTTTGCTAACATCTCTGATCTTCATCTTCAAACTCTCTACATTAATGCTGAAAATCTGAAGGGGTATGAAAATGGAAGTCTCACAGGTACAAAGGCAGACAAAATAGTTGTCCAAATACCCAACAGTGTATTTGATCTCTCAATAATAATTGACTGTTTGGTATCCTTTGAAGAAGTAGAACTGAGGGGATTATACAATCCACAAAACTTCCTTGAAAACCTTTTGACACGCCGAGTACGCATTCAAACAGTTAATTTGCATTTATCTTCTGTTTGGAGTACCTGGAAAATAATAACAGCTCTTACTAAAGAGACTTTCAT
This sequence comes from Heterobranchus longifilis, assembly GCA_028570985.1. NCBI lineage: Eukaryota > Metazoa > Chordata > Actinopteri > Siluriformes > Clariidae > Heterobranchus > Heterobranchus longifilis. The sequence continues at coordinate 9,568,385 of JAOVVB010000026.1, forward strand.
GTCATCCATAAGGCAATTTAGCATGTCTAATATTACCTTTCATGATATGATGGGTGGTGATGTTGTGAACCAAAACTGCTCTTTAGATTCCTTCAGTATTAGACAGGCATCAGTGACTGTGTTCCTTTTTGATCAGCAGGAGCTATATGACTTCGTTATCAATATACCTGCAAGAAATCTAACCATTGCCCAGTCACCAATAGTCCATATGACCTGCCCACATGTAACAAGCATAATACAGATGCTTGATCTGTCTGACTGTGTCCTAACTGAAGAAGTCTTTAAAGGTCCCCTAGGAGAATGTAACAACTTGACCAGTCTGGAAACACTGGTATTGAAGGGAAATAACCTTAGACAGTTGATGCCACTGACTTCAAGAGTTCAACTGATGAGCTCTTTAAAATATGTGGACTTTAGCCAGAATTTACTGACTTATGAGAAAACTCAGGGTATATGCACTTGGCCTCCTAAAATCACCCATTTGGATTTATCTTTCAATGAGTTTTACCAGACTGTATTTAAGTGCTTGCCACATACTCTAGTTAATCTCAATCTCAAGAACAATCACATCAGTGCAATTCCTGCAAATCTCTCCACTCTGAACTTTCTTAAAGCTCTAGATCTTACAGCAAATCGTCTACTGGATCTTCCAGGTTGCCTGGGGTATCCGAAACTGCAGAAACTTCTGCTACGTGGAAACTTCCTTCATGCACCATCGACAGGTGCTCTCAAAACCTGTCCACACCTAACTGTAGTGGATATCAGTATGAATCCCTACATCTGCACATGCCCTTTGCAAGAATTCACCCACCTTATTGATGACAATGGTACACTGGGTTGGTCAAATTCTTTGCAGAACAAAAGGATCAATGTGGCTCACTGGCCAGATGGGTACCAATGCAGTTACCCAGAATACTTGAGGAAAGCAATGCTTAAAAACTTCAGCCTGCCTGAGATCACCTGCAATGCTGTACTTCTAGCAGTAACTATTTTGGTCCCAGCTATAACTTTGGTCATTGCTGTAGTTTTTCTATGCCAAAAACTCGATCTTCCTTGGTATATGGGCATGATTTGGAAATGGACTCGGGCGAAGCACCGTGCCCGAACTTCCCAGCAACAAGAAGAAAATCTTCAAGGAGTTTGCTTCCATGCTTTCATTTCCTATAGCCAAAGAAATGCCAGCTGGGTAATAGGGCAACTCTTGCCCAAACTTGAAGGTGAGGACTCTACGAGCAAAAATCGACTGAGAGTGTGCCACCATGAGCGAGATTTCATCCCGGGAAGGCCAATCCTGGACAATATCCTCTGCTGCATAGAACGAAGTAGATGCTGCGTATTTGTACTCTCCTCCCACTTTGTACAGAGTGACTGGTGTCACTACGAGCTGTATTTTGCAAGTCACCAGTGGATAACACGAGGTATGGACAACATCATCCTCATTCTACTAGAGCCATTGCCTACATATCTTATACCCTCTAAGTATTATCAGTTGAAGGCAATGATGGCCAGGCGAACTTACTTAGAGTGGCCTCAGGACAATGCCAAACAGAGAATGTTTTGGGCAAATCTGCGTGCTGCGCTGCAGGCGAACCTACCTGATCCTGTTGAGAGAGAATGGGAATGAGAGGACTGACCAATTATAAAGAGATAAAAGATCAAAAAGTGCACCACAACAACTAATTACTAAGAAACAGAATTTCAAATAGTTGTAAGATAAGTAAATAGTGTAAATATTCATTGATTAAGTTCAAGACAGTTTATTATTATTATTTATTTTTTTCTGGCCAAGTCTTGATTTTAATTCAAAATTAAATTAGTATACAACCATATTAAGTATGCAAGAATATCAATTCAATCAAGTACAAAGACCATAATTTAAAAAAAGGAATAAAACCATTGTATTATACATTATGTTCAAGTCCATCATTATTT
>JAOVVB010000026.1:9587389-9610048 GCA_028570985.1 Heterobranchus longifilis
ATATTTCACATTAAAAAGGCACGTAGGGCAAAAAGATAGATCTGTATTCTTTTGATTCCTCTGATAGAAAGATCATTATGTAAATCACTACATTACAAAACTGTACTTGTGGAGCTTGTGATTTAATTAAAAAGAAACTTTTATTAAATGTTATGAAAAAATAAAGAAAGGAACAAAAAAATTCTAACCAAATTTAGTGGAATTCATTATCATTTTACAGCATAAAAGCTAAAAAATATTTGATTTGGAGAATATTATATTTTTGTATGGGTGTGATTGTCACGTGACCATAAAATCTTTCGCCAAAACAGTGGTTTCCTTTTGTGCTACAGTACACACACTGGGCTCCCTAGCATGTGCTACACTCACCCTTGCATCCTGAGGATTTGCATGAATCAGTGCACTCCTAGTGATATTAGCCCAAATAAATTGGAAATGGTTTGTCAGTAATGGTATCTTGCATATAACCAGTAAAACATCAAATATGCTGAACCAAAGATCCACTGTGGTCACTCCTCAAAATGAAGAAGAGCTGAAAGAAAGAGGGGAGAAAGTCCACACACAATATAAACAGTGCCTTGCAAAAGTATTTACACCATAGAACTTTTTTCACATTTTGTCAAATTACAACCACAAACGTAAATGTATTTTATTGGGATTTTATGTGACAGACCAACACAAAGTTGCACATAATTGTGAAGTGAAAGGAAAATTATAAGCTCAGGTGGGAGAATCTGTCTACAGGACAACTATTAGCCGTGCACTCCACAAATCTGACCTTTATGGAAGAGAGGCAAAAAGAAAGAAGAAGAGCCATTGTCGAAAGAAAGCCATAAGAATTCCTGTTTGCAGTTTGCGACAAGCCATGTAACCATTGGCCTCTTGGGGCTGAATACAAATGTAACTTTTTAGATTTTTATTTGTAAAAGTTTTTTGAAAAACATTTCATTTTCCATACACTTTAAAAGTATGTGTCACTGTGTTGTCTACACTAGTGTGTATTATTATAATTAATGATTTGCATTATACTATTATCATTTAAACGGTAATAGGTTTTATTAGTATATTAACTGGAACTTCATTTCAATGATTTTTAAAGAAATTGCACTTCTCCTCTTTGGCCACTAGAGAGCAGGCTTGCATTATAAATTTTAACAGGCTCACAAGAAAAGGGAAATGACAATAAAAGTGGAAAAAAGGAAGTAAAGTTAAAAAGATTCAGGCAGCCTTCATTATGCCTAAGATATATATTTTATAGGAATATTAGTGTTGTTAAATAAATTCATAAAAAATAAACAAATAATCAAAAAAAAAAAAAAAAATAACGTTGTTAAAAAACAATATTTTGATCATTCAGAAGTCTGAAAAACAATCACTTTATGCCTCCAAATTAAAACAAAAAAGTAAAAAAATTTAATAGCCATGGGGATAGAAAATGTGAAAAATTTGGGAGGTTACAATTATCATCATTTACTTTCTGGCCTGACAAGTGAAGAGCAAAGCTTTTGTTACTAAGCCCTTGCAATGGAAATGTCTAATAGAAATGACTAAACATAACATAAGAGCCATATACCATCATATAAGAGAATGTAGTAAGCATCAAACATGAAGTCAACTCTAACCTCCCATTTTTTCCCCCCAATAATGTATTTATAATTATGAAGATATCTAAAATGATATAGGATAATTGGGTAATTTGGGAAATTATGGTTGACTCAGACTGTCAGTGAATACATGAATGCATGAGCAGATGCATGAACACAATAACTATGGGTCATTGATGCCTTATATTGCATTAAATGTTTTATTTATGATGTTTATAAGTCCATATTTGTGAATCTTAATAAAGGGGAATAAAGTTGAAGGGCAAATATGGATGTTAGTACAGAGTACGCAGAGTGTTATGCTGCTACTGAAACAAATAAATTATAAAACATTATGAAACTTTTAGTAATAATTTTACAATGCAATTATTATTTATGTGTCCATACATATTTAGAAAAGGTTTTAAATTTGGAATTCTGAAAGATTTTATAAATTCTATTATCATTGTTATTGCTGTAAAAAATGTTATGATGATGATGATGATGATGATGATGAGGTTAATGATTAAAAAAAACTTTAAAACTGTTACTGAAATGTGATTTGTTGATGTCATAAATGAGCATGTAATAAATACACAAATAATGTTTTAAACATGTGACTGGGGACACAAATAAAAGCCTAACCTACAGTAAGCCTCATTGTAAAAGCCTAATTTAAATTTTAGTTAATGTATAATAGAACTCTTCATAATATGATGCATTTTATGGTTATCAGGGCTATATCTTGTGTTGAGGTGTGTGTTTTATTAATGGCAAGGAAGCTTAGACAAGCTGGAAATTCAAAGGTGTCCCAATATCCCTAAAATTGCTCTTATCACATGCGAAACGTTTTGAAGAATCAGTGATGCATACATCAAAAATTCCTTATTGTCTTCATTTTTTCCTTCCCTCCTCCAGTTCTTTCCTCAACTTCATTATAAGCATTCATCAAGAAGAAGAAAAAAAAATCGGACTCCCTCCTGGTAGATGACACGCCCCCACTGTTTCACTTTAAATTCCTCTACTTGGTCTCCTAAGCTCATTAGTAAGTTAACTTCAACAGGAACAAGTGTGTGTATGTGAAGTACAGCTGAGTATAGGTTGTGTGTGTGTGTGTGAACTCTAGAAATGAATGCTCTAGTGTTCATCTTGCTTGTAAATTGTTTTCCACATTCACATGCTGTGGAGAAGATACAGGAGTTCTTCATCGCTGCAGTGGAGACAAGCTGGGATTATCTGAACACCGGTGATGGGGATCCAGCTGCTAATCTCAGGTACTCACATCACACATACACTCACTCACCACACACAATCATATCTAACGCAGATTTGAATCCTTGTTGAATTCTCTGCTGATTGATCAGAAAATGTTGATTTTTTTTTTTAGCCTTTATAGTAGAGTTTTGAGTGTAACAGTCATAACTGTTAAAGTTTTCTTCTTTGTGGTATATCAGTAATATGAAAAAAATGTTTCATCTTAACTTGAATTAAAACACACACACACACACACACAGACCTCAGGAAGTGCTTTTATGGGAATATAACCATCATGACAATAGTTCGTCTGTGTGTCAGGATGCATCGCTTCACAATGTAACTAATTACTTTCCTTCAGTAAAATTTTACACCAAGTCGTGCTTTATTTCTTATAACTAGTAAAGTCTCATAGTGTATAGCTGCTTTAGTATATTTTTGTATTATAATTTATTTTATTTTACAAACCATCATAACCTATTACTACTACTACTACTAATCATAATAATAATATAACATTTTAGTTACTATGGTAGGCCTGAGGTTTGAAACATGCTTATTTTTTTATTTTTTATTATTAAAACCCAAATTATCTGATTACACAATAAAAATTACATATTTTAATTATTATTGCTTTACTGATTTTTTCCCTTTAATTTTCTACAGAGGATCCAGCATCCAAAAGTATGTCAAAGTCGTGTACACTGAATATACAGACTCGACCTTCGCCACCCCGAAAACGAAACCTCCATGGGCAGGTTAGTACGACTGAATTTATCATCCTAATATACAACAGTTTGTTTGAATAGTTTCCTAGAACATGTGTTTTTAAAAAGCCAATGTGAGCCGACTGTAATCCTGGATGAACACAACATTGCAAAGCTTCCTGCTAAGTTTCCTGCAAGGAAACTACAACAAAAGTTGATTTGATAATATAATTGTTAATCATCAGCCTGTCTGTCTAATCATCTTTCTTAATAATAATATAATATAAAAATATTATACTATTAAAAAAATCCCAGGACAATGTAAAATGTCGAAATTGTGATCGCCTTGAATGGATATCATTAGGGGAAAATGATTTGTTGGATAGTTTTTTTTTTTTAAAGCATCTCTCTTTTTCTAGTTTGAACATTTACACCGATTTTAATACAATACAATAGTGGCTTAATATCCTCTGTTTTGGATACCAGGACAAGCGTTAAATTGAATTCATTTCTATACTAGTGATGACAACCAGAAGCTGAAACTAACTGGTGTTTTTTTTTTTTTTTTCTCTCTATAGGAATCCAAGGTCCTACAATCAGAGCAGAAGTGAATGACCGAGTAGTGGTCCACTTTAAGAATTTTGCTACTTATCCTCTCAGCATTTCCCCGATCGGTATCCCCTACTGGAAACAATCTGAAGGTGAATTTCCTCAGCAATTTATAAGTTTCATAAAGTGTTCCAAAAAAATGTTATCCAACATGAATCCTTATGACCTTGATTCAGTTTCTCATTCTCTAAAGAACATGAACTTTCCTTATGTCATTTTGACCCAGAATACAAAGATAACATAAAAAGGTGATGATAGTGGCTTTGCAATTTTCTTAAAATCTTTAAATTCTTTTAAATTCTACCCACAAACGTAGATCAGAGAGAGCACTGAGTAACTGAGCTGGGTCACTGATGTGGTGGTGGTGGTGGACTGGGTGTGATCCTAAATTTTTGATTCACGAATTCCAGCTTTAAAAATTATGTAACTCATAATAAGAACTTATAACTCGTGTAACTTTTAATTCTTCATTATTATATGCCTTTATAAGAAAATTATTAACTTTGGATTGAGAGCAGTAATTTTTTCACAGCTCTCTGGCATTGATTCATTTCCTATAACAGCATGTCCTATTGTGTTTCACTCCTACATGCTGTACATGTTACAGTTTTGCTATAAATACATCATCTTGGTCAATGGAACAATGAATTTCAACTTCATTCATAAAAGATTCAGACATTTGGTAATGTTGGAAGACCTTTTTTATGCAATGCTGGCATTTCTATAGACAATGAGAGGAGACATTTCCTGCCAACAAGATGATTCAGTCTGTAATATGATAAAAAGTTTTATTTTGGTAATATTGTAATGCTGAATAGATGTGTAAGCCGATTGGCTGTCAAAATGTAGGAGAATCATATGATAAATTTGACATTAATGGACACATGAGATACATTTTAATAGATTTAATGCTGCATTAAATCTAGAACATAACGTCATATTTGATTAGTTTCTATTTCTTCAGTTCTGTAATTCAATTTGCCCTTAATAAACTCATCATTTTCTCAGCATAAACTCATCACATTTTAATATTACATTATATTATATAATCTATCCCTATGTTACTGTATTTATTTTTTTCTATAACAGCATGCCCTGTCCAATTTTTTTCATTCCAAAGCTTTTATATATCATACATTTTTACAAGTTTTCACCCCTTTGACCCAAGCTGTTGCATATTATATCCAGGTGCTGGTTATGAGGACGCCACATCTTCCCTGGAGCAAGAGGATGATTCTGTAAAGCCTGGTGGATATTATAAATACGTGTGGGACATTCATCCTAACAGTGGGCCAACCATCGCAGACCCAGAGTGTCTCACCTACTCCTACTCATCACAAGTGGACACTGTGCGAGACTTCAATTCCGGACTCATCGGGGCTTTCCTGATCTGCAAATCAGGTCTGACAGAATCAAATTTTCGGAACTTTAACAGTTTTAGATGCTCCAGCTAACATGCAGTGTTAGGTCTAAATATATCTTACAGAATTCTAGCTCCTTTGACCTTTAACCTTTTTCCCTTGTCTAGGTACACTAACGGATGACCGTCAGCGCAAGGTGCCTGAGTTTGTGCTGCTGTTTGCTGTTTTCGATGAAAGTAAGAGTTGGTATAGAGACGTGGGCAGGGCAGATAAACCGAGGAAACCGTCTGAACGTCAGCAGTTCCACACCATCAACGGATACATCAATTCCACACTGAAAGGTCCGGGCAATGTTTCCTTATACAGTGAAATCAACCTTTTTTTTCACAATACTGTATGTAGACACAATATATATTTACACTTCAAGCTATTTTAATTTTTTTTTTTAAATGAGACAATATCCAGTCCAAGCACATAACTGAGCAAATGAAGGTCATATGTCCATCCCTAGCTTTTTGGTAGTCGTAAAATTTACCTTTACAACATTCCAGTTGCATTGATCCTTAACTGCTGTGCTGCTACTGAACCAAATAGATTATTGATCAAGGTAGTACTCAGTAATGGCTGAGTTGTCAAAATATTTTGGATCAGAAATGCATCATACTGTACCTTCTATCAAAATGTCCATTCACCTTGATGAATGAAGGAAAATAGTGAACATATGTGTAGTCTAATAAATAATTTTGTTAAATGCATCATTTGGTAGCATGGACAATATATACAGTAGATGACTTTGTTTGGGTGAAGAGGTTAACAGATTATTGTATTGGATGGATGGATGGATGATGGATGGATGGAAGGAATTGAGGAATAATCAATCAATAATAATGTTTTGTTAAATGCATCAAGTGGCTTTTACAGTTTGATGAGGGCTGAGGAGATTTGTTAATTCTGGTGGGAAAATTAATGGATGGATGGATGGATAAATGGATGGATAGATGGACAGATCCAAGGACCATTTTTTTATTTACATTTCGAAACCATGAGTTATAGTTTGTTTAACACCTTTAGGCACTTTAAATGCCTAAATGACTTACACAGTTAACTCAAGCTTCATAAGGTTCATAGCCATCACAAACTTCATCATTATCATCATCATTACCCGCTCTTTATTTTTTTCAGATCTGAAGTTATGCCAGAAAAGCTCAGAAGTTTCCTGGCACCTTATTGGTCTGGGCTCCACTCCAGACATTCATACTATTCAGTTCCAGGACCACACTCTAAAAGTTATGGATCACAGACGGGTTATGGTAGAGATGAGCCCTATGACCTTCACCACTGCCCTGCTCAACCCATATGCTGTAGGAAAGTTTCTTATTTCCTGTAGGATCCATGCACATCAGCAAGGTCAGTAGACACTCAGATTCTTCTTGAGGACATGATGTATTCCATCTACAAAGGCATTCTATTTACACAAGGTGCAGTTCTAACCATTGTTCATTATTTTTCTTCTGATTAGCTGGTATGAGTGCCTTCTTCACTGTGGAGAACTGTCCTGAATCCAATGAACTGCCTGAAGAACAAAATGTTGATGAAAAAGAGGAAGAGGACATGGACTACACGAAGGATAATCTTTATTCTATTCTGTTTCGACCTGGTGGACCCCCATCCATTCTGAGGTCTGGTGGAAGACGACCCAAAGTCTGGATTCATTACATCAGCGCTGAGGAGATTATGTGGGACTACAACCCTCAGGATGACCGGTATGATCACTGCCTAAAACGTTTTGAGTAAATAAAAAAAACACCATAACCAGTCTCGAAAAACTTGGAGACTGTGATGTAAATAGTTTGGATTTAAATGGAGTAACGTGTATGAACTGGTACGAATTTCTGTAATCTGACTGGTGTATCCTGGACATGGCACGATAACATACATAAATACATACAATATTGTGCAAAAGACTTGAGCCACCCCTCATTTCTTAATATTTTGCCTCCGAACAGCAAACCTATTGTATTTTTAATGTAGTCTTGAGGAATATCTCCCCAGGCTTCCTGAAGGCCTTTCTGGGCTCTTATTTTCAGTCCAGTCCCTATACCTGTCCAGTTTCAGATAAATGTTTTTTGTTTGATAAATGTTTTTTGTTTGTGAACTATTAAAGCATTAAAAACATCTAACTTAAGGCACCCGTGAGAATCAGGTGCAGATGATGACAGGTGATCAGACTGGTGATTAGTATACTGGTGATGCTGAATGCTGACTGGTTGGAACAGATGAGAGGGGAAATGAGATTGCTGCTGAGATTGTCACATAAACAAGAAATTTTTTTTATTGTATCTTTAAGCACTTTGCAGGCTGTCACAGTAAAACATTTGTTCCAATGTCTATAATTTATATAGTCTATATGTCTATATATATATATATATTATTTTTGTTGTTACCTTTATTCCAGAACTACAAAGCTTGAGCCTTCAGTTCAAAAAACACCACGCTTGGGTAAAGTCTATAAGAAGGTGGCTTATGTCGAGTACACAGACAGCACATTCACAAAGAAGAAGATCCAAAGCAATGCACTGATTGGTCCAGTGCTTAGAGGAGAGGTGAATGACCAGTTTCAGGTAAAACAACTTGTACAGTATCATTTCAATTATTTATATGCAGTATTGAAAACTTAAGAATAACATTTTGGAAACAATAATATTCATATGCAATGTTATAATACTTTTTCAGATTATTTTTAAAAATATGGCCAGTCGACCTTATAACATCTTTCCAAATGGACTTGCCAACGTTCAGCCAGTGAAGAAGAGAGGTAAGAGTGAATTACTTTGCAGACTGAGGTTTACAATATGTTACTGTATTTAAGGTGTGTTTGGAACAATTATAGGAACCCCCAGTTCTCATATTAATATGAAATACACTACATGCCCAAAATGTTTATGTCCTTATCTTTCACTCTCCTGGGGAAGCTTTGCATTAGATTTTAGAATGTGGGTGTGGGCTTTGTGCATGGAGGCCTGGAGTGCAGTCTGTGTTCCAATTCTTCCCAAGACAGTTTAGTGGGGTTGATGGTGACATGATTGACATATGGGTGTGACAGTAAGGTGTCCATATAGTTTTGGTTTAACTTCACCAAGACCCTACTTTGCAACAAAAACAGGATTTATTACTGTAAAAATATTAAAGCCATAAAAACAAAGCCAAAGGGTGTTATATAAAATGTTATATAACAGGATTAGCTCTTACCATGACCTTATAAAGCTTCCTGGCCTGGCACTAATTATTTCACCACACAGTATTTAATTAAACTAATGTTCTCAAGACTGAGCTAAAAGCTGATTTTCCCTAGGACTCACATGGCTAAGCACATTTTTAAAGATATTTTCTACCTTAGGAAGAAGAAAAAAAGAAAGAACTTGACTTCACAATCTTCCTGCACATATGGCTTTGACACAATGCAAATAAATATCTGACTATAATACCCTATTAACCTCATGTATTTTATTCACTTTTTCACGTGAAGATAAGCAAGTGGATCTGAGGTCCCTGGCTGTCCCACCAGGTGAGATTATGATGTACCTGTGGAAGGTGACAGCAGAGGATGCTCCCATTGAAGCCGACCCCCGCTGTCTGACCCGGATGTATCACAGTACAGTGGATTCAGAGCGAGACATTGCGTCTGGCCTGGTTGGGCCCCTTATCATCTGCAAATCACAGAGTTTGGACAAACGAGGGAATGTGGTGCGTGTTAACTCTTAATTAAAGATTTAGATAGGAAGTGTTGGTTATTAAGTTAAAGCATAGCTTGATGAATGCATGAATGCACTGAATGCATGCATGGATCACTGGGTTTAAGACTTTTCAGATAGTTGTATTTACTGGACTGATGGCCAAGTTGATTTGATCAAGGGCTGGTAGTGTCTTTTTCAATTAATTGATTGTTTTTGGATGGATGGATGGATGAATAGATGAATTTGGTTAAGAGGTTGTATTTGGGACATGGATGGTTGGATAGAAGATGGATTTGTTGGAGCAATTAATAGATGGTTATATTTGGTTGGTTTATGGGTAGTTGATTATGCTGAAGGGCTTAAATCAGATTATTGTATTTGGTAGATGGAAAGAAGGATGGAGAAATGGATAGCTGGATGGATTTGGTGAAGGACTTAAAACAGATGAGTGGATGGATGGGTATATAGATTTAGCAAGTTAATCAATAGACAGGTGGTTTGGTAAATAGATCAATGGGTCAACTGGATGATGAATGAGTAAATTTGGTCAAAACTTGGTGAATACTTGTTTGAAGAGATAGATGGTTTTAGTAAATCAATCAATGGGAAATCAGATGATGGATGGATGGATGGATGGATGGATGGACAACATGATCAACATGTGTTTATTCTTTTAGTTATCTTCAGACAGTGAAAAACACCTCATGTTCTCCATTTTTGATGAAAACGAAAGCTGGTATGCTGATGAGAATATCAGGAAGTTTAGCGAAGATCATTCCAAAATTGATCGCAATGATCCTCATTTTTACAACTCTAACATCATGCACAGTAAGTACTCAGTAAGATCTCTTTTATCTTGCTCATGTTGCAAAAATAACAAAAATAATAAACCTGATCTGTCTCTCCTTCTATATTTTTTCTCTTGTAGGTGTAAATGGTTTCATGTATAACAGTCTACAGTTTAAGATGTGTGTTGGTGAGGTTATGCTCTGGCACGTGGCTAATGTGGGCATGCAGAGTGATTTCCTGTCAGTGTATTTCACGGGAAACCCATTCGAAAAAGACAGAACCTATGGCACAGTTCTTACGCTTTTCCCAATGACAGGTGACACGGTCATTACCGAGATGGAGACTGAAGGTAAGGGTCAAAGCTTTCAAAATGTAATATAATTTGTAATAAAGTATTCTTAGTCCGTTCATCAATGCCTAAATGCAAAATTAAATTGTCCAGGTGAATGGGAGATTGGTGCCTTCGATCCCACTCTGAAAGCACAAGGGATGTCCGTACGATACTCTGTGTTTAACTGTGAGCAAGAGCTTCCCCTGGTGGATACTGATGATTACGACGACTTGGCAAACCACCTAGATAAACACTTCCCGATCCCACGGGGCTTCAAGAAGAAGAACCGAACTATGACTATCCAGGTTTGCCAAAAAGTGTCAAGCAACACAAATCAAACAGAGGAGCAAAACTCCATCAGTGGCCCTCTGGAGAAAATAGGTGAGAAGACCACCCTGGTTTGCAGAAAAAAACTTGTCCCTGTAGATAAGGCCGAGGATCTGGATGTTCTCTCCCAGGGAGGAATTCCGCAGGATATTCTGGATCAACTCAACATGGAGATGGGTCAATCAAAACGCCAAAAGAGGCTTGCGTTGGTAGAGAATGACACAGAAGCAAAGAGTGACCATCCTTCTTCTCATTCCCACAGAAATCACACAGAATCTTTGAGTCACAAAGAAACAAAAGCAGATGAAATGGTTAAGATGGAAGTTAATGATACACAGAGATACCAGGAACAAGAAAAACCTAAAATATCAAACCCACATAAGAGTCCATCTGTTGACCTTTTTAAGAAATTTATCCATAAATCAGGACTGAATATGACCTCTGATTTGGGCCCTAAGATTAACTTGACAGAGAGGCCTCGAAGACAGGCTTCAGAAAAGGATATAGACAGGGTCACAAAAACAAATGATGCAGTCAGTGACAATGATGTCCTAAAAGATGCAGTTCTAGATCTGGACAAGCTGTTTGAAAGCCTAGATGCTCATAACCCTCCCCACATAGATCACCATCTGGATCAACATCTGGATCTGAGCTCTGAGTATTTTCCGCCAAACTCCTCCCAGAATGAGACCCACTCAAAAAACCTTCCGCCTTTGGAGTATGACGATTACGAAGATGATGAGAACAAAACCATTCCAAGTTACGAGTCCTCTGACGAGATTGATATCAGGTCCGGTGAATCCAAGTTCCGTAGCTATTACATCGCAGCTGAGGAAATCATGTGGGACTATGGAATTGACAAACCTTCCCAACTCATCAGTACCAGGTAGAGTATAAATGTAATTGACGCTGAACCATACTGTAAAGTGGTGTCCTAATTCTACGTAATTGTTACCTCAGCTGAAAACGCTGTTTTTTTATGATCACACCATAGTTTGCACTTCAAAGACTTTACTTGAGTACAAATGGCCAGTAGGCGGCTCTGTGCTGTAGGGTTTGGCACTGTGGCCTTGCACCTACAGGGTCGAGGGTTCGATTCCTGCCTCTGGTCTGTGTGCGTGGAGTTTGCACTTCTCTCCTTGGTGGGTGGGTTAATTGGCATAGCATATGGCGCCTGATGGCTGCCCCAATATAGAATAAGCGGTATGGAAGAAGAATGAATAAGTGTTAGTGATGGGTGTTATTAATCACCACCTTTGAACACAAATACTTGCCTTTATGGATGAAAAAATGAGGGATAGAAAATGCTGACTGAAGAAGGATATGGATCTAAAATTAATAATAATTACAGAATAACACTGCAAATCTCTCTATACAGCAGACTGTAAAATAACACTTGATCCAACAATGCACAATCTTGGACAACATTATTACTTTAATTAGTGTCGGATACCACGTATTTATGACTATAATATTGGCTTTATAGTCAAAACATGAACTTCAGATGGTTCATTTTCCTGCTATTAACACCGTTTCTTTACACCACACACCTGGCTAACTCAGCTTTATGCATCTCAATAATGTCTTTTAACTGAAGGTATGCAAGACAATGTAGACCTGAATTTGAAAGTGTAATTTGTCTACACAGGGAGACGAAAAGGGGATTAAGGAAGTATTTTCCAGCCTACAAGAAAGTTGTGTACCGAGCGTATCATGACAGAGAATTCAAGAATCCTGTGAAACGTGGAGAGCTAGATGAGCACCTTGGGATTATGGGTCCTGTGCTTAAGGTGGAGGTCAATGATGTTCTAACTGTAAGTGTGATCCTACATCAGAAATGCTTCTCAATAAGGAAATATTTGATTTGCAAATTTCCTCATGACTATGGCATTGTTCTCTTTAAATCTCCAAATCTTAAATTACGTTGCAAATATTTTCCTTTTAAAAAGACTGGTGACAGTGCTGAGATGTCATCTGTTACAGGTCGTTTTCAGGAACACCGCCTCCAGACCGTACTCCCTTCATCTACATGGTGTGTATGACAGAACCATGGTGAGCTCTGCACCACAGGGAGTGAAACTACGGGAGGACGAGGGACCTGGTGACCCTGTGCCTCCAGGGGAGGAGAGGATCTACAATTGGAGAATTACTAAAAGACAAGGACCATCATCCAAAGACTTTGACTGCAAGGCCGGGGCTTATTACTCTACTGTTAATATGGTATGCAATATTACTTCTATTATTGTTTAGGAATTTGGTAGCATTTACTTTATTTCTTTATTTAAAAGCAGAATTACATGCATGGTGCGCTTACAGTACATATGTGTGTCTGTGTGTGTCGTAGGAAAAGGACATAAACTCTGGTCTGATCGGTCCCTTGCTGATCTGTCGTCCCGGGACACTTCAGTCACGTGCCCTCCTGCAACCTGGAGTGCAAGACCTATTCCTCCTGTTTACTGTTTTTAACGAGAAGAAGAGCTGGTATCTGGATTACAACATGAGGAAGTTCTGTACATCACCGTGCCAGACCAAAGTAGACGATCCCTGGTTCGAGACCAACAATAAATTTGCTGGTACAAGTTTCAAATTCCATTTACAGTACATGCCTTTGCTTAGTGCATCCTCAGCATCTGTACGTAGAATGAATATGCAGTCAATCCACAGAATCCAGAATATTACTGCTCATCCATATTACCACATTTATGAAGCAGCCTCATTAGTTTTCTTTTTATGTTTTCTTGCTCTGATGTAGCAATCAATGGACACGTCGCAGATACTCTACCTGGCCTGGTGGTGGCGCAGCACCGGGTATCTCGCTGGCACCTTCTAAACGTTGGCAGCGGTGGAGAGTTTCATGCTGTCCACTTCCATGGAATACCGTTTAGCAACGGGAAGGACCAGGAACACCGCCTGGGCATCTACAACCTTTATCCGGGTAAACACACAAGATTTTAATTTGAGAGAAAATAATGCTTCATGAACTTTTTTTTTATCACTTATTTTTCTATTTGCCAGTAGAACAGAATAAAACAAAAGGGAGTGAATGTGTTGCAATTTTAGATGTTTGTGTGACTTAAATGACAACAGGAACTACACATGACAATGACACACACACACACACACACACACACACACACACACACACACATTGTTACTAAATATGTGTATACACATGGTATACACATAGATTGGTAACTGTTAATAAAATTTTTGTCTTAATGTACAAAATCTGTAAAAATGGCCTGGTCATTGACTATATTATCTTCATTGATGTTCCGATCAATGAAACTTGAGAATTCAACAATGCTTTGATATAAAACAAACATTAATTTAATTCTTTGATTACTTATGTTAGATACTTGAAAATCATAAAAAATAATAATTTATTAAAACGACTGATGTTCAGCCTTTTTTCTCCTCCTCTCTCATTGCAGGAATGTTTGGAACCATTGAAATGAGACCAGGAGTGGTGGGCACCTGGCGGGTGGAGTGCACCATTGGAGACCACCAACTCTCTGGCATGAGAGCCAAACTTTTAGTTTATAACCCAGGTAAGAAACAGCTATAATGCAATACACATGTAACATATTCACTTAATTGCATTTTTGACCATATACAATTTAGATTTACAAAATGTGCTTTCTGAACTTAAACATGTATGGATAAACCATTGATTTGAACAGTTTGTAAATTCCCCCCCCTCCCCAATGGTTATATAAAATTGCTATTGTTAGATGATGAATAACAGCTTAGTTATTAGTTTTTGTGTGTACAGTAAATAAAAAATTTAAAAAAATGACATTTGACCTGATCTGGTTTTGCAGAATGTGTTCAGCCATTGGGAATGCAGTCAAGATGGATAGCTGATGAGCAGCTCACTGAATCCGATCATTATGGTAAATTAATACATATAAAAATACAATAAATTAAAATTTTATTTAAATTAATGGTAAAATAGATATTTGTAATTAATAGACATTTGAAACCTACATAATTTATTTTAAATAAAATGTTCAATGTACATCAGAAATATTTACATATTTAGAGTAAACCTCTCTATAATATTTTCTGACACTTTTTCTTGTCTGACAGAAAAGTGGGAGGTAGGTTTAGCCCGACTGCACTTATCCGGCTCGGTTAATGCTTGGATTGGCAACAGTGAGAAGTCCTGGATACAGGTATAATACTCTGCATGATCAAAGCCAAAACAAATATTAATGGTTACATTTTTTTATGCCTTATTGTATATGTTATGTCTTATATTTCCTGTATTCTCATTTCCCAAATATATCAGCTACATTTAAACAAAAAGCATTTCATGGAGACAGAGTTTACAGTGTATAAATACTGTATATAAACATACAAAAAAATGAACAGTTGGGCCAAAATAAATGACATACAGTAGAAACTTGTTTGCATAGAGCTTCTCCAGAATGAATCCTTTTTGTGTGTCAGGTGGATTTGTTACGGCCCATGGTGCTCCACGGGATCCAGACACAGGGAGCGAAAACTACATTCGGTCTGAAAGACCTGTTTACTGTGATCTTCACCATCAGCTACAGCATGGACCAGAAAACGTGGAAGATGTACAAAGGAAACAGTAGCGAGTCTGTCTATGTTAGTATCAAAACCCAAGTACAAGCCTTAACATTTCTCATTTCAACAACTGACATGAACAAATATACTCTTATTATAAATTATACTCTTGACACAACATAACAATCCACAGAACCAGTTGATCACTCCAAGACCTTCCCTCCACCCTTAGCCCCTACATTTGGCTTTTAGAGAATTGATTCCTTTTCCAACACCTACAGAATCCTCAGTTAACATACTATCAGCACTAACAATTTTACATTATATGAAGCCAACACTCACTCACTCATTGTCTATACTGCCTCATCCTGTATACAGGGTTGCAAGGGTCCTAGAGCCTATCCCAGAAGACTTAGGGCATGGGGCGGGGTGCACTCTGGATCGGGTGCCAATCCATCGCAGGGCATACACACATACATACGTACTCGCATGCTCATTCACACATTATGGGCAATTGGGGAATGCTAATTAGCTTAAGGAAATAGTCTTTAAAATGTGGGAGGAAACCGGAGAACCTGGAGGAAACCCACCAAGCACAGGGGAGAACATGCAAACTCCATGCACACAGACCTGAGGCGGGAATCGGTGCAGGGTGACAGTGCTAACCACTAAGCTACCATACCGCCTTCACAAACTTCAGTGTACAAAAAATTTGCGTCAAATCTAAACTCCCGGCCTGCACACATGGCTCACTTTTGTCTTCTAGGTTGAACACACAATCTTAGCACTAACCCCAAATCCTCACCTTAAACATAAAATATGACCTTAACCAACCGATTCCAAACAGCAAACCCTGCCACCAGGCTTTTCTACCACACATGCATGAATTTGCTGTCATGATTTATATATAATAAAATTCTAGGCAGACCTTTGAATTAGAAATAGGTGCAATTTATGTGTGTTGTTTTGATGTTTACTAGAAATTTAATGGAAATCTGGATGGCTCCAAGACAAAGGAGAACCACTTCTCACCTCCAATCATTGGCCGCTACATTCGCATTCATCCAGTCACCTACGTCATCAGGCCGACTTTGAGGTTTGAACTGCTGGGCTGTGACCTCAACAGTGAGTATAAATGCATACATAATCAAATGTAATAATTACATAAATATAAATAAATAAATAAATAAATAAATAAATAAGTGTTGCTTTATAAGAAGTTTTTGTTTTTGGTTTGAGGGACTAGTATCAAAATTATTCAACTGAGTAATAAGTCTGAGTGTAATTAAACACATTTATCTGAATTTTACATCATAGATCCAATTGTAAAAAAGCAAAATACATTTTTAAGCACATTTAACACAACATACTGCACAATTTTAAAATAGCTGAAGACATAGAAACAGAAACAGAAAAATAAGCAAATAAAATAATAAATAAATAATAATAATTTACAATTAATAATAAATAAAAATGAATAAAAACAGGGAAAAGAGTACATCCTCACACTGTATAAAATGCCAAAGGAAGTGTGACAGGGGCAGCTCATCCCAGAGTTCAGGGGCTGCAACTAAAAAAAGGCACGATCGGCCCGACTCTTCAACCTGGATTTAGGAATTGCATCACCAGACCTGAGAAATTGATCACCAGACCTGAGAGACCGTGCTGAATTGTATTGCCTCAAAAGGTCTGAAATATATGGCGGTGCTAAATTATTCAGGGATTTGTAGGTTTCTAATCAGATCTTGATCTTGACCTTGAACTGCACAGGAAGTCAGTGTAAGGACGCCAAGACGGGAGGTTATGCGTTCCCGCTTACGTTTCCCTGTTATATAAGAAGCAGTGGCATTTAAACTACGTAAGTTATGTCAATATTCACACAGGGACAGTTACTTGTATATTTTTTTAAAATGCCACAGATGACACAATATCATGCATTGCATCATGTTTAAAACACGAGGACTTGCTTTTAAAGGCCGAAATAATAAAATAAATATTTTTTTTGTTGTATTTTTTTTATTTTTATTCAGACCAGTTCCATCATGTGTGCACACATAAATATAATTAAAAAAAATCTCTTAGGGTCTTTTCTGTGAGTGCACTCATTCAGTTTTGGTCCTGTATAAACTTTGGTCTCATGGAAATTCCTAAAATCTGATATCTCGCTGCAGGCACTGCTGATTATGATCAGGACTCTAACTGCATGTGGTCTTGTTTCAGGTTGCTCACTGCCATTAGGAATGCAGAAAAACCTGATTTCCAAAAATCAGATTACGGCTTCAACCTTCCGACAAAGCTGGAGAAACTCATGGACCCCAGAGCTCGCCCGACTCAACCAAGAGGGCAGCGCCAACGCATGGAGACCTAAGGTACTCTATCTCCTGAAACCCATTTCACCTGGATATACTGTACAGTACTGTTTAGACGTCTCAAGCAACTAATTTTTTCTTATTTTCCTTTTTTTTTTATATATATTTACAATATAATTTGTTTATAATAATTCCTCAAAATAACATTATATGGTGGATCAGAATTAAGCAAGAATTTGGTCTTTCTAGCAAAAATGTTGGCCGAGTACAAACTGCGAATGAAGTAATCAGTAGTCTGGTAATGTTTGGCAGAACCGCATTTAAACAGTATTGTTGTAAATTTCCTCTCGCTGTCTGTTTTGGCGTGAAATGTGCAACCCATTGTCTCGCTCTTTGAACATGACTCATTACTTTCACCACTTCCCTCTGTAAGCAACAGACACCCATACTTAATACTCGCTGTCTGAAACCTGACCAAAAGGCCATTTGCTGAAGAATAGAAGAAGAAAAAGCAATTAATTTAAAAAGGGATGTCACAGTTTTAAATTCGTAACTGACGAATGAACAGAAATAATGAATTATTTTTTTTCTTTTTTTTTTAGTCTAATAACCCTTACGAGTGGCTGCAAGTGGACTTTAACATGGTGAAGAGAGTCACTGGTATCGTCACACAGGGAGCCAAATCCATGTTCACGAGCATGATGGTGACCGAGTTCACCATCTCTGTTAGTGATGACGGCCACAGCTGGGCCAAGGTCACCGAACCGGGAACGCAGCGGGAGAAGGTATGTGAGAATTCTCTAATAAAAATCAAGTTTATAGGTGTTCGCATGACCTTGTACTTCACTCTTGTTCACTCCTGAAGGAATTCTCACAGGCACTTGACACGTGACTAATCTTTTCCTACAGGAAATTATTTTTTTATTTGACTGACCAAAAAACAGTGACCCTGATCACACCCTCCTGAAAGAGAAATCTGACCAGTTCCTGCAACACTTTTATTGAGTTCAGCAGGATGTTCAAATTCCCAGTCAAAGTGTACACTTCTAATCTAAGTCCTCCCATGCCTTATGATATTTAAATGTATTTATTTATTTATTTGGAATAAAGATTGTGGATGGCAGATTTTCTGTTACTATAGAATGGAATATTGCTTTGAGCCTAAAAAATGTAAAAAAAAATTTTTTTAATCATCATCCGATTGTTGAGAACTGGATACAATGGGCGTTCATGTCAAACCGGGACTTGTGATAAAATTTCTTGTAAACGAAGGTGCAAAACCGATTCACCAGAACCATTTGTACATTACTTGAACTCAGCTAGGAGTTATTATCATATCCCCATCCCCTTCAAAGTCCTGACCTGTCTCCAGGCCATTTCCACACGTTTGAGCAATAAAGGAGTTCCCGGGAGGCCAGGGTATCGGACGTGAAGCGGGCAGGACGATCTTGGCTCCAGCGTACTGAGAAATCTTTCTACTTTGATGGTATCCAAGCACTAGTGAAACACTGGGATAAGTGCATTAGTGTAGCAGGGGATTAGATAGAGAAATAAAGCTTTTACTCTCCTAACTGTATTCTGCGCAGACAAAGGTCCCAGTTTGACTTGAACACCCATATCTAAATGGTTTTAAGTTTCCTGACGTTTCAGGTACTTTATGGTAATGATATGTGCATATAGGATTATTATAAGCAAGCTATATATGAATTAGAGTTCTTGTATTTGACACTTTGAATCCAAATGAGAGTTTTGATCCATATCCATATCCATTTAATAACATAATTTAATAATATATACATATGTCTTTGTTCAGATCTTTGAAGGGAACAGCGAGTACAATGAGGAGAAGCTGAACATGTTCGAGCCTCCGCTGTTCACCCGATTTATCCGCATTCACCCAAAAGGCTGGGATAATGACATTGCACTGAGGGTGGAGTTCCTGGGATGTGATACGCAACAGAGACTCTAACAGGCAGAGTGGAAGAGAGAAAGAGCGTGAGAGCGTGAGAGTGAGAGAGAGAGAGAGAGAGAGTGTGACTGAAAGTGTGGAACATATAGAAGACGTGTGAGTGTGTGAGCGAATTAAAAAGTGTTTGCGAGGTCATTGACACTGAATGTAAAATTGTTCTCATTTTAATTATTTTTGTATTATTTTCATATTTATCGCTCAAATCTTTTAATGCTGGTAATAGATCTCTGATTGTTCAGGATCTGTAAAAAAAAAAAAAACATATTTATAATTATTTAAAGAAAAATGTATTACCCTGAGTTGCCTGTTGATTACACACACACATAGATCATGTTGTATTCCTACAATGACTGAGTGGAGCCTGTTTGCTGTGCGGTGTGTGTGGTGTTATATGAGTGTATAAGATACAGAAGCAGTGTTATACTTGTAGGTGTACAGTTAGAGACCATAGTTTATCTTTTTCCATGCACAGCGTGTGTGAACTCTTTATCTTTGTCAGTTTATGACCACAGCACTGCTGCTGTACCTGATAACACTCACACCAGCCATATACACACACACACACACACACACACACACACACACACATACTCTGCTGCCATGGCATTGTTATTGCTGCGCTTAGAATAATATCTGGTGAGCCATGGTCTTACTGGTGGTCCTTTTCCATCACTGAACATGCTAATACATTGTGTATTGTACAATTAGTGACACTTCAGGCAATTCAGTATATAGACTAATAACAAGGAAATATATGTACATATATTTTTCTTTCATATCAGTGTTCTTTTATTATTTATGAACTTTTTCCCCAAAATATGCTGCTCATTTAATGTTTTTTTTTTTTTTTAATAAAGCATTTGATCTGCTCATGTGAATGCACAAAGTTCAAATATCTGCATACATTTATTTTCAGTCCTACCACATGTTAGGACACATATCTTAGCCACATTTACTGTTCATAATGAAGACACCATTAACACTACTGAAGTTTTATTCTGAATGTAGAGAGTTTGCACTGTGAATGGATTCAAATGACTTAATTTGATGTGATTTATAATGAAATAAACTATTTAAGTATGAAAAAACTGTTTGTGCATTTCCTGAACCAGCATTTCCATGCCTCAGACTAAGTACTTAAAAAGGTACAGAATAATTAGATTATAGAAGCACATGACCATAATTCATTTAAAAACAAAAGGCAATTGTAACTTCTGTAGTGCATTCAGTGTCAACGCCAGTCACATGTTAATTATGATCAATTAAATATAATGAAATATATATTGCATAAAAGCGTAAGACTTAGAAAGAAAGTAAGCTTTTAATGAAGGAAAGTTGCCTGGCCAAAAAAAAAAAATGTGATTCAAAAGGGTCATATTATTGATCTGGATCAAGCAAAGAAAACTACTAAGGAGCTTGCTGGAATCAGGTTAAGAACTGCCCAACTAATTATTAAATCCTGGACTGTCAACAGAAGAAATGCGGTCATGAGAACATCATGAATGACGATGATCTGAGATCACTTAAACACTAGGTGAAGTTACTGTAGATTTTAAAGAAATAAAAAAATCCACAAGCAATACGTGACAAGAACTGACAAGACTGAGATTAAACAGCTAAAAAAAAAGAATAATAATAAACGCTTGTTAGTGAGGCCTACGTGTAATAAGGAGCATATACAGTAGACTTTGGAGCAATGAACAAAGGTCATGTGGTCTGATGACTCCAGATCGAGCCTATTCCAGAGCAATGGGTGTGGCAGGGAAAGAAGGGAAATGCATGAAGTACTGCACGCATCATGCACTGTGGCCACGTCTCTTTAGTCAGTCACATGAAGTGATTCAAACCAGTCACTTCAGTTGGTCAGGTCTAGGCTCAGGAACATTACGTGGCAATAAAATATAAAAAGTCAGCTAAATACCTTCATGTACTGAATGACCAGATTATCACATCTATGGAGTTTTTCTTTAGTGCTGGCACAGGCATACGTTATCTTTGATAACAAAGACCCCACATTTACATACACCAAGGTTAAAGTCATTTAAACTCTGTTTGTCATGAATCCACTTACCTCTCTTTGACAAGCCAGTAAGAGTGTCCTCAGTGTTTATAAGGCACTAAACATTAAGTAAGATTCCAAAAATGTTAGTACTGACATTTCAAAGTTGCTAATTGGCCAAGTGTCATCATCAGGAATTACAGTGCTTTGCAAAAGTATTCATACCCCTTGAACTTGTTGAAAGAAAGTCCTGTTTGCACTTCGCGATAAGCAATGTGAAACTGCAAACAGGACTTCTTATGGCTTTGTTCAATAATGGCTTTCTTCTTATCACTCTAGCAATAAAGGTCAGATTTGTGGAGTCCATGACTAATAATTGTCCTGTGGACAGATTCTACCACCTGAGCTGTGGATCTCTGCAGCTTCTCCAGAGTTAGCATGGGCCTCTTGGCTGCTTCTCTTATTAATGTTCTCCATGTTCTGCCAGGCCTGTCAGTTTAGGTGGACGGCCATGTCTTTTGCAGTTTTACCACATCTTTCTATTTTTGAATGATGGATTGAACAGTGCTCCATGAGATATTCAAAGCTTGAGATATTTTTTTTTATAATCCAACCCTGCTTTAAACTTCTCCACAACTTTATCCCTGACCCGTCTGGTGGGTTCCTTGGGGTTCATAATGCTGCTTGTTCACTAATGTTCTCTAACAAACCTCTGAGTGCTTCACAGAACAGCTGTATTTATATGGAGATTAAATTCCATACAGTTGGACTATTTACTAATTTGGTGACTTCTGAAGGCAATTGAGGGCTGAATACAAATGCACATCACACTTTTCAGATTTTTATTTGTAAAAAAACTTTGAAAACCATTTATCATTTTCCTTTCACTTTACAATTATATGCCATTTTATGTTGGTCTATCATATAAAATCCCAATAAAATACATTTACGTTTGTGGTTGTAACATGACAAAAATGTTACTAAAGGCAGTGTAACTCTAAAGGCACAGTAGCTGGGAGTGCACAAGTGGTTGAATCTAAAATCCAGTACCTATGGTAACTACAATCACTCCTTACTTGTTGATATATATATATATATATAGTACAGGCCAAAAGTTTGGACGCACCTTCACTCATTCAATGTGTTTTCTT
>JAOVVB010000026.1:9617600-9633904 GCA_028570985.1 Heterobranchus longifilis
GCAGAGACAACCCTAGCAATTTTCCGTGTGTGTGTGTGTGTGTGTGTGTGTGCATCTAAATTCAGTAAGATCAATGTTATATTATAGCTAAATGAGTAACACATGTTCCCTTCTTGGCCAGAGCAAGCTTGCAACAGAGATTTTTTTATAAGCTAGTGTATACATTAACGTATATATATTTTGTATTATGCAGAATTGTATGAGCGTAATTTGGACCCTTTCATCGAAAGCACTACAATGACCCACAAAGACAAAATTCCTGTCAGCGATCGCACACACCCACACCCCTACAACACACCCTTTGTTCTTGTCTTTTGGAAGCCAAGAAAAAAAGAAGTATTGGGTCAAACCAATTCCAATACTGTAAGCTGCTAGTTCACTCTGTTCCATAGAACCGTAAAAACACATCAGAAGTATTTCTGAGTCTTATTATCTACTATGTCATCCTAACTCTACATTTATAACCTAACCTATACAGTATATAGAATATCCTCATTGTCTATATTAATCCCTGTCTCATCATTAGAAGTAAAATGACTGGCATTTAACTGACTTGTAGTTATTTCTTTAGTTTTTCTAGTTATGTTCCTCAAAACATCATAATTTATTAATGTGGTCAGTTTTGTCCTTATGACTAAATTTCTTGCTTTTGTTAGAGCATTCCACTTAGAAATAGTGTGCGAAAATTCAGAATTGAATCTGCTTTAGTTTTTGAGATATAGAGTCTTTAACTTCTAACTTTACTATACAAACCTGTGCAATAGAAAAAGTTACAAAGTTCCACGTCGTTACTTTAGAACTATTCATGCTAAATGCATGACATTTTCAGCATTTCTTATAAAAAATTAAATATCTTTAACCTCTAAAATAGACGGTCCACAGTTTCATATTAGCCAATGTAAAGCCTGTTAAAAATAACAAATTCTTTTGTGCTTTGGAGCAACTTTTTACGTCTATTTCTCCACAGCAAAATACATTAGATTTTGGATGGATTCATCTGTTATTCATTGGATGGACTGTCATGTTATTCATAGCGTTTACAATATTCATAAGGAAAGAAAAAGTGGTAAATCCTTCCTCCAGCTCGGGGTGCAGCTTCACCCAGGAGTCCTCATTTTATACTTCCCAAAATAGACACAAAAGAGACAGCACAGATATGTGTTTTAAATTTCAAATTCTTTGTGTCAACATACTGTACTTGGCGAATAAAACCCAATTTTGACCTTGATTTTGATTCTTTTAGTTTCTGAACAGATGACGTGTAGGTTAAACTAACTGCTAAACATCTAACATAGCTTTTCAACTTATGGTTGTGTTTTCATTTTTATATTGCTATGCACTAATTAATTCCCAAACATATTCACACAATGGAGTGTCCACTATAGAACATCCTTCTTTGCAATAATTCTGTTTGTCAGAAAGGCGGGTTGGAAAAGCTTCAAAACAGGTGGGTGCCTTATTATTATACTGTAAGATGGCTTATAACGCCCCAAATCTTAGACAGATAAAAAGGATGATGACTTTTTACCTAGTTGTTTCTGGTCTCTGCGTTCTGATTTGTTAGGTAAATACAGTACACGTCCACAAAGAGGCACTCGAGGGGAGTTCATATAAAGCTACAAGCACTAAAATGATGAACACACACATCCAGGGTTTACCCTTGTGTCTAGAATTGATCTTTTATAGATTAAAAAACAGATGGGTGGATGGATGTTAATGTAGTCTTTTTAATTTTCCTGACATAATTCCCTTAGAATAGCATACATTTCCCTGTACACTTACATTACTTTTGTATAATTACCGTACTTACAGTATGTACTACTCAAGAGCGCCACTGATCGCTACCATTAACCGATTTTCAAATTCCAACTTGTTACTTGAATTTAGATCAGAGATTTCAATCAGAGATTTAATATTTTAAATGTATATTGTCTATTTCAATTTTTTTAATTTCTGACAACCTACCATGCTTAATGTGGATCAGATGGTCGCCAGATGTGTGATCCCATCTCATATAAACTCGTCAGCTTTATATACAGTAAGCCCTCATAAACCTGTGATTTCTCGTTGCAGCTTCCTTCATCTCTGTTTTTTTCCATCAATCCAAAGCAGAACATGTTTCAGCATCGTTTCAGCTAATTTTATACACCCTTTCAATGCAATAACTGTCATTTCCTAAAAGCTAAACATAGATTACACTTGGCCAGTTTCCCTTCGAACACAAGCTGCCATTGTGCAGAGTTCAGTGTAGCAGAAAGGTGTGAGACTAACATGAGGGCTAACCGCACTGCATATACACAGTCCTGACATCAAGGGAACCATAAAACGTCTGGATTGTAAGGAACGTATTCTGCATGTCAGTGAGCGTTTCATTCCTCTTATACTTGTTTAGGGCAGCATTTCCTGCTTACATGTTGGAGGTTTATTGCTCGCGTTTCTGTTTAGTCACTCGCATGGGAATGAAAAACCCACAAACGTTAAAATAGCGCACAAAATTTCTGTCTCGACGCTGTCGCAGCAACAACTAGTTTCGAAAACAGACATTGTTTAACGGTACAAAGGTGCTCGACAAAAACTTTCAAATATTCTCTTAATATATTCTCTTTTTTCTCATGGAGAAGATAAAAAACAGCTCTTAGTGCTGCATTAACGGTGATGATTAATTATTACAGTAATGTCTTGCTTAAAAAAAAATTAAAGATTCATTTAAATCCTGCCTTTGAAGTCTTTAACATGGTTAAATATAATTTCATCCCTTTTATTTGAAATCCCTGAATTACCCAACAAATCAAATGTTCATGCATAGACTATTGAAACCAGATGTTCAAGCAAACCCAAAATGGCACAGAATACTGGCTCGGGCAATGACTCGGGCCGTTGATATACATCACCCTGGAGAGGTGACCTAAACCTTATTAATGTGGATATGCAACAGATGGAAAGTTCAAAACAAGTTCACCTCAGGCAGTCTCACTCAGTTTCACTGGGAGAAGCAAACCTACAGCAAGAGCACAGATGTAATGGACTTCAAGGCTATTAAATATTAATTTGGTGCACTTTGCTTGGGCTTTTAACAGATTGACAATGTGGCTGAGGAGTTACGGTTAAATTTAACCTGCAGAAATCCTGAAGTCCTGAGATTTTTTTCTGAGAAGTTAATAAAAAACGAATTAAATCTTTTCCGTACTCCATACATTTTACACTCTTCTATAATGTTTAGATTTACAAACAGCAAGTGAGCTGGCACAATGTATTCACTCACATATGATGCAAAAGGTCTGGGATGTCCAGTAAGTCCCCTACATATGAACATTCGAGTTACAAACTTTTGAAGATACGAACAAGTTCGCGCACATTCAATCACGGAAGTTAGATCACATTGTTACGTGTGTGCAGCGTGCATTCCCAGTATGTCTGGAAGCAAGTGTAAAACCAGCAGAGATGAAGCTGGAACTGCTAAGAAGCGCCAAGCGATAACAATGAGCGAAGATAATGGAGCAAGGTGAAAAGATGGCATTGCTAATTCTTTTAACATGAATTGCAATTCTAAAGAGCAATGTTAGTTTTATACTGTGTATAGCCAATTGTGTTAGTATCCTAGTACCTAGACAATGTTTATTGGATTTACGAACAAATTAAACTTACGAACAAACTCTAGGAATAGGAACTGTTTGTATGTTGGGGACTACAGTATATTATAACCAAAATGGGTCAGAGTACCTTAGAAATATCAAGGATCTGCAGTAGCAAGGACCATGGAGGGACAAACCACAAACTGGCAAAGAAAACATTGGCAGCCCATGGCTTATTGATAACCAAGGGCACAAAACTCTCATCTCATTTGAACCAGGAGAAAGGCTACTGCAGAGTATTTCGAAGCACTAGGTATGGGGCTGTGTAGCCGCGGACCAATATGAGGACCCGTGCTAATCCATGTCCACCACAACAATAGTCAAGAGTCAGAACTTGACCTCGGATAAACGCAATGTGCAGATCCGCCTTGCAACTCACAGCACTTGGGGAATCCGCTGCTAATGTCTATGTGCCAGGTACCGCATAGCACAGTCAGAGATCCTATAGAGTTGGTGAGCTATTTTGGTTGAATATGTGAGAGCAACAGCATGTCAGGCATTGACATAATGCTTTGGCTTTTTGGAGTATACAGCATTTTTATACATCCACAAACTAATACGTGTCTAGACAATCTATAAACATAGTAATGGCACCATGGTTGGTTTAGTAATTTTGTGTGTCCATCTTAAGAGTCCATGTAGTCTAAAGCACGTACAGTACAAGTACCATGCGCTACTACAGAGCAGAGAAACCATTTCTTTTTGTAATAAGGATCAAGGGAATTTTGTACTTGTATACCGGATGCTAACAGGAAATGCAAAGATAAGATGTAATTATGAGCAAAAGATTGTAAAATTGTAAAAATGTATCTAAAAAAAACAGCTCATCCTACACTCTAACCACACAGATGTTAGAAAGAACAGATTTTTTAAAGGACTTTTTTCTCCTAATTGCTCAACATGCTGAACTTTGGCCACTATGATTGACTAAAACACACAGTGTTCTACAAAGAAACTGGGTTTAGGCCACTTCATCAAAACGCTAAACTTTAACCGACTTATCTTCCTCAAGATGAAACCTAGGCTTTTTTGAAGATTGTCCCCCCGTACCCACGAAAAAAAAAACCTTTAAACTGCTTTCCATGTGATGATCTTTAAATGTGACAGAAACATGTAACGTGCTTCAGGATTAAAGCAGGACCCGAGCGGTATTTATGCAAACGGGAGTTTCCACTTTAAGCCCCTGCTGAGATTAAACCTCCCTGCTTCAGAAGATCTGAGGTCAGAGAGTTCCGAAAGGACGGGAGAGCGCCGGTGGACAAAGAACGAGAGAGAAAGAGATACGGCGATAGTAGCGCAGGGCAAAGAGTAAATTGCAGGATGGAACTTAAGAGTGAGAAGTGTGGGGGAAGAAAATAGTATGAACGAGGGACTTGCATACAAGCTAGCTGAAGTGAGGGACAGAAAGACAGACTGAAACGGCAAAAAGAACAAAAGGTGACAGAAGAACAGAAGACAATTTGAGGGAAAACTATTAAAGCAAATGACAAAATGATACAAGGGGAAAATAAAAAGGAT
This sequence comes from Heterobranchus longifilis, assembly GCA_028570985.1. Taxonomy (NCBI): domain Eukaryota; kingdom Metazoa; phylum Chordata; class Actinopteri; order Siluriformes; family Clariidae; genus Heterobranchus; species Heterobranchus longifilis. The sequence goes on from JAOVVB010000026.1 coordinate 9,622,751, forward strand.
GAGGAAAGACAAAGCAAAGCATGTGGTGAAAGAGCAACTGAATGAAAAGTAAATAGAAAGACGGGTGGCGAGTCAGTCCTATGAAGCCTTTATATTTATATATAAAGGAGTAAAAATAGAGAGACACCTGGGTTTAAGAGACAGGTGTGCATCCTAAAAGGAAGAGTAACGAACAATCGCACATGGATACACTGATTACACAACACGACACGCTGGTCATCCTTTCTCTCAGCAGTTCCGTCCCTGGCTGGGTCTCAAACTGTGCACTAGGGGCCGTGTTCAGAGCAAGACGCCTCATTGGCTCATTGATACCCGGCGAAAAAAAACAAAACAAAAAAGAACATACCTTTTGAACCAAGCGATTATTTGAGCACTTTTTTTTTTTGAGCATGAGAGTTCTCTCCACACGATTTCACACAACAATCAGTAAACTACACACTTGTCCTGTAAAACAACAAAACGCACATGTTTATTTCTGGTGAGTGTAATAACCAGAAACTATTTTAAAAAATAAACTAATAATCAGAGCTGTGTGATTTAATCGATTATGCAGCTGAATTGATCTTTTCATGTTTTGTTTTGTTTTTTTTAATTCAGAAAAAGTTCACATATTTAAAATTATTTTGAAAATGTTTAAATCTAATGTATGCAACATTTCAATGCATATTAGATACTTTTAGTTTTTAATATTTTAAAGAAATATAGTTGCTTGAGACAAATCAGGCACTAAACATTAGCACTATGGATTAAAAAAAAAAAAATGTGAATCCCAAAAAATATTTTAATTAAATTAAATACACATCTAAGAGTGTCTGAGTACACTACAAAGACGTTAAAGTTGAATGTGATGCAAATATGATAGTGCAAGATAATCTTTGATGCAGAACCAATTATCCAGAGGGTGGCGCTAAACCTGAGCCGACTCCTCCCATTACCCTAACCCTTAACCCTAACCCATGAGACAGCTTACTGGGTTACATGGAACAACACACTTGTCTCTACCACCTCTTCATATTATTCATCGACTTAGGATCTTTCAAATCTGTGGCTTTTTAAAACTCCAATAATGGCACGGTAGTACAATGGTACCACTGTAGTCTCGCACGTACAGGGTAAAGGGTTCAAGTTCATCTTCTCCCCATGCTTGGTGGGTTTCCTCCACGTAATTTTGTTTCCTCCGACACTCCAAAGACATACAGATTACACTAAGTGGCATTTCCACATCGCCCGTAGTGTGTGTGAGTATGTGCGTGCTTGTGCCCTGCAATGGACTGGAACCTGGCCCATGGTGTATCCCACATAATGCCCCAAGTCTCTCCAAGCCTCCTGGGACCTTGAGCATGATAAGCGGTGTAGGGAATGACGATTTATTTTACTTATGTAATATTTCATTCATCAAATATAATGAATTATAGTTTTATTTAACCACTAGCAACATTTATGGCATTTAGCATTTACATGTAAGGAGTCTCCAGTATCAGTAAGAGTTATTGTTATATCGTTTTTGACAACATTTGGGTTCAAATTTAAAATGATTAGCATTCAACTGACCAAAAGCAAGTCAAAATATCATCTATTTTTCTTTCTTTCGCATGAACGTTTTGCTAAATAAAATCTCAGAAGGGGGACGCAGAGGCGCTGTTTGTCAAGAGGCACGGCAGGAAACTGTACATGGCAACAGGCCAGTAGGGGGCCCTGGAGAGCTGACAAACTTGTAGAATAATGGTGATGAATGCTGGTTGGACAGGCCCCCTGCATTTTTTTTTTTTTTTTTTTGCCTAAGGCTGCAACAGACTCTAGAGAGCAATAATTGGAAACAACCCCGACTTTGAGTCATGTTCTACAACAGCAGCAGTGGTTCCAGCTGTAAAGTTTATATTAATGCGATCCTTTGACTATGTGATATTTCAAGCATGAATAAACTCTTGCTTGCTAATTAAATATACCATCTGTATCTAAATCATAGTCAAATTTATATAAATACATTTTTAAAGCTCAACTTGAGTTGAGTTGAGAATATCACTTAGTATCTCTTGGTTGAAAATAACGCTGTATAAATAAATGATGTCAGATAAAACTTTTTTTTTTGCTTTTTCTTTTGTTTATCATTTAGCTTCCAAAGGTCCAGCATCTCCTCCTGACCTCTATACGTCTCTCTCCAGTGTTGTTGTTTTTTTTTTTTTTCACGAAGTCTAACAAAACATGGCGAGCAGACACAGGGGTTTTAGAGGCTTTAAACAGAGATTAGAATAGATAGATGCAAAGAAAACAAGATGTCCATCTGGTGCTCACTGTAGACTAACCGTATGCTGGCACATGACGATGATTGTGAACCACATTGTAAAATGTGTTTCTCTGGAGGTTAGAAGTATTGAAATATTACTCAAAAAATTATTAATTTATTCATTCATTCATTCTATATTGAAGGAAGCCGGGAGATTATCCCAGGAAACTTCGGGCACAAGGCGGGGGACATCCTGGACAGGGTGCCAATCCATCACAGGGCACACATGCATACACTCACATTACAGGCATTTTTTTATTTTATTTTTTTTATTTAAATGCCTAATCTGTTTGAATCTGTGGGAATCGAACCACCAACCCTGGAGGCGTGAGTCCGCAGTGCTAACCACATCACCACCGCACCGCCACCTTCAAAATGTTTTAATAAAACAGTCAGTAACCACCTGATTTCAACCTCAGACCTTCAGGACCGTGCACAAAGGTTTGTGTGTCCTTCTCTGTGATGTTTCCTCAGGGTTTCTGGTTTCCTCTTACCTCCTAAAAACAGGACAGCATGACCTAGACTACCCTTTATCCTGTAAGAAGGGTCGTGGGGGGCCTGGAGCATATTCCGGAAGACTTAGGGCACGAGGCGAGGTACAATCCATCACAGGGCACACTCATATACACATGCCTTCAAGTGTAAACTTTCAGGGAAAAAGAAAACAGTAATTTCTATGCTTGCAACAGGGGTTGTGTCTTCATGAATGAAGGAATCTTTGGTACCTTTGATGTGTAACAATTTGTATCAGTGTGTACTGTATCAGTGTGTATCAGTGTATATCAGTGTGAATCAATTTGTATCAGTGTGTATCATTTACATTTAGTCATTTTGCAGACAGCATTAGTTTGTATCAGTGTGTATCAATTTGTATCAAGGTGCGTAAGTGTTTATTCTGTTTTTTATCAGTATGAGTGTGTATCAATTTGTATCAGTTCATATCAGTGTGTATCAGTTTTCAATCAGTATGTATCAGTTTATATTAGTGTGTATCAAATTTGTTTCAGTGTATATCAGTGTATATCAGTCTACATCAGTGTGTCAGTGTATATCAGTGTGTATCAGTGTATATAAGTGTATATCAGTGTGTATCAGTGTATATCAGTTTATATCAGTGTATACAGTGTGTATTTGTGTGTATCTGTTTATATCAGTGTGTATATCAGTGTATATCAGTGTGTATTAGTGTATACCAGTGTGTATCAGTTTATATCAGTGTATACCAGTTCATAGCAGTGTGTATCAGTTTATATCAGTGTGTATATCAGTGTATATCAGAGTGTATTAGTGTGTATCAGTTTATAACAGTGTGTATCAGTCTGTATCAGTGTGTATTAATTTATATCAGTGTGTATCAGTGTGTATTAATTTCTAACAGTGTGTATTAGTCTGTATCAGTGTGTATTAGTGTATATCAGTGTATATCAGTTTATATCAGTGTATATCAGTTTATATCAGTGTGTATAAGTGTGTATCGGTGTATTTCAGTGTATATCAGTTTATATCAGTTTATATCAGTGTGTATAAGTGTATATTAATTTATATCAGTGTGTATTAGTCTGTATCAGTGTGTATTAATTTGTATACACTCGAGTTCATGAACTTCTGCATTTTCACAAGTAAAACCCACATCACTGGTCTTTAATGTACAATTATTCAATAAAATAAAATATCATCCCATAATGAACAGTTCACATAAGACCTGTGCGCGTGCCACCAAACCTTAAAATCGCACACTCACCGACTTTAAACTGGGACGCCTGGTCTTCGGGGTCCTCGTGCTCCTGCGCGAGCATCACGTGCAGAATCCCGAACGAGTTCTGGATGCCAAAGATCGAGCCGTTGCACCAGGTAGCGGCGAACGCCACGAGCCAGCCGTAACCTCCTTCCGGGGGCGCGAACTCCGCCGGGCTCGCGGGGCCATCCACGCGCACCTGCTCCTCCTCCTCCCCCTGCTCCTGCTCCGCGTGCCCGACCTGGCATGCGTGTTCCGGAGGCTCGCGCTTACCGGAAGCGCGCTCCGCTGCCTCGGGTTCGGGCTCGGGTTCGCGCGTCTCGGTGATGCAGCTGCTGTTTGCTGGATGCATCATGCATGCGTGAACGCGCGCGCATCCACACCGGAATCCTTAGAAGTGTTTACTGCATGAAACAGAGCAGAAGACCGCGTGCAGCAACAAAACAACAGTTTAGAAAATAAACACTAAACTGCAGAATAAGACGCGGTGCGCTCCCGCAACTCCGATCGGTGATGGAGAACTGCACAGGAGGTATTAAAGTCCTAAAAGAGTATAAGTGTCTCGATCATGAGCCTTATAAGACGCAGGTTCTTGCGCGGTGTCCCGACCTGCACAGGACACTGGTTCCGTTACACCGTCTCCATTCAACACCTCCCTCTCTCTCTCTGTGTGTGTTTGTTTCCCCGCCTCTCCCTCCTCACCTTCTTAAAAAATCCATAAAAATAACCGGGATCGGATGGCACAGAGCGGACACGCCCCCTCACCAGTCTCGCCGTTCACCCAGGGTGCGTCTCAAACCGACTGCGACCGCGTGCTTCATAGGGTACACTATGATTTACCTGAGACACCTAAGTTAATTTATTAACTAAGTTATTTTATTTCATTTTTTTATACCACTATTCATATTAAACACTAGATATGTTGGAAATTATGAATCGCGATTCTTTAGTGTAGTAATTCACCTATTGCCACAATGAATCCAAAATCGATTTTTTAAAACTATTTTTACATGTGTAACAGCATGAACCAGTCGATCAGCCAGGATTTGCTCAGGAAGCTTCTGAGTGGCGCAACAGAAACACATTTTAATGGCATTACAAAAGCCTCCAATCTGACTTTTTTTCCAAACGTTTTTCCTAATGTGAGAATTAGTCTCAAACCCACTCTTCACACACACTTACACTAGTCTCAAAACATTGCGAGCACTAGGCTAATTAGTTGAAAAATCGCATGAGTCCTCGCAACCACTCGACACGCGCCCTCACTGTCAAGTTGAGTTTTGAGACTTTAGTGGCGTTTGAGGAGGTAAATAGTCGCCGTTTCTTTATAATCCTACAGGTGGCACATTTTGTTTCATTTATATTTTTTCATCCCGTGTGTTATGAGTGAATTGTTTGCTAAGTTTGTTTAAAAAAATTGTTATGGCATATGACAGAGATATGTGCTACTCAGTAAAAATGTAGCTTTTTTAGCTTCATTTAATTTTAAGTTAATGGTTAAGCTCTTGTATTTTAAGTTAGTTTGTATTGTTTAAAAGCTGCGCTTAGTTTTTAAAACTAATTAAATATAGCCCATTCCTTATAATATTAATCATTCAACGTTTTAATGGGCTTTTAATGGATTTAAAAAGCTTTGAAATTGTAACAAATTCATGGAGAAATGTAATATCAAATCAGAATATTAATAAAATCATGATACTAATAGAATCTCAATTTTAATCAAGTCAGCACCTAGGTATCATGATAATATCATATCGGGTGGTGACTAGTGATTCCCATCCCTAATAAACACTCGATACTTTATATTGTTAATAAGCAAGTAATCCCTACTTAAAGGCAAAATGGTCTTTTTAGCCTGGCAATATAACGTTTTGGTATTTCAGTCACTCAGAAACAACTTTAAAGTCAGATCCAGAGATCTTTAAAGTTCCAGAAACCGCTAGAAGTATATATATCAGTAAGCAGATAAGGTCAGTGGTAACATCCAAAATCCATCATCATTTTTTAATAATCCCTGACCATTTTTAGTGGCTTGACCATCCTTAATCAATTGTTAATTGAGTTAAAACTCATTACTAAATCTAATTAATTTTTCTGAAGTAAGTTGCTCAGACCAGATGCTGACATTAGCTACAGTTCTGAAAATCTTAATCTGGAATGTATTTTTTTTTTTCTTCAGCAAACTGATGACGTAAACAACATATTTAAATACAAATAGATTTAAAATTGTATGTTGCTGTAAAAAAACTTTTTTTTTTTTTAAATCTGAGCTTGATTGTAAAACAGGACGTCGATTTGAGACACACCCCTGGAGTAAGCGCTTAGCGAATGACGCAATCAGCGAGCGCGCAAAAGCGCGTGCTCGACACGACGACAGGTTTTCAATATAACGAAAGGGAGATAAAACCTGAGCTATAGACGTTGCTTTTGACACGGAAACTCGATGAATGGGTTTCTGCTGACATTTTAGCAGAAATAACCGGTCTAAACGCTTATCGTGCATCTGCATTGGCTCTGCTTTTAGCTTGTCCTTATCGCGCAAAACCGTGTGCACACTAATAAACGCATATAAACTCAGAAAGTACCTTTAAACGAGTCAAACGCATCTTCTTCCTCCTGATGCATCCAGTCCCTGATTGCCCCTGTGTTTCTGCAGGAAGGAAACTCGGTGTTTCTGTACAATCACAACAGGATATTCTATGTTCTATGGGCCGCGTCTCAAACCACATACAACCCCAACTAAACGTGGGGCAAAATTAAACACACTAGTAATGCATTAACAAAAAAATCTTAATTTAAGTGTAGAAGTATAGAAAATCCCTTGATGAAAAAAATGGCCTCATTGTGTTTGTACACCCTTAATTTGCTATAGATTGGATACCATGTAAGAAAGTGTTGTGTGGTTTGGGACACACCCATGCTGTAAGGTGTACAGTACATACTGTACCATACTACATATATGGGACACACTGTGAGAGGATAGCTCAGCATAAAGGATGGCAGTCATATTCAAAATGGGGTCTGGGAACCCGACTGCAATGGTGGAAATAACATCCTGAATTACCTTCGTCATTATCCGGGGTGCACCTCTGTATGCATGGAGTTTGCATGTTCTCCCAGTGCTTGGTCGGTTACCTCCAGGTTCTCTGGGGTCCTTCCACAGTTTAAAGATAAGGTTAATCGGCATTCCCAAATTTCCTGTAGTGTGTGTATGAGCATGTTTGTGTGCGTGTGTGTGTGTGCCCTGCGATGGATTGGCACCCTGTCCAGGGTGTACCCCGCTTTGTGCCCTAAGTCTCCTGGGATAGGCTCCAGGCCCTCCGCAACCCTGTATATAAGATAAAGCGGTATAGACGATGAGTGAGTGAGTTATCCTTCAGGTGTCTAATCTAACCCAAACTCAGACTCAAGTTTCATCAAAGGAAACATCAGGAAAACACCCTAGCCAGATGGGATTAAAGTTACACAGGGTCCTAGGGTCATTTTACAGGCACTCCTCTTTCTTTTCTTTTACATCTATCTTCCAGAACCCAAGTTCACCAAGAATTCAAAATAGGCAGCATGTTCATTCAATGCCCTCACATTTCACTCTTGTTAATTTGTTATTAGATTGGATATCGTATAAGAAAGTATTGTGTATGAGAACAGCCTAGCATAGACTATAGCAGTGATACTGAAAATAGGGTCTGGGAACCCTCAGGGATCTGTGTTGTAATGGTGGAAATCACACCCTGAATTATCTCAGCGGTTATCCTTCAGGCGTCCAATCAAAAACCCCAAACTCAGACCTCTGTGTTTTATCAGAGGAAACATTAGGAATACACCCCAGCCAGATGGGATTGAAGTTACACGGGTCCTATGTCCATTCCCTCACATTTCACTACAAGTTTTGCCAAGCATATTGTATGTTGCTGGTTGATACAGTTTTAAAAAAATGTATGCCAGTCATTGTTAAACAAAGTATGATCTTTTGCACTTTTGTCAGGAATAGTACTCCCACCATCCTTTTCCTCTGACTCATTTCCCATTTTAGGAGTTCATTTTAATGAAGTAACACAATGATGTTAGCGACTACCCAACGTGATGAATGACTGAATATTTTACAGAAGTAGAATAGTTAGAGCACGGTGGTGTAGTGGTTAGCACTGTCTGTCGCCTTGCACCTCCAGGGTCCGTGTTCGATCCCCGGCCAGGCTCGATTCCCGTCTCTGCGTGCATGGAGTTTGCATGTTCTCCCCGTGCTTGGTGTGTTTCCTCCGGGTACTCCGGTTTCCTCCCACAGTCCAAAGATATGCAGGTTAGGCTAATTGGCGTTCCCAAATTGCCTGCAGTGTGTGCGTGTGTGTGTGTGTGTGCGTGTGTGTGTGCGTGTGTGTATGTGTGTGTGCCCTGCGATGGATTGGCACCCTGTCCACGGTGTACCCTGCCTCGTGCCCTAAGTCTCCTGGGATAGGCTCCAGGCCCCCGCGACCCTGAATACAGGATAAAGCAGTACAGACAATGAATGAGTGTGGGAGTGAGTACCCCATTATTCTTCCACAGGATTTAAGTTGCAGCCAGGTGCTGCTAATCATCAGCCCTTAATTAATTGAACACCTGTAGGTGTTGTCAGTTTGTTGGTCTAAAGCATTCAGCTGTGTGCGTTCTTCGAGAGCCAATTCAATCTGGAAATGGTTTTATAACCATTTAATTTGAAGTTCAGCTTTCTATATTATGCCCAAGTGCACATTCAAGACAGTTGCGAGTCTTCACAGGAGTGGATGTCACAGCACAGAGGTATATCTCAGACCCTATAGGCCTCAGTGAGGATGTTTAATGTTTACGTCTGACAGAACAATTAGAAAAAGACTGCACGAGTATGGTTTGCTTGGAAGGGTTGCCAGGAGAAAGATTGATTAATGTTACTTAACACCTACAGGGGCATTTTAGTGTCGTTTCTACCAAGTCTCAGGATCGAAATGGGATTGGAGATGGTGACGCTAGCGGTGTATAACAATAAAACATGGAGTACAAAGAGTCATCGCTGAACCTGCTGTGATTCTGGCATCATCATAATTTGAGGAGAAAACAAAGAACATGTCCAGGATTTCAACTTAGAATGTCAGGAACTTTAGCATTAGGCATTATAAGGTTTATACTTGTATATTTTCAACATACAAACATATTAGCTGGTTAAATCTATAACAATGTACTTTTTTTTTTGTTGTTAATGAAAAATATTAGTATACACTGCTCATTACTGTCACTCTGACTTTCCATTGCTGGTTTAAATTGTACGCACAATTAATTTGATAAATTGTGGGATTGAAACAGAGAGAGAGTTCAAGATAAAAAAAAAAAATTAACAAAGAAAGACGAACATATCTGTCTAGTCCTGTTTACCCCATGTTGCAATATCATTACTATGCAAAGACTACAGAACACTTAATACTCTTGTATAAGAACTCTGTTTAGTGTGAAATAACACTATTAAAATAGAATTGTACTTCTGACGTGTGAAAAAAATAATCTTCGAGACACATCTGACATGTGGCAGATTTATGCCTGTTTTTCCATTCTAATTTTACACTTTACATTGAACTGTTAAACATTATACTGTGTTGCCAGTTTATTAGGTATACAATTTTTTGTTAAAAAAAAGGTATAATTTTTTTTAAAAGAAATTAATTATTAATAAATAGCGCTCATTACAATGCTTGTTGAATTGGGAAACACTAGTCGCTACTTAATGTAAAATCTAGATCTGTGATGCTAATTAATCTAGTCATACAACATCATCCTGTTTTACACTTAACACCACTTTGAAGGATCTAAGCATGAGCATTACCATAGCCTTACTAACTGAACTGCTATAGATCGTCTAGTCTGTGTCGGTGGACCTTTAAAATGCAATACAGCATCACAGCAAGGTATTTAAAGATGTGTGTGAGCTCCAAACTGTGGTTCTTTAACCAGACTTCTGTTGCCGTTTATAAAAGGAGTCTAAAGTGTCAGTACTTTGGAACGGGCCTGCGGAATTTACACTTTGAAGTTTTTCTACATCATGACCAAGTCAAGAGTGGGTACAAAAAAAAAAAAAAAAAAAAAACCCAAGTCATAAGAGGAACTAAGCTGTTTTACAGACATGCATGATTTTGTAACTCTCTCCAAAAGTGTTTAACTCCAAAGGACATTTTTAAACCTCACATCTATTTGTGTAATCTATAGGGGATTACAACTAATGAGCAAAATGATTAGTAGATTTATATATACAGATCTAGGTAAAGGTATCTGACATTTAGTGACATGTCCACGGCTACAAAGTGACCTATAACTGTATGATGCTAAACATAAATTTGACACCGCTTTCTGTCATTCTAAAGTACATCTGTCTATGATTGACATGCTGCTTACGAACGCTCCTGGTGGCGCATGGCGCAATGTGCATGAGGAAATTCAAATGAATCTTCTGTCTGCTGGTTGCTGATAGACGCTTCAGTTCCCCTCAGGTTTAACGTAAGAAGACACGCTAAAGGATTTGCTCTGAAGCTACACAATGGATGTATTAGAGAAAGAAGGCTCTATGTTTTTACAAGGAGTCAAATTTGGAAAGGTGAGTCTTTAATTAAACACTTTTTTACTCTGTTTGATGCACGACTAGTTAATCCGATGGGTAGTGATTAATGGGAAAATGTACCTTCTGTTTTAATCATGTCCTCATCTTTACTGATTCAAATCCAAAAATAATTATATAATAATAATAATAATAATAATTTAATGATGAAAGTGAGTTTTTCCCCCACTAATTTTGTTCATCATAACTTCAGTTTATATTTGAAATACCTTAAATCATATTATTTCTGCATTAAAGTCTGGATACGTTCGTCATCTTATCTCATTTCCATGATACTCGATCATACTTGATACTTCTACTAAAAAAGAACTTTTTATCTTTAAATAAGTTGACTTCATATAGTTACCTGGGTGACACATCTCGTGAAATATCTGGGATACACCACAACAGGAACCGAATTTCCTAAAGATCACAGGAAGAAGAAATCTATATTTATATTCTCTTGATTCCCCAAAATATTTTCAATGATTTTATGATAAAAAAATACAGCAGACATGATACACAAATTACAGATAGCACATA
>JAOVVB010000026.1:9643333-9657540 GCA_028570985.1 Heterobranchus longifilis
AGTACCTCTCATCCCTCCCCTCTGAGAGAGCTCGGCCAATCAGCTCTCTCTAGACCTCCGACTGCGAGAGGTTACAGGGAATCGAACCAGCGATCTTTACCACTGCGCCACTCGGAGGCCCTATACATAAACTTTATACATTTTATAAATTGTAGTACTATTAGGATCCCTTGTGCCGTGTACCAGTAGGGCTGTTTTCATGTGATTTTACGTCTGTAAATCCATACACCTAAAACATTGTTAATGTTACAGTATATTCCTAATCTTCGAAATTCACAAGAAGTTTAATTTCCCTTAAATTCTTGCGACATTCCACAGACTAGTTATACAAAAATAAATTTTGATACCTAGATAGTATTGTTTAATCATATCTTTGATGCCACAAGGATTTTGTGCCCCTATAAAACCTGTAAAAACAAGTCAGCTAGGTATCATGTGGTCTAGTGTAATGTCTGTCATGGCATCTATTTTTGCCATGGCTCGGATGTACTCTTAAATTCTGGCTGTGAAAAGCTAACCACTTTTATAGCAAACAATGTAGTACACATTAAAAAGAAGAACAAGTTTAGATGGACCCAGTGCTGATAACTAGATTTGCGTTCACGTAGAACCGTTTATATTTACCAAGTTGAAGATTACCAGAAATAATGTTGTGAACGTTCATTTGTACATTTGTGAATAAACATTACTGTTTTTCACACTGATGCCTCCTGGGTTGGAAAATGAAATTTGGGGTGCATATATTATTAGGATAGCCAGTTATGAATGCAGAAATTCAGGTACCTAGCTATTTGTCAAAACTGAGTTTTATGGCTTTGTGATTTTAACAGTTTTAACCATATTTTTATACCTATATCTCTAAACCTAGTGGACCTTTTTAAATAAAATTAGGTAGTTATATTCCACATATTGCATAATGCTAGGCACAAGAAAATCGAGGTGTATAGTATCAGATTGTTTTATAAATGTATGAAATATTCGTTTTAAGTAGTCAAATTTATCCTTATAACAGGTTGAAAATGCATTATTTTATATCCATAAAGATATCGCTGCCATAAGAACCAAATAATATAAATCTTGAGTAAATTTTTATTCCATATCTACAATGCTAGCATATCAGTGTGCATCAGAGAAGCACTTCAATATTACATTTTATTGAGCATGTGGTGATTTTAAACTCTTTCAAAAGACCCATTTTTTAAAGACCAGAGATACAGCTTTGACATTATCTCATACCTTTAAGAAGTACCCCATCGCTCATCAGAAATGTTTACAAGGGCACAATTTTGTTGGATTTTTAAACTAAAAACCAACAAAAAGTGTAGAAGCTTAATTTGTACAAGAAATCCGACGCTCCTCCAATATAAATCCAGCTTTATTATTGGAAATTTCAACAGCCGATCAGCAGTGGTTGATACTTTTTTAGTTTCAGAAATCAGCCAGGGATTTTAATAAACTGGGAAAAAAATTGGAGACATTGATAAAGTTTTCAGCAGCAAACCCACAGGACATGTCTTCAGATACATTAAACTTGGTGGTAAAGTCTAGAAATCTCGCCGAGAGCGATTTTGCATTCTCCTGTATCTCCTGGGCTCTCACATAGCTCTTTTCAAATTCTCCAAGCCTCTCGTCAATCTCACCAATTTTGGCTAAACGCTACGCCATCATTGGATGTCAACTCTTTTTGTACACTTTTGTACATGCAGGACAGCAAAAGGGCGAGACTGAGGAGTGACTAAGGAGATCGAGGAGTAATCGAGGAGAAGTCCTACAAGTTTCATGTGAATGCAATTTCTAATTGGTGGGAATTCTGGCAAGACTGAGGAGAATGAGGGTAGTGAGGGGCTCTACATAATGGCAGAAAGAGTGTTGGTGAGATCAAAGAGAGTGTTGGTGGGAACTCCTGCTAGGGGCCAGGGGGCTCACGCAGCACTAGAATTGTTTTCTCATGCCTCACTCGTGACGCTCTCACCATCGGAGTCCTGGGCTTCTGTTCAATCCCGTTCAAGCGTTCCTTATTCTGACCAAAACCACTAGGTCGGCGGATGTTCCTCGTTCTCACCATATGCTAACTGTACACTCACTTGTTCTCATCAAAGCTGTCCTCAAACCCATATGCCCCTGATGTAACACCCTTTCTAGGTCATGGAACTACCATAAGATTTGTTGTCAGCCCCTTATGTATATGAAGGAGGCCTAATGACCAGTGTGAGGACTGTGAATTCCACAGGCTGAATTAGTGAAGCTTGGAGATCCAGAAGAACTAAAGATTTGACGAGAATGTCATACGTGACATTCACTTTGGGGTGTCAATGTTGAAATTTTAATGAAGTTCTATGTTTTGTCTGGTCAACTTCGCTTGACTGCCTGATGCATGACTCATGCAGATGTGTAGAAAACTTTAGTTTCATTTTGAACCATGAGAAACCACAAGTAACCACAAGCTGCCAATGTCAAAAAAAAATTATTATATATATATATTGCTTTATAAATTTATAAATAAACTCAGCATGCGCGAACTCAAGCTTAGTTTTGAACGGAATTTTTGAATAAGGATAGTCACTGATGATGAAGCTTAATTTGTGGTTGTTACTGTTTCTATAGTAACAGCTCATTCACAGGAACTTGTATGCTGGAAACTCAACATAAACTGACCCTAATAATAAACTGAACTTAATTAACAAAGCTGTCAATAAACACCGGAATTAAACAGACGCCATCTTACAGATTCCTCATTTTTATGGAAGTAGGAGTATGGAAGTGTAAGCACTTTGAAACCACTTTGACAAGAAAGGATTCAGAACAGGCTTCGTGATTCCCCAGTTCTCAATAACATGTCTAAGCTGTACTTATTTATTTTCCAAGAACAGCATGCCCCTAAGTGGTTTATTCCTTACGTAATTGATTCCTAAAACAGCTGGACAGGTTAGCAAAAAAATATGCTTGTTTGCACGACATAAGAAAACTGTCCTCGCAGCAGCAAGCGCACTTGTAATAACGTCTTAGTTTGTTTGATTTTTTCCAAGCTAACTGTGATGGCAAAATATAAAGCTTGTGTATCAGTAGATTCAGATGTCCAATTTTTTTTTTTTTAATCTTCACAGTGAAGGAGACAAAACAGTGCGTCACTGATGCGTCAGACTCCCAGGTGAGACAAGTTACCTTGGAGATGTTGGACAGGCTCTATACATGGGTATGATCCAAAGGAATGGAATTAATAGTGGTCACCTGAAACACTCCTGCACACACAAACACACACACACACACACACAAGTACATAGACATGCTGTGCCTACCAAGAAGTAGAAAACAGAATGAGTAACTGTGTGGTTCCTGTCTGTAACAGTTCTGTCTCACACACACATGATTTCTGATGTGTTCGAACATGTTTCGCTTACTGAAGGAAATTCATTCAGCAGTGCTCAAAGCAATTGGCCCGGCTACCAACTCCAAAAAAGGGAGCGGGTTGGAAGAAAGAGTCATGGATGAGGAGGTGGAGAGACGGGGGGTGTAGAGAGGGAGGGGACGCTTCTCGGCGGGAACAAAAGAGGATGCCGTGAACCAAGCTCTCTTCACAGAGGAATCATAGTACAGGAGTGCAAGACGTTTCGCGGCAAAAAGAAGGAACCAGACACGAAGAGACTAGAGGCACTTCATTTTCTAGAGGTACAAACAACTTCATTTCTAATTATTGACACTTTTTTTCCCCTTGATGGAGCACTTTAAAAACAAAAAATCTAATTTACTTTATTCACGTTTACTTATTTTGATTTAGTACGGTTTGGATTAAACTTTAAGTAATTTTAAGTGATTGGTTTAACAGGCTTTCAAAAAACAAAATTTGTAATAAATTCCACTATATAATGCCAGTTCCCTAGAGATCCACTGTATTACAGGTATAACAAAATTGGAAACAAAAGGAAAGCTACAGTATAATCAAACCATGTGCTTCTTCTATAGTGTTTTACAGCATTATAGTTAACCATATAGCATGTAGATACTATTTGTGATGGGAATCATGAAGGACCAGCTGATACAATATTATCACGATACCTACAGTAGGTGCCGATTCGATTTGTAAGTATCATCGTTATAGACGTATCAATTTTTTTTCCCAGATTTTGTTGCAATTCTAAACAAACTACCACATGCTGCCTAGAGTTTAGAGTGTAGGATTATAGATAAATTCATACACATTTTTCACATTTCATACAAATTTCCATAATTTTCTTTTGATTGTGTAAAGCTGCTTTGCGACAATGACAATTGTTAAAAGTATTACTTAAAAGATTATCCCTTCGAAAATATCAGGCTTTTTGGGTTTAACATCTTCTGTTGCATTGTGGGAAATCCATATCGTTCCAGTCCTCGTTTGTTGGTACTTAGTATAATACTACACCTTTAGTGGCTTTGGTTTAAACTTTGAACATGTCGTTCTTTGATTAATTGAAAAGGTAACTGAACTTTGTATTGGTTGCATCACATCACATCACATCACAGTGCCCTATTGTTCTTTAATCCCTACTTATTGGGTGAGTAATACAGCTTCACAAGTGAAATCATCTACAAAGAAATTACACAACAGGCTTTGCTACTGTTGAACAAAGCAAGTGTCGACTGTGCGGGACACTCCTGCTCCCAATCTCTCAGACTCCACAATGTGGGTTTGTTCCTGACAGTATGTGGTACCATTTTTTAACTGGTCCACCACGACACAACGATGCACTACAAGAGTGAGCCAGGGATACTTTTCAGGTTCTACCAGTTTATCGAAACAAGCTTCAACAGGATTAGAATAAAATGCAATAACGCAGCAATGCTTGCCATAGCACATTGGGAAACAAATAGTCCTGCTTCTCAGCAGTAATTCAGAATGCAACTAATTTTAAAGCTTCACAAAGAAGGGCTGGACATGAATAGACCCAACACTAATGAATATTCAAACTCGCACCCCCAAAAGAAACTTGCAGTCTTGTACCCATGTGGTGTAGCCAGGTTCCCACGGAAACAGACTTCTGGGATGAAATGTCTGGAGTAAGAATAGCCCCGAGTGTTTACTGTGCATGTGTGTGTGTGTGTGTGTGTGTGCAAGTGTAAGTTATGTAAGCTCAAGTATGGGGGCAGAACCAAGTTTCCCCCAAATGTACAGCCAACCACAGACGATAAATTACCATCCAGGGGTAGGGGTGGGTATCGTAAACGCATCACCAGAGTAACATCAAGCTACTTCTGTTGAGGTTTGTTAACAACAGATAATGCAATGTTATGTAAACCAGAAATGTAGGGAGAACAAATATAATGTAATAATAATAATAATGTAATGCTTTTTACGTTCAGTAAAGAAACAAGGAGAAATAAAAACAAGAGTAAGAAATAGAAAACAAAAATCAGTTATTTGTTTCCATGTGGGTTTTAATTTTTATTGAATGAGTCTTTGCATTCTTTATACAACAATGACATTGAATTCCTTACTCTGATTGGTCAGACAGTGGTTTTTTTTATTAATTTTCCATCAAGATATGCTTATTTACCTTTTTCTTTTGTCATAAGTCTCCCAGGTTAGAGCTTTTCCCAGTCAGAGGCAGAACAGTTTTCAGAACAGAGCCCTTTGCGGTTTCTCAGCAACATGACATGACATGACGGCTGGGACGTTCTCAGAAATAAAAGTTACCAAACGTTGTTGGAGGTGGTACCATCAGGGGGACATCTTTTGTACCTATTGTATGTCTCTTTTAAAAGGGCATACCTTTAATCCATGTCTAAAAGGACACTATATTCATGTCTCAAGATGAAAGATACTAAAGGAACAAAAGATGTACCCATGGCTCCCAGCATTAGTGGGACTGTCTGTAGATAATCCACAACTGACCCAGGATGAAACGTTTACTAAAGATGAATGAATTGATGAATTTCTGAGACTGTACTTAAGCTCATTGTGTTATGTTGGTGCACTGTTATTCCCTGTTTAATATGCAAAAACACTAACTAGTTAGGCATCCTTGACAAGAGTTGAGTTAAAAAGATCGAATTGAGAGTTATCCTCTAAGACTCCGATACAGACTTTCAGTCTCTAAATATAATTAGGAAAGTAGATCACTGTGGACAAGTATTAGAAATCAACAGAAGATGCAATATTATACATCTACTAAAGATAAAACTTGAGTAAAGGTAACTGTTGCTAACTTTTGCACCAATATATTTTACAGAATCAAGATGCAGACCTTTACGCTCCTCCTGCTGCCCTTGTTGGTGGACTTCCTGTTCGCTGCCTCTGTGAACCCGTCAGCATCTCGGCCTCCTGTCACAAAAACCCGCATCCGCTACATCAGTGTACCTGATGAAGACTATGATGATGAAAAAACCCTCAAGCCTGTTTCGAAGGGCCCCACCGAGGTCACCACTACTCAGTTTACCCCTCGCGAGTGTGAATATGACCCATGTGTAGTTCCAAAGGTTCCCTGTTCTGAAATTGCTGCCCAAACTAAGTGCTACTGTCCTGGAATTACTGGTCCGGGTGAGTTACCTGCAGCTCCATATATCAAGGAGTTGAAACAGGGAGCATCTGGGCTGGTAGAGGTCCACTGGTGTGCGCCACAATCCACCGTCTCCTACTACAAAGTTATCACAGAAGGTGGCCATGAAGCACAAATCTTCAACAATTCTTCCCGTACTGGGTTGGTGCACGGAGTAATTGCCGGGTCAAGGGTTTGTGTGGTAGCAGGGAATAATGTTGGACTCAGCACTGAATCCGAAATGTCATGTGCTCTCTTCGAGCCACATAATCAAGTCATCCCGATGTCAGGGGTCATTGCTGGGGGCATCTGCTGTCTGCTGGCTTTGGTGTTGGCTGTGGTGTTGCTGTGTAGATGGAAGCGGGGAAGGAAAAATAGGAGCATGGATGGCGAAGGACTACGGAATCCATCCTATACTACAAACGAAACACTGTGATTGGATGGGAGAAACGTTTTATAGGAGACAGATAATTTGACTGAGTAGACTCTTCAGAAGCATTAAAATGAATACGTGCTATTAAACAGCACATCACAATAGCGAGGCAAACTTCATACACAATGGACAATGCACGGGGATTTGAAGCCCTACCAGGGGCAAGTTGGACTGCAAATGAGGACAAGAAAAGTCCTCATATAAAGATGTTGTTGTCTTACCAAACTGTGTTTTTGGATATACTGTAATGTCTATAGTTATTAGGTGATAGTAGATGCAAGTAAGACTACTGAAAAAGATGCGCATCTTAGTTTAAGGCCTCAAGAAGATAGCTTAGTCTTCAATCCTATCCATCAAGAAGTCACACCTGATTCCAAACAGCTAAATCAGGTCGTCTTGGTTTTTCAACTAACTAACTAATGATGGTGGCTCCTATTTGGTTGGAGTGAAAGTCTGGGTAGGTTTGCAGACCCGTGAATTAGATATTGCACCCTCATAGGAAGACACAACAGGGGCGGACCAATCGATGGTCTAGAGGTCTAGGCTTTTTACATTTTTATTCCCAAGTGCTGTGAGAACAGAACACTACAAGTAATAAGTGAAATGTTGGCCAATGGCTTGCTAACTCCTTGCCAAGGTTGCATTCACAATGTTCTCCGTTAGAAATTGATTCATTACCATTAGTCCTCCATTATTCCACTTAACTAGCAATCTAGCTCTGCATATACAGTATGTTATTATATTGCATTAGCTAACACTTTGTTCTCATCAGCTCGGGTTCTAGAGAGCGAAACCATGGAACTGAGCATCAGGAGGACCATGAATTAATTTACGATTTGTCCATACCACCCATGCACAGCTTTCCAAAATTATCTTATCATGTCATGCTACATCATTCGGAACTGCTCAAAAGAACGTCTCTGGAAGTTATAGACAAATTACCCAGTAGTCTTTTATTCGCCATTCTATTGGGAATTGATGCACTGTGAAAGAAGCTGCAGGGCAATATGCCTGAGGAGACAGGTTCAGGACATGAAGGACAAATCAACATGGACTATTAAAAGGGAAGAAAAACAGCACAAATGGTAAAGAAATAAAATAACCTAATGTACCCCAGTGTTAGCAACTGAACACTTAGCAACCATGCTGAGAGCGAGTCAACATGTTACATAACTTTTACATTCATTTTAAATTATAGTTTGTGTGTGTGTGTGTGTGTTGTACAAATTACTTCCAATAAGGGTGCTGGAACACCAAGGAGGCCTGGAGCTTCTATTAGTCTTTAAACATAAGGATTTATTAATACAAGTAATTGTAGTTGCTCGTGAATACTCATTCTAATTCATGCTTTTTTTGTTAATAAATATATTTTTTCTGGGAAGGAGGCATATGCAAGCGTGGATTGTATTTATTATCCAATGTGTGACAAGTATAACAAAGGCTTGCCAACCTTGACACTGAAACACGAGAGCTTAAATAAGTGCACTAATCATCCCGGAATGAGGCAAAGGTGATGACATTTGATGTGCTGGGGCTGATGGGTAATAAAGTTCACAACCTCCTTGGCCCCTCCATGATACGTATACTGTAGGAACTTTAGGTGTTGAAATTGAGCCCTTCTTTGACTGTGTGGTTGTATTTGTTGAAAGCAAATAAAAAAGACTCGACATAAAGTAATGCAAATGCAAACGTTCAGGGAGGGTTAGGGTGGAAATACTTACTCATAGGGAGGGTACGATTGCATTGCAAAACTTCCTTCTTTGCCATTGGTTTTTTTCAAAGGTCTCGTAATGATATTCGGCATACATGTGATGGATGATGGATTTATGGATGCTGCCAAATCCAGATGAATCCCGGATGACAGACGTGAGTAAAGGTGCAGTCAGATTTCGCAGCGTACTAATCAATACGGACGTAAATACACAAGCACAAACAAGTTAGTAATAGGGAACATTTGTTTAAAAAAAAAAAAGGATGGGGTTCAGTTTGGAGTGAAATAGACAGAAAGCATATATATATAATAATAAACGCAGGGCTGGTGATCTTGTAGCCTTAGTTACAGTAACTAACACTGTATTAACCTACATAATAATCTGATAATCATTTGAATGATTTTTAATCTGAAATTTAAAAAAATCTGAACATTCAAATTATGTTTTTTCTTCTTATTATTATTATTATTACTTGGCAGAGCAGTGAGTTTTGTGTTTGATCCTGAGCTTGAGTTACTGTCTATGTGGAGGTTCTGTGTATATTTTCAGGTCTGCATGTGTTTCCTCCGGGTTTTCTGGTTTCCTTCCAGCTGAAAAAAATGCCTGTAGGTGGATCGGTGTCTCAACATTTCACCTAGATGTGAATAAGCATTTAGGTGTATGTGTGACGGTGCTCAGCGTCATTCCTGACACATGATAAACCAAAATGATCCTCTTATAATCGCAGATGATTGTATTGCCGTGTTCAGAGATTTATATTTTCAAATTCACACAACATGAAATGACTTAAAAATTATATAACTTTATATATAACCTTTATAGTAATTTCAAGCCATTTCATTAGTTGAGGGATTATTAAGAAACAAACTGGTGATTCAGTTGCAGTGAAATTACTGTATAGCAAAATTAGTACATATTGTAATTGTACAGCTGGCTGTACCTCATGGGGCTGTTTTTTTGTTACTGCTTACTGTAAGTTAATTACAAAACATGTTTAACAGTTTGTATCATTTGTCACATTTCTTTTAACCCTCCTGGCTTTCTTTTGATCCGTCCTGGCAACACAATATCAGCCAATGACCAATTGAGCCAAAGTCAACTGTTTATACAGAATTTGGATGTGTCTGGTAGAGCAAGTAAGTTATCAGTACTTTTAAAACACGTAAAATTTACTGCTACTAGAATATGGGAATTAAGCTGCAAAACACACCAATATATTATGCTCATATATTATTATTATTATTATTATTGGTCAAAGAAACAACCAAAAACAACAACAAAAACATCAGATTGATTACATATTTGTGCTAATTTCCCAGAAAAAGGATAAGGCACTCTGTTTTGCACAATCCAGACCTCAATATATTTATTAAAATATAATAATGCAATAAATGGCTAAAATGCTCTGGGTATTAAGGTTACACCAGTTATTACAACTACCAAAATAAGAAACTTTACCAAATGTATTTTACCAAAAGTCACATGTATATACACATTTCACAGCCAGTGAAACAGTCAGTGCTTCTTATAATATTTTTATTCCTATTCATCAGCATCCATATTCCTGCACAGTAATAGTAATAAACTTTTCTGTGGTGAACCTGCACCCCCTACTGGCTGATTAAAGGCAGTGCTGCACAGCTGTATTTCCTACTGCCATACAGTACAGTACAGCTGTTCAGTTACAGCAAATACAGTACTTAAACATTCTCTCTCTCTCTCTCAAACTCACACTCACACACACAAACCTCCCATTTACCTTCTGTATAAACATCATGTGCTTTGAGTCAAGCCCATTTGAGCAATTATAAACCCATATTTTAAGAAAAAGAGCAAATTATAAACACACAACTGGGTGCCAAGACACATTAAATTAATATGTTATTCAACCACGTTTAGCTTTGATTACAGAACACAAAGAGGTGGCCGATTCCTGTCTGAAAATGATTCCTCGCTGTCCCAGAATCACTCTTTCCCACTTCCTGTACCATCAGAGAAGAAAAACCCCATAGATGTTATAACTGGTCATTCAGTACATTCAGGTTGTCAGCTGACTTCATTTTATTGCCGCATAATGTTACTGAGCCTCGACCTGAGCACATGAAGAAACCCCAGATCATAACATTGCCGCCTTCAGGAGGTTGTACAGTTGCCACTATGCATGATGGGTGCATCGCTTCATGGGCTTCCCTTCTTACCCTGACACGCCCATCACTCATTAGACCACATGATCCTTTTCAAGTCCAATCTTTAAGCTGCCTAGTATTAAACATAGCTGTTATTATACCATTTTAGATTTTTCATTTTACAATGCAACTTACCAGGTGTTCAAATACTCTCCGTTTACATTCGTTCAGTATTCTTTCTGACTAAATTCAGTGAAGTTGATGTTTGAGCCTGATGTTTCAGCATTATCTTTCCAGGTTTTAATAATGCTCTTAACCCAGTTCCTAACCCATTTCCAGTAATGTTCATGTTTTCTTTGCTTGATGCAGGCCACAAATGTAATTTATTTTTACCCAAGCCATTTACATTCCCTTATATTTCTCTCATATGTACTTATTTACTGCAGTAATTGTGCCATGATCAAATTTCCAGCTTCCATCTATTTCCTTCCAGGTTTGCAGAAACCATCTACATCTCATGCCATATTTGTGACTTACCTATTTAAGCAAACATTAAAAAGTAAAGAAATCAGCTACAAAAAAGCCAATGTTTTTTTATCCATCATCAAATAGCTCCAAAAATATAATCAATATTATTTCTATTTCTACACAAATATTCACAAGCTTTATCAATATTTTATTCCAATTCGGTGCATCTTTACTATGATGTATGTCCAACATTGCACGTCCAAGAGTGCAGAACTTAACGAAATAATAGCCAAGAGAGATAGATAGATTGATAGATTGATTGATAGATTGATTGATAGATAGAGCAGTAACTATACATTAGATAATGCAATGAAGTGGGAATGAGATATAAGCAGACATTGTCCATAAAATAGTCTATACAGTGCATTAATTAATCAGTAGAAATCGTGTTGTATCTGGTATTTTGGCAAAATGAGGAAATGGTTTATGTAGAGATTTAAAAACAGAAGTTTCCCTTTCAGAAAAGGTTTCATGCAGAGCCTGTGTAGACACGTATAACAGCAAAACATTCCCATCCTTTTGTCCTTTACTGTATTGTTGTATTGGCTGGAGTTTGAAGAAGCCAATTCGTTTTGTCCCCTAATGTGACCTCATATAAAAAGATACACTCCCCTGGCTCAACTTTAGATCATCTACTATACATAGACACTGTATTGGTGCATTAGGAGGAGAAGTGAAACACAGGAAGCTTAGGGTAAGAAAAAGTGCATTATATGAGAGTTATTTTAGCTCGGGCATTAACAGATACACTTTGGGGAAGCTCTGAGTCCTGTGGTAACTTGTTAAAGAAATAGTAAAATATGTTAGCATTAATGTACTCACATGTACGTGTTGTAATGGAGCAGAATTAATGTTACCACAAAAAGTTCATTATTTTCTAGTGATTCCCAAGTCAGGCTCGTCTTAAAACGCAAGAAGACTACAGAAGACTTTAAAAGTTTCATCTTAAATATATAGCTTTTGCTTGCTAAATACTGATACAACGAGGTGTTGTGGATGAAACATTTTTCCATCATGGACATGAAACTGGGCTGTAGAGATGACTACACAGTGGAATAAAACGACTGAAATATTAATGATGAATAAACTAAGGACAAAGTAATGAAACATGATGCTGATGCAGCTCAGGTAAGTTAAAGAACAGAGCCGTTTTGGGCATGTTTGTGTACCAGGGTGAAGCTTGCTTTGCTGTTTG
The DNA here is from genome assembly GCA_028570985.1 of Heterobranchus longifilis. Taxonomy (NCBI): domain Eukaryota; kingdom Metazoa; phylum Chordata; class Actinopteri; order Siluriformes; family Clariidae; genus Heterobranchus; species Heterobranchus longifilis. The sequence goes on from JAOVVB010000026.1 coordinate 9,655,840, forward strand.
TTGGCGCTTTTTATATTTTACAGAAAGGTTGGCATTTCCATAGAGGTCCCTTAAAAGTACTACAGAGCCTAAGTGAAATTATCAGAAAATAAATCTTTTTAGTATGGCGAATGTCTATTGATTTTGTATTAAATTTAAATTTGAGAAAGAAACGAAAAATCTAAACTACAATAAGTAAGATTCACTGGTTTTTCACTTTTTTAAGAGTATCAATGATTTACACCACGTTTTCTTTAAAGAAATGCTTTTGGGGGGGGGTGTGCAGGGGGTAAATCTCAACTCTATGGTGAGTCAATCAAGACTTTGAACTTTGGTGTTGAATGTTGTTGTGTGTCCAGCATTTCAGACTTTACCCTGTTACATTACAAAACGCCTCATGCTTCTTAGCCAACGGGAAACTTTGCCCAAGTTTAAAATGATCCACACGAGTTAACACAGTGGCATTGAGGAAATGCATTCAAGAACTCGCTGGAAACAAGACGCGGGGGTTCCGAGAGGGGAAGCGACCTGAGACAGCAGGGAAGGTGCCTCTGGTACAACGTGTTTAAAAATTCACGTTGTATACTGAAGTATTCCAGTGGTAGCTGCTATACGGTGTAATATTCAGTGCTGCAAAGGTGCTACAGTGTCTAAGGATGCACACATGCAGGATTTTCATTTCACAAATATTTACAAAGCAAAAAATAAAAAATAAACGCTACTCTTATCTAGGTAGTGACCCGAAACGTCAGACTTGGACGGTCAACAGGTTTGTGTGGAGTCAGACTTTAACCTGCTCGAGCCGCACCTAGCATTGCACACTGTGAAGTCATTTACAAAAGCTTGACAATGAATCCTTGCAGGCCGAGAGTTCGGAGGGAGGAGGTGCGCTGCGACGCGTACAAACGGCATGAAACACAAGCGAACCAAAAGGAAATCATTGACCTTCCTTCAGATAACTTCTACATGATGGAACAAAATGTGATACACAGGACTACACAAAGAGCTAACGGTAGAGACTGAAAGAGAAAAGTCAAGAGAGATTGACAGACAGATAGATAGATAGATAGATACATACATACAAATAGATATAGATAGATACTAAGACTGACAGATAAAGACTGAAGAAGAGAGTGAGAAAGAGAGACTGGCAAAAAGAGAGACTGACAAAGACCATTAAAGGGAGGGGGGAGATTGACAGAGCAGAGAAATAGACAGATTGTTACAGGTATGTAGAGAAGGATGGACAGAGAGACTAACAAGAAAGAAACTTTAAAGAAGAGAAACTTAGAACATGGCAGACACGCACAGAGAGAGAGAGAGTCAAATAGAGACTGACTGACAGAAATATAGACTTACAGTATAGAAGAGAGATTTACAGAGACACCGAGACAGATGGAAGGAGGGACAGAGAGAGAAACTAGATGGCAACAAAGATAGATAGATCGATAGATAGATCGATAGATCGATAGATCGATAGATAGATAGATAGATAGATAGAAAGAACATGACCAAGACAGATAGAGAGAGACTGACTGACAGAGAGATAAAGATTGACAAAAGAAAGAGAGACTTACACAGAGGCCCAGGAAGTGACTGAGAAGGAAGGAGAGAAACATGGTGGCAACAGAGAGAGAGATACATACATATAGATAGATAGATAGATAGATAGATAGATAGATAGATAGATAGATAGATAGATAGATAGATAGATAGATAGAT
>JAOVVB010000026.1:9672926-9692851 GCA_028570985.1 Heterobranchus longifilis
ACACACACACACACACACACACACACACACACACACACACACACACACACACACACACACACACACACACAGAGTCCTTGAGGACTGTATATTTAGACATAATCATAGTCCTGGGATTATCAGGAACTGTGTGTGCATGTGTTTAGACCTTGCTTGGACCAAAAAGGAGCAAAGGTCCTCACAATGATGGAATAGTGTCAAACATCCTAACAATCACCCTTATCTTGCCAAAATACTATTTTCACCCATTTTATTTAAAATTGTAAAAGAGGCAAATTTCTTACTTCTGTTTACTAAGATTAATGTTCGGGTGAATTTAGTTTAGTTGTAGACCGTAGCAGGAATTAACTGATACGGTCCTCACAATGTTGGCCAAACATGAGCAGTGTGTGATGTGTGTTACTGAGCAAGTTTAGAAATTTTTTGCATCATGACACGAAAATATATCTTCAGTCCTGGAGGCTTTTTTTGTCCCAGTTGTTCATTTACACACACACACACACACACACCATTTAATTAAGAATAGGCCCTACTGTGTGCTTATGACATTTGGCTGTTTGTCGGTGTGTCCTTTGGGTATTGTGTGTGTGTGTGTGTGTGTGTGGGGAAGATGGTGTTAAGAGGTTAGCTCTTGTTAATGAGCATCCCTGAGTTGTGTGTGAATGTGTTGCTCTCGGGAGGTGAACGGAGGGGATGCATGTCCAAACCTGTGTCTCATTGTCACCCTACTAGGTTTGTTACCTAAAGTATTTTTGCGTGTGAGAGAGACACACAGGTTGACCCGTGGTTGGGTTTTGGTGGGTGCTGTAAATAATAGTAAGTCAACTACAAAGCTGACTTACTTGCTAATTTAGTTTGGTTTAAATATTTTAAAAGTATCCATCTAGCTCATTTCTGAAACTATTTTTAGTTTGAATAGTGAAAGAAAAAAGATCAAAATGTGTTTAGTGAATTAAATTGGAATTGTTAATCCACTGAGAAGTTAGCTGTTGGCTATGAGCTGGTGTCATATGAGGACATTGCTAATGCAGTCACAGTGACATTTAATATGACATAAAAATCATAGGCTTCATCGTCATTAATCAGAAGTGAGAACTTTCAGGAGTGGAAGTGATGGTTAAACCCCACTAGAACATCATCAGCAAAAAGGCGAATAGCATGATTGGGAACCTTTAACTCAAGTGGACTTTGCCCTGTGAGGGGAACCTCAGAATTACATTATGGGATGCTTATTGGACATCCATAAAGACACCCTGAGTTCCTTGGGATAGACTTCAGGCCATTTACAACCCTCGATGGATAAGCGTTGCTGAAAATGTTTATCCTAAAGATTACTATGCAATGCTTTCAGTGTGGATTTTTTCCATATATTCAGTAGTACAGTCTTGGAGCAGATGTGGACTTTTCTCTCCCCCGCTTGCTCTGTAATCTCTAAGTAAAGCCAATAATCCATAGAGTACACAGTTTTCACCAGGGTGAACTGCAGTTTAACCCTCAAATCCTCCACTCGCTCTCATTAACCTCACACACTAATCCAAGAAGGCTTTAGAAACTCATGTATATTAAGCCTGAATTTAACATCGCTCCACTCATTGGTTATTCTATCTGTATCTTCTTGTTCACTGTTGTGAAGGTTTGCTTGGTTAAGTGTAATATGGACGGAGACGATGGTTTTGTCAGGTGGTCTTTTTGAATTTCTTAGTAAGTTTGGTAACGATGTCGGGTCCTGATGTCCCTGATGTAGCCATAAGAATGATTTCAATATGTTCTTCAATTGTCAAAGGCATCTTGCTACAATAAAACTCAAAAGCTCAGAGAGTACACATTGCAAGCCTCAACCAAAACTTCAGAAAACGTCCGACTTAATTTGATCGTGTGTGTATGTCTGTGCAAAAGCCAAACTAGAGTTTAAAGAGGAAAAACATGATGTACAATGCTCAGGATATTTGGCTTGGTGAAGCAACTTGAAAACAAAAGCCCAAGCTGAGATTTTTATTTAAAAATTTTATATAATTTCATCAGGTAAAGATTTTGAGTGTTTGTGAAGGAAGCGGGGCGGATATAAGAGAAAATGAGACTACCAGTGTAGTCTCTAACTTTGCCCATTTCATGTGTGTTCTCCCTTAGGTGCAGACAGCTCCTCCACCACCACAGGGAGTGCATCTCCTGTCCCCAACAGCTATGAGTCCCTGGAAGGAGGAAATTACCCAGGTACACCTCGTCCCTTACTACTCTACAGCACTGTCCCCAGGGGATTCTAAATAGGACGGTCAGCAGGCCTTCAGATTGGGACATTTTGTAGCAAAGGGAAGTGTGTTGGGGAAGTCAGCAGGTTCTGTCTTGGAGAGCTTAGCAGGTGCCATCTTGAGGAAGTAAGGGACAATGTCTTGGGAAATCCAGCCCGAGGCATCTTCAGGAAGTCAGTGAGGGGCCTTTTGAGGAAGTTGGTGGGAAGGGACATGGAGAAGTGGGTGGGCAAGATCTTAGGAAAGTTGTCACTTCAGTGAACTAGGTAGTGTGTTTCTTGGGTGGCTTGGGGAAGTCGGGGGTAGAGCCATCTTGAGGAAGTCAGCTTGAGGCACGTTCAGAAATTCAGCGGAAGCAGTTAATTTATTGCAGATTATTACGATTATGCAGATTATTCTGGAAGCAGAAAATTTATTGGACTCTGTCTTTGATAAGTTCGTGGGTGGATTCTTGAACATGGTAGAAGGCTTTTAAGGGAAGTCAAAGGGAGGCATTTTGAATTTGTTGGGAGGGTGGCAAGAGGAAGTCTTCGGGAAGTTGGCAGAAGTTGAAGAGACAAATCCCTGTGGAAGACTGAGAAATACCTTTTATGATGATGATGATTATTAAAAAAAAAATTCTACTTATTTTTCCTAGGCTCGCCAGCTACAGCTGCTCCTCCTCCTCCTGCTCCTCCTAGCGAACCTGCCAAACAAGCCCCGCCCTTTGGTTACAACTATCCAACCATGCAGCCCGGTTACCAACAAAGTCCTGCCCCCCGACCGGAGCCTGTCCCTCAGCAGGGAGGAGCATATAATCCACCTGGATTTCCAACATATTCACAGGTAATTCCAGCTTACTGTCAGGTTCGTTTGTAGAATATGAGCTTTACAGTAATGTGTGTGTATGCGTGTGCAGCCATTCCCCAGTCTGAACCAGCTGTCTACAGCATTGGGTGGACTGAGTGGCGTTCCTGAGCTGGAGATGGAGGCGCTGCGCCCTGTTAACCTGCTGCAGGAGAGAAACATGCTGCCCCCGACACAACCCGTTCCACCCGACCCCAAGCTCAGCAGTGACCTCCGCAAGGTCAACTGCAGCCCAGAGTAAGAGCACACACACACACATTCATTTGGTGTTTCCGAAAGTTGAAATAAATTACTTAAGTTTCAGTTTCTGTCTCTATCTCTTTCTGTTTATTTTTTTTCCTCTATATTTCAATCTCAGTACATTTCGATGCACACTGACCAGCATTCCTCAGACTCAGGCCATGCTGAATAAAGCTCGCCTGCCACTTGGACTGCTGCTGCACCCTTTCAGAGATCTGACGGTACAGTAAACCGGCTTTCCTTCTTTTTTTAAGGCTTGTCTATGACATTTGAGTGGAGTAACGGGCCTGGACATTTGAATGAATTGGATTTGAGTAAGGCTCGTGGGTGTGGGTTTTCAGAACTCTCAGGATTGGGACTAAGTCCATTGCAAAGATGTCATTCAGTCACTTTTAGGTTTACAGGACACAATATGGTGTCCAGTTCCTCAAGCTTCCCGGAACCACTCTTTCACAATCTGTGCTGGAACAAGTCCATGCCATCAGGGGACAAAAAACAGACAACCTGGTCATTCAATACATTCACATCGTTCATTTTATTGCCACATAATGTTGCTGAACCTGGACCTAAACAATTTCTCCAAAGTCAAATCTTAATGCTGTCCAGTAAATTAAAGCCTTTTTTCCTGATGAGTCTCACGAACAAGTGGTTTTCTTATGGACACTCAGGATCGGGACTAAACAGCTGTGAGTTCTCATCAGTGTGTGTGTGTGTGTCTGTGATGTGTGTAAATTCTCTTATTTTCTCTATTAAACATAGCTACAGTTTTCACTGTTGATTTTTAATCATGCAACTTCATCAAGGGTTTAAATCTTCATTCATGATTTTTTTTCTTTTTCTTTGTCGTTTCTCCAACAAAGTTGATCGGTTTAGGACGTCCTTCCAGGTTCTGATAATGTATTCGAGTTCTTACCCAAGTTCCAGTAACTTCACATCTTTGCTTGATTGTTTTCTTTACTTGATGCAGCCTCATAATTTGACCCTTCCGAAATGACAATTTTTTTTTTTTAATTATTATTATTATTATTTTTTTTTTTTTTGCCAGTTTCTGTGTGTGGTCGAATAGAGTTGGCCACACAGAATTTTTCGTTTTTCCAATATTTGTATCATATTGTTAAGACTCTGTACTCGCTCTGAAACTGATATGAATGTGCTACAAATTAAGGAAAAATTCACTAATGTTTTATTTAACTATAATTAATACATTTTTAAGTAGTAAACCCTCTCCCTCTCTCTCTCTCTCTCTCACACACACACACACACACACACACACACACACACACACACACACACACACTGCAGCAGTTGCCGGTCATCACCTCCAACACTATCGTCCGCTGCCGTTCATGTCGAACGTACATCAACCCGTTCGTGTCGTTTCTGGACCAACGCAGATGGAAGTGCAACCTTTGCTACCGTGTGAACGATGGTACGAATAAACAACAGTAAGATAGAATACAAAAAAAGTGTTCATAAATACACTTTATCAGCTTAATTGAAGTTTATTATTATATTAAGCAGTGAATGCCTGAGGGTTCTAGATTTTTCAGTAAATGTCAGGAGTATTAAAGACAATGTGTTTATGCGTATTTTTTTTTTCAGTTCCTGATGAGTTCATGTATAATCCAGTTACACGTTCCTACGGCGAACCACACAAGAGGCCAGAAGTGCAGAACGCCACCGTCGAGTTCATCGCCTCTTCAGACTACATGGTGTGTGTGTGTGTGAGAGAGAGAAAGATGCAGGATGTACATTTGCATCTCTCTCTCCCTCTGTATGAATATCAGACATTACAGATGTTGCTGCAGAGTGGTCTAAACTCAGTGCCACTATCAATATCTTTATCTGTATTCAGTGGGTGGGGCTTAAACCACCACCAAAAAAAAAAAAACCAGCATCTGTCTAATTCTTTACTGGTCCCAAATATCTTAAAATACATCACATGACACCTCTCTCTCTCTCTCTCTCTCTTTCTCCAGCTGCGACCTCCACAACCCGCCGTGTATCTGTTTATCCTGGACGTGTCCCATAATGCCGTGGAAACGGGCTACCTGAGCGTGCTGTGTCAGTCGCTACTGGACAATCTGGAAAAGTGAGACACTTTATTAGCGTAATCATCATAGATTCATATGCGTCTCAAGTCGAAGGTGCTGTGTTTTGATTGCGAGCGTATGCTATCTTCCCGTCTCTCAGGCTGCCTGGCGATACTCGCACGCGCATCGGATTCCTGACGTTCGACAGCACCATCCACTTCTACAACCTGCAGGAGGGGCTCTCGCAGCCGCAGATGCTCATCGTATCCGACATCGATGGTAAAAACGCCTCACTGTATATTAGGCTGAAATATAATATTAAACCGTAACTATTAAGAATAATGACTCGTACGTTTCATTTTTGTGAATAGTGGTAATGTTTAATTACCTGTGATTTAATCGTTTTTTTTATGTTTTATAAAAAAAATAAAAGGGGGGAAAAAAAGTAATTATTTATCTACAAAACTATTTCTGTAGATGTGTTTACACCGACTCCTGACAATCTGCTGGTGAACCTGAAAGAGAGCCAGGAGGTACAAGTTTCCTCTTTTCCCCTCTCCGCACCTGTTTGTTTCATGTGGCTTGTAACTGTTTGTATCTGCATGTTACTGTGTGTGTGTTTATGAAACTTGTATTGTTTGTTATGCATCACTGTGTATAGCTGGGTATAGTTTCTCCCTCTAAACCTGTGTGCGTGTGTGTGTGTAGCTGGTGAAGGACTTGTTGAACGCGTTGCCTAAGATGTTCATGCATACGCGGGAGACGCACAGCGCCCTGGGGCCGGCTCTGCAAGCGGCTTATAAGCTGATGACACCCACGGGGGGCCGCGTGTCTGTGTTTGTGACTCAGTTGCCCACCATCGGAATGGGACTACTGCAGTCACGAGAGGATCCCAATCAGAGGTCCAGCACCAAGGTACACACACATAAACCTGAGGAACCAAGGAGCGCCATAAGTTACTGATGAACCGATTTATGTCACATGACAAATGACATTTTCATTTAACGTTCAGTTGAGTGAATTTGTAATGTTTTTTTTCTTACACATGTATCACATGGATGATGTGTGTGAGTGAAAGTAATGATGTGTGTGTGATGTGTTTAGGGCGTACAGCACCTTGGCCCTGCTACAGATTTCTACAAAAAGCTGGCTTTGGACTGTTCGGGTCAGCAGATCGGGGTCGACCTGTTCCTTTTGAGCTCTCAGTATGCAGATCTGGCTTCTTTAGGTACACACACACACACAGATAATGATGCAGCTCAAGTACATGGACCGTATGATGCATCTTAATACATTAATAACGCTGTTTTTCTTTTTGTTTTTTTTTAAGCCTGCATGTCAAAGTTTTCAGCCGGCAGCATTTTCTACTACCCTGCGTTCCACCACGTCCACACCCCGGCTCTGAAGGCGAAGCTGGAGAAGGACCTGCAGCGCTACCTGACCCGAAAGATTGGCTTCGAGGCTGTGATGAGGATCAGGTGCACCAAAGGTACATGAGTGTCACTACAGCTCTCTATCATTCACAACACACAGAGAGAGAGAGAGAGAGAGAGAGAGAGAGCAGGTCAGACTGGTCACATTCATCACTTGAATAAGAAGCAGAGAAACCTGTTATGTTTGCGTCACTTGAGAAGAATGACTGCCGTTATGTGGAACTCGTTCTCCCTCTACCTTGGGTTTATGGAAATACCAAAAACAATACGTTTATTGGCATGAAACAAATTTTTTAGACAATAGGACAATGCACAGGAACATTTATTATACTTTACCGCACTCTAATCAAGAAATCCAAACCTGTTCTTCTTCCTTCGACTGCTCCCGTTAGGGGTTTCTCCATCCATCCATCGGACATATCGCTTACATTATGGCTCAATTTCTCCATCATGTGTTTAAATAAGACCAAATGTAAAGGCGAAATCCTTCCTTGTGTCAGGACTTTAAAGCTCTAACTGTTACTGGAGACTCCTCCTGTGTAATGATATAAACATTTGTATACAGAAAACAGAGCTGCTTTTGTCTAATTACCTCTGATCCCCCGACAGGAATGTCCATCCATACGTTCCACGGAAACTTCTTCGTGCGCTCCACTGATCTGCTGTCCCTGGCTAACGTCAACCCGGACTCTGGCTTCGCCGTCCAAGTGTCTATAGATGAGAACTTGGCTGATACTCCACTAGCGTGCTTCCAGGCTGCTCTTCTCTACACGTCCAGTAAAGGTATAATTTTATTTATTTATTCATATAGGATTAAATCAGATTTGTAATGAGTACGATTGCAGCTTTAGTAGCTGAAGTTAATAACATTTTTAGTCATTTTTCAACCTTCTGTCCTGATTTGGGGTGTGTGTGTGTGTGTGTGTGTGTGTGTGTGTGTGTGACAGGCAAACGGCGAATCAGGGTTCACACCCTGTGTCTGCCTGTGGTGAACCAGCTCAGCGACGTGTTCGCAGGCGCCGATGTTCAAGCCATCACCTGCCTGCTTGCCAACATGGGTACACACACACAATCTGCATGTTCAGTCATGTTTTCTTTAATGAATAAAGTCACAGATTTCTCTAAACGATATCCTTTTCCTGTCTGTCTGTCTGTGCAGCTATAGACCGCTCCCTCTCCTGCAGCGTCTCGGACGCCCGGGACGCCCTGGTGAACGCGGTCGTGGACTCATTAGAGTCGTATCGTTCCAACATCTCCAATGTGCAGCAAACCGGTGTCATTGCCCCCGCGTGCCTGCGCCTCTTCCCTCTATACACACTCGCGCTGCTCAAACAGGTGCAACCTTCAGACACACACCCACTGAAAATACTGATCATTCAATATTTAAGCAGTTTGTATAAAACTACTTCTGTTACTGATGATCTTGAAACTCCTTCACAGAGAGTAGACATTAGTTTATATCCAAGGTGATGTTGATTTCTTAGATGTTGACTAGATTTTCTAACTACGTAGTAATTCTAGCATCAAGGGGCAAATCACAGGTTGACAATCAGACTAACACATCTGTGTACCGAACAGAAAGCGCTGCGGACGGGGACGAGCACACGGCTGGACGAGCGAGTGTTCGCGATGTGCGAGTTTAAGTGTCAGCCCTTAAAACAGATCATGCGCATGATCCACCCTGACCTATACCGCATCGATAACCTCAGCGAACAGGTAACACACACACACCACTGACTACACTGTGACACTTTTCTTAGATCATAGTATTAACACATCACCACAGTAACTGATCAAGTACCTCTGACTAGATCATGTTCTTCCATTAAGTTATATTAATGATATATTCATTAAGTTGCATTAAGCCCCTCCCCCCCCTTTTTTTTACTCAAGGAATTTAGTGACTCTGTACATTGAGAATTTTGCAACATGATATTTGTGATGAGATTATATAAGTCGAGGAATAAAAACGTATAGAATTGTCATAGAAGTTTGTTTTTATCCCTGCAGTTTATTAATGTGTGTGTGTGTGTATGTGTGTGTGTGTGTGTGCTGTAGGGGGCGCTGCAGCTAAATGAACGGGTGATTCCTCAGCCTCCACTGTTGCAGCTGTCAGCTGAGAAGCTCACCAGAGAGGGCGCCTTTCTCCTGGACTGTGGCAGCGTCAGTGCAACTTCACAATTCTTCTTAAATCTGCACTACACTACACAACTTCATACAACGCCACACTATTTTTTACACCACTCTATTGTATATAACTGTATACTGGAGTACCGGAATTTTTATTTTAGTACCTATACCATATCATGAATTTTTTTTTTTCCCTATAATTTCTCTCAGCATTGCAAGAAATAGCTATCTTACACAACTATCACAATATGTTCCATTACCATTATGTCTCCACAATTAGTCTAATTGACTAAACATCTGCACACACCTCCAACAACACTATGGACACTATTCTATATAACTCCATAAAATACAAACTGAACAGCAGGAAATTGTGCATATTTTTTTTGTTTATATATAGAAAATTTTTTTAAATTGCTTAAGAAATGTGATACTTTAAAGTCTCTGAAATGAAACTCATAAGAGTAGAACACAATCATGTGTAGCATCTTTCTTCTCTGTAATGCCTGATGCCGACTCTTTATTCTTTTGTCCTGTAGGTGATGTACCTCTGGCTGGGGAGGGGCTGTAACGAGGTGTTCATTAGAGACGTCCTGGGCTGTTCTGACTACCCATCTGTACCTGTTAGCATGGTGAGTGTGTGTGTGTGTGTGTGTGCGTGCCTGATATCATCCGTATGATTGTTAGACAGATCAGATACCTGCCGTCAGTGCTAACCTTTAAAGACAGTCACCATCCTATATTAATCTAATAAATAAGACGATTGTGAAAAATGATTGGTGTGTAAGGTGTGTATGTGTTTGGGAACAGACCGAGATCCCCATGTTGGAGACGGCAGCTTCCGAAAGAACTAGAGCCTTCGTGTCTTGGCTTCAGGAGTCCAGAGGATTTTGCGCCGCCTTCTACGTGCTCAAGTACGACTCCTGTTCTTTTATTTATTAATTTGTCTATTGTTCTCTGTTAGTGCCAATAAAAGCTCTTATTTACCCTTTATAGGAAAGTAAATAGATATAAAAAACAAATAGACATTTTCCAGTTTAATATGAACATACCAACTGATGTGTGTAACTGCTGTGGCAAACCTCACTTACATCACATCTACGCAACATCTGTGGTGTTCCAGTGTTCATATCTGCTAGACTGACCGCTATGAAAACCACACTGTTCTTGGCTGACTCCGCCCCTTCCGTCAGAAAAGGAAAAAAAAAATCTAGCTCCTAGAAATTAAAGTTGTGTTAAATTACTAGTGTCCAGTATAGACTGCGGGAAATTGATTAATTGTCATGATTATTTTGTGTGATGACACATATTGCCACATTGACTCAAACTCAAAACGATTTTTTAAATATATTTTTATTAATACATTTATAATAGAGATTGAACCGGTTGATTGGCCAGAATTGGCTGGTTTTCAGTTTGATAGGCTGTAACCAGTGACCAACCAATCAGCCTTGGATAAAAATGACTTCATTCCGCTTGCAGAAGCTTCCGAGTGTTGCAACAGAAACGCTTTTTAATGGTGTTACTTATCGAAAATCGCACAAGTTAAAAGCCTCTGATCTGTGAGAATTAGTCTAAAACCCACTAATTACACACATTTATACAAGTCTCAAAAGTATAAATGTACACAAACGCAACTTACACACGCCATGCGTCATAAGATCACCCATCCTGCGCACTCACTGGCAAGTTGATTTTTGAGACTTTGGAGGTGTTTAATGAGTTAAAACGTCACTGTTTCTTTATAATCCTGCAGTTGCGCTGTTTTTGCACATCATCCCGTGTGGTCGGAGTGAATTATTTGCCACTTTGTTTAGAAATAATAATCATGGCGAATGACGGATATGCCCTCCTAAGTATGTTGAAATGTTAAACTCATGAATTTGAAGTTAGTTTTTGTTTAAATGCTGCGCTTGGTTTTTAAGTGAGAAAATGAATGTTATAAGAAACGGGATATATTACTCTGATGCTGATTGGATTTATTTTTTTTTTTAATGTTTACAATTTTAAAACAATTGCGGGGAAAATTTTATATTTTAAAAAAATTGCAATACTTATAGAATCGCAATTTTTATTGAATGATCGTGATACCATCGTATTGGGAGGGGACTCCCATCTCTAATTTTCAGCGTGTGTAACTCTCTCTCTCTCTCTCTCCTTCTCTTTTCCTCTCTATTCAGAGACGACACTTCAGCAAAGAGCAGTTTCTTCCAGCACCTGGTCGAGGACCGTTCCGAATCGGCGTTCTCCTACTACGAGTTTCTTCTCCACGTCCAGCAACAGCTGTCCAAATAGAACCGAGCCCGGTCTCGACAACACCATGGACCCCAGTCCGGCAGGACGCCGCCCCGGCTCCTCGCCACGACACGAACCCCTCCCACCTCCCACTGGCCAGTCACAGCCTGTGGTGCCTGAAAGTGGGGCGGGGCTAGAGACCATTGCAGGAAAAAAAAACAAACAAACAAAGCAGCAAAACGAACACGTGACCCAGCGCAAAACTGTGTTGACAAGAAAAAAGACGCTCTACCCTTTACACACACTCTGCGAACTTCAGTCTTCGAACTTTCCTCCCCTGAAATGTTTAGCCGCATTTATATCACCCTGCGCCGAGTCTGTATCCGTGTCTCTTACTTTTAAATAACTTCCCCCTTCATCCATTTATCATGTGTGCTCACCGAACCCTGTGATTTAAGTTCCGTAGCTGTTAATAACACCGCCGTTTTTCTTTCATTCGCACATCTCGTTTCTCTCACTGCCTTTCCTCACAACCTAACACACACTGCTAGTCTGACCTTCTCATTCTCTTTGCTGATATATACATCAGTATCTCACTCTATTTTTTTTTTTTTTTATTTGTGTCTCCTTAATTATTTTTTTCTAATCACAAGTGTGGGTGTAGTTTTTAACGCCGAGCACTAGTCGATCTTTATCCCGTCTCTAGCAGCAAGAGGTGGAGCGATGGCATAATCCAAACACACACACTCACACACACGCGCAGTAATGCATACCTGTAAGATGCCTGGATCTGTGCTGTCTCTGAAGCTGAAGCATCCTTCTCACTCTCTCTCTGTTTTCTTGGGGAATTATGCGATAAAGCCTTGCTCTCCACTTTATAGCTCTGGAGAAAAGAATATTTTATGTGCGATAATTTATGATGAGCTTATTGAATAAAATGAAAGCCTATTCCTCCTCGTGTCTGGTGTCACGTTTCCTATCAAGTCGAAAACAATAAGTCAGTGTGGCTTAATTTTGTGGACAAAATGTTTATGGAATTTTATTCCTCTGAATGCCATTTTGAATGTGATCTCTAGTAGTAATCAGGGAAGGGGTGTTTTCAGACGTCCATGTTAAAAATTCTTGTTGACGCAGAAAAGAGACTGAATTGTACCACAAAAACATTTTCGACTTGGCTTCATGCTAAACACCATTTTTTTCTATTGGCTTATAAGGTATTTCCACAAATTCAAAGGTCAAAGTTCACTTCAACGCCAAGTGACAGAGCAAACTATCCCCCCCCCCTTTTGAAGTACATTATCGACATTATGTATTATTATTGTAGAAAGTGCCCCAAAAGCATAAAAGCTCTGTAACCCGTAAATGTTAGCACTTTGATTCAATATCAGTCACTGCTGTTTTTGATGTTTTTTACACTGAAATCTATAGAGAGCACATTAACCTGTGTTAACGTCATCCTATTGTGTGTAAACCACCTAACCTACTTACACTCTTCTGAAGTTTCATTCATGAATTTCCTACCTCTTAAACTGCTCTATCGTCTATATACAGTACTGCTTTATCCTGTATACAGGGTCACTGGTGCCCGGAGTCTGTCTATCCCAGGGATACTTGCACGCTCATACACACACTACGGGCAATTTGGAAATGCCATTTAACCTAATCTGGACCGGGAGGAAACCGGAGTACCCGGAGGAAACCCACAAAGCACAGGGAGAACATGCATACAGACAAAACAAACAAAGGATGTACTGACACTTAAAATCTATCCATCTATCTATCAGGTCATACTAGACATGTTCCAAATAACAACAGCTACTTTCCACAACTTAATCTGTTGTTTAATGAATCATAAAGTCTATAATTTATACACGATGAATCTCTGAACAAATCTTTTACATATTTTTATCGTTCACATGTTCATCTTCCTTTATTTTTTTTTCAAAGTTTGAGCAAATTTTTACAGTTGTCACAAAATTTTCTTTCTTGTAATGAAATTCAGAACTATAGCCACTCAATAATAATAATAATAATAATATTCAGTGGCCATAATTCTGAATTTCATTAACAAAAGAGTGTAGTGTTTTTTTAATATATATAAATATTGTAAGATGTATACTTTTGCAATATTACTACTCTGTTCTTTCAGGTTTAGCAGGATGGTCGGATGTGAGCAAATCCAATGTATTTCATTTCAGTCATATTGTTTTGGTTTGTACATTAAAATTAATGCTAATGCAGTACAAAGCCGAGAGATGCCGTCTACTAGTGGCTGAGCATTGTAATGACTTTGTTCAGGGAATATGTACTGTGTGTATATACCATATAAGGCCTTTTTTCCCTCTTATTCTCTTTTAAGGTCTCCAATTTTTTCTAATATTGTT
The DNA here is from genome assembly GCA_028570985.1 of Heterobranchus longifilis. Lineage (NCBI taxonomy): Eukaryota > Metazoa > Chordata > Actinopteri > Siluriformes > Clariidae > Heterobranchus > Heterobranchus longifilis. The sequence goes on from JAOVVB010000026.1 coordinate 9,686,474, forward strand.
GCTTTTTATTGTAATTAATCAAATAATAAATCAAATTATTAAACAATCGAGTCTCATTCGCACTGTCACGTTAAATTAAAGAAGATTTTGAAAAATAAACTTAGGATTTTGTAGACTTGGGGCACGAGGTTGGGTACAAATCCATCACAGAGCACTCACACACACACTACAGGCAATTTGGGAACGCCAATCAAACCAATCTGCATGTCCTTGAACTGTGGAAGGAAACCCACCAAACATGGGGAGAACATGCAAACTCCACACACACAGATTCCCAAAATGGGAATCAAACCCAGACCTTGGAGGTGCAAGGCGACAGCGCTAACCATTAAGCCATCATGTCTCCCGGAAAACAGACAAGCACAAATCAAGCTCCCAAGTATAGAGAAAATGGACTAGAGGAAACTCGATGGGCTTCTGCAGCCCTACAAGAGAGGAAGCTGAGTAAATGGCCATTAGTCTCTCAGTGTTGTCCAGCCAATCACTCAATAATTACCCAGACTAAAGGCTAAAAATACTCCAGCCATTATGGTGGCTTCCTAAAAATGTCTGTCAGAAGGATAATGATGTTGTTCCCAAGCAGAGACTGGATCGACACGGGTTTATTTCATTACAGCGCCCACAGAAACTAGAAAGAGACTAAAAATGGTCCAATTTTTTTTACACAAGTTAAAGTGCAGTTAGTCAAGGTGGCATGGTGGCACCTCCAGGGTCCAGGTTTGATTCCTGTCTGAGGTCTGTTCGCATGTTCTCCCCATGCTTGGGTGCTCTCGAATTACCTGCAGTGTCCTACCATGGTTGTAAAAATGGGAATTAATACCATGTTCACCCCTGGCCTCCACAGTCCCTAGTTGGACTACAGTTCATGGATGGGTACTCTTTTAATTTAAATAAATTATCTGATAAATTATAAAGTAAAGCTTTAGATTCTAAGAAAAAAAAAGATTTTTTTTAATTTTTTTATGACAGTTTGTAATTGCAGTGTTGACACTCTGGGTTACTAATCAGAAGGTCATGGGTTTAAGCCCCTGCCTCACCAAGTTGCCACTGTTGAGTCAATGAGCAAAGCCCTTAATCCTTCCTGCACCATGGGTGTTGTATCCTGGCTGACCCTGTGCTCTGACCCCAGCTTCCCGGGTATAATTTCGCTGTGCTGTAAGGTAATCGAATCCTATTATGATCTCCGACTTCATTACAAACCATATTGAAAGCAAGTGTGTGATTTTTGGTTTAATATTTCATATATAAGGATGATGACCCCAGTTAAAACTCTCTACGGACATCGGTGGTTCAGTGGTAGGTCTCTCACCTGCCAAGCAGAAGGCCCGGGTTCGATTCCCAGCCAATGCCCAAACCCTAGCCACTGGACGCAGGAGGGTTGGATAAGGAAGGGAAAACCTAAGCCAAGTTGTTGTGCGGATCAAATGGTCGTCTGTGGCGACCCCTCGACAAGAGCAGCCAAAAGACCAATATCCCAGTTAAAAATCTTTGGATGTTAATTAGAATAAAGTGAAGTCTGCTTGTACCGTATGAGCCGGTTCTTACATTTTCTCACCAAAATGATCCTTGAATGCAAATTCTCACCATCACCGGAGGAATTTACCCGGTTTAAAGTGTTCATTCAGTCACTTATCGTCTATACCTCTTTATCCTGTATTCAGGGTCGCGGGGGATCTGAACCCTATCCCAGGTGACTTGAAGCACAAGGCGCAGTACACCCTGGACTGGGTGCCAATCTATCGCAGGGCACACACACATATACACGCACTCATTCGCAAACTACAGGCAAGTGAACTGTGGGAGGACACCAGAGTACCCGGAGGAAACCCACCAAGCACAGGGAGAACATGCGAACTCCATGCCATGCACACACATCTGAGGCCGGGAATCGAACCCTCGCCCCTGGAGCTGCAAGGCGACGGTGCTATAGTGGGTGGTTCAACCAACACACACAATGCAGCTGATCATGTGTGTGTGTGTGTGTGTTAAGTAAGGATGCAGGGCTACTTTGCACTGGATCTTTACTTAAGTTGCAGTACAGAAACAGCAACTTTCACTGGTGAGCTAATTATGAATATGAACTGGTCAGTACATGAGATTTTTCAGTCAGAATATCTTTGTATGAGACTCGACAGACATGCAATGTGCTTAGGTTACACTACACTCCACACTGAGGAGGAGTCATGATTCGCCAAGACTGATTGTGATCATGTTTTCCTTTATGCTAAAACACACACACATACACACACACACACACACTGTTTTGCACACAGAGGGTATTAGAGGGTTTTCTGGGAAACACCCTCGTATCCTCATGAGTGCTGTTAAGCATTTTTTAGCTAACAGTTAACTGTGTCAAATGTTGGCGTTGTAATAACAGCTGGATGCCAGCTCTCTCTCTCTCTCTCTCTCTCTCTCTCTGCACACACACACACACACTGTTCCACTGCCTTTATAATTCCAGACTCTGCACAGATGATGTCACACACTTTTCCCTCTTGCCCACTTATGATGATATTTTCTCCTCTTGAGGTGCCAGCACTCCCATACACTCATTTCTGGTTTGTTTGCGCGATGTTACACCTCCCGCTGTGAGTTTTTATTCTTCCAGCTGTTCTGAAGTGACCCTTTGTAGATAAGTGCTTCCTTCCAGGCAGTGTTCCCCTTTTCAGCATGTGTGTGCTCGGTCTTCTGAATCGTCTGAACTTGACGTTACAGGATGAAGGAAGCACAATAGAGAGAGCGAACTTTGATCATGGGTATGTTACACTCGCTGAGAAGACAACACTACTTGCTTTTGGGGTCGCTTTCTATAGAAGTCGGACATAAGAGACATTGGAGGTGCACGGAGCCACGGATAGTTGACTGGTTTAGCAGATAAGCTCTGCTTTGGGGATTAACTCGTTGCCAAATATCCTGTTGTTGTCTTATTATCATAGTGCCTGGGATAAGAATTTCATATCTCTTAAACCACCGCTACCACCACCATGCTTCACTGTGCTGGGTTTTTCAAGTTCAAGTTCAAATTCGGTCTAATCAAACCAGAGAACATTCTGGTCTCCAAATAGGATTTTATATGTTTTTTAATATTTTTTGAAATCCAGCAATGACTTTCTTCTCACCTCTTTTCCATTAAACCCTTCTTTGTGGAATGCCCAGACTATAAATATCCGCCTGTCGTAGCTCAAGATCTCTCTGGAATTCGCCTTGTGCTTCTCTGACTCGCTTTGGACAGTCGTGGATTTAACAGCAATCCTACTGGAGTATTTTTATAAACCAAAAATCCTGATTAATACTCTTTTTTCAGACCTTCCCTTTTCCCCCTAGACTTGTTTTGATAGCTCATTCTTCCTCATGATGCTGTTTTATTTGAAATACAAATTCTCAGGCCTTCCAGGAGCAGGTGTATTTATATTGGACTCACATGATACGATAATTGCGCAAATCTCTCCCTTGCCTTTATATAATTCACGTGATTAGATGAAGCAAGGATCTGCTAAAGAGAGGATCTACTAAAGAACCCAAGTTATATAAGTTTATTTTTCTTTTTGTTTTTAATGAACATAGGTATTTTCTTCACCCTATTTTCTTGAATGCTATTATCTTTGAAAGCATATTTTCATTCATATGGCTTTTTTTTTTTTTTTTGCATGTGCATTAAAACTTCTTTTGTACAGTACTGTGCTTGCCTGCACTGCTACTACAGTATTTAATCTGCTAAAAGACTTCTGCATTTGGATTCCAGTTAACAACCTTAATCAAGATATAACAACATATTGACGGGCGTTCAAGTCAAACTGGGACTTTTGAGTAAGGAGAGTAAATAAGAAGAGATATAATCCCCTACTACACTAATGCACTTCACCCGGTGTTTCATTAGTGCATAGATATTATCAAGGTAGAAGTTTTCTCGGTACGCCAGAACCGTGATCGGACTGCCTGCTTTACAACTGAAACGCTGGCCTCCCAGGAACTCCTTTAATGGTCCGAACATGTGGAAATGGCTCGGAGCGAGGTCAGGACTGTATAGGGGAATTAAGCAATAACTCCCAGCCCGAGTTCCTACTGTATAATATGCAATGGTGTCAGTGAATGATTGTGTGTAGAGTTTCCACAGACAGATGTGTCTCTTCGGCAAGTTGCCAATGTTATCTGTTGATTTTTCACGGACCAGATGTTCCAGATGTTCCACTCGCTGAATGCCACCTCGGCCGGGATCATCGCTCACGGGCTAACAGCCTTCTTTAAAATGCACCATTCAAGTGTTTTACTACAGCTAAGAGTCTCATCACTGCACTGAGCTTCAAGTCTTCAATCAGTTTTGCACCTTCATTCGAGAGAAATTACATCACATTACATTCTGGTTTGACTTGAAAACCCCTCATATAACCAAAGCATGGTTGCATTTTGCCTACAGTGGCTGAAAGAGGATGTGGCTGGGCGTACACACAAACCACAATCTTATCTGATTTTGTTGATTCCGTCTTAAATGAATACCTGGCTGTCGTTAAAAGGATGAACAACCTAACAACAGACCAAGCTACCTTCTTGATGTTCGCATAAAACCTGAAATCCTGAAGATGCTGAAGATCTCTGTCACTTCTACATGCCTTTCTAGTACTTTGTTTTCCAGCAATAGCACTTCTGTAGTTTATGTTTCAAGTGTCGTTCATTACATGATCAGACGCCTACACACTTCCGATCAGGCAGAAAGATAGAGATGTGACATCCTGTGTATGCATCTTGATTAAATGCTTTTTTTAAATAACAGACCTCTAATATCACTTTCAAAGTGCTTGCTTACAACAGTCATGGAAAAAGCTCGAAATAAAAAAAAATAAAAAGAAACATCAACCTGCCATTGTCCTACACACAGATGTATAAACGACACATCTTAACCCTATTCTTTAGATAGATGTCACAAGTTGCTCACAAATAAGCTTATGTACTTTTGACATTTTAATATCCATGCAGAACAAGAAAGCTTTCACAGACATGACTGAACAGGAGCACAGAAGGCTTTGTAGATTATCTTTAGCAGATCGCTCATTCTGTCGGGCCTTAAGGTGCATGCGTTTCCTGTCTGCACACAATGAGTATTGTTCGGCAGGAAGGGAGGTGAGATAGTACGGATACACACACATATATGGCTCGGTAAATAATTTAAAGAGCACTCCGCCAACATTCGACAGCGCAAATCTTATCTCGTGATCATAACAGCAGCTATTATTCTTTGTATAGTCATTACTGCTTGATTGATTATGACTTTATTATGATTTAAGTATTTATTATTCAAAGAGCATGAATTATAAGCGATGTTTTGATTTAGATGGTGTTAGAAAGCAACTGTATTCAATTAGCCATTAGTATTTGCAAAATACACAATAATTTTACATAATAAATTTTTTTTATTATTCATCCGTAGTATCCGCCTGGTGGTTTGAACGACTCTATGATTTACAATTAGTTTGATTTCAATTACGAACTTGAGTGGCTGTGGTTGAGGGTCTTGCTTGCCACAGCACGTCAACTGAGATTTAAATCAATCGAACCATAATTATAGGTTTTATTCATTAGAAAGTACTACTTTATTAGTGAGTATAAGTTTTTCACCAGTTATTTATTAGTACTCTGTATGTGTACACACCCTCATCAATGTTGCTGAGTGATTAAACGGGATGCGATGAGCACTTTATCCTGTGTTCAAGGTCCATTATTCTTCCGCCACACATAATCTGTTAATACACACGAACACACATGGCCGAACACCACACCTCTCAATAAAAGCATATATACAGTTGTCAGGCTTGTATGATATGTGCGTGCTAATTTGTGTACTAGCATACAATAAGCATAGCATGACCATAAACTAAAACTAGTCTAAAAAAAAAAAAACCCTAAATAAGAAATTGGATATGATACAAATGACATGACCATAAACCAAACTAACCTGTAATAAACTTAGCATTATCCATATCATAAACGTAGCAAGATCCTTCAAGAGAAATTATCTTCAACCTGAACACAATCTAGCATGTAATAAACCGGGGTCATCCCTTTGTTCCCCAGCACATAAAAGGAGCAAGACAAAGGGTCATGTGTTTCCAGATCTGCATGATCCCCAGTTTTAGGGTCATTTGTTCTTAGGGTCCCATGTTCCCACCGTCCTGGGTTCCCCTCGTCTATATAGCACATAATGAAAACCTGAAAATGATGTTCCCCAGCTCTGTATTTGTTTTTTTGGGGGGGGATTTTCCCCCGATTTTCTCCCTAATTTTTAGTCGTGTCTAATTCCTCCCAGTCACTAGGGGGCTCCCACATTAAGCTTCTACTACCACTCAGTTGGGAGGGCCGCAGACTATCACGTGTTTCCTCCGA
>JAOVVB010000026.1:9692951-9704786 GCA_028570985.1 Heterobranchus longifilis
TGCCAAGCTTGTGTGCGGACCGGATTGTCTGCTGTAGCGACCCATTGCCGGGAGCAGCCGAAAGACCAACAACAATTCATTTAATTTGCAACAACTAAAAAAACATGAGCTAGGCTACACAATAATGCAAGTAAAGAACGATTAATATGAATGAGTACAACAAACTCGGGTTTACGGTGTAGGCACTCAGAGCTTTCAGCATTGTAATGATAGTTTAAGGCCTGCTCAGGCCATCAGTTTGGTACTAATATTGTTCTAAAGTCGTCTTTGCGACATTGTGACATTCAGCGTTATCACATGATCATGAAGTCAAATTTTTTCCCGGTATCATTTCATCATTTCAGGTCAATATAACTTTCAAAAACAACTGAATGCCACCGTTGTCCCAATTTACATAACATGGCCAATTTAATGTAGCCGCAACCTTTTGACAATCAACAGTTCCCACTGGATACGGTACTAAAGATAGATTAGTTTTATCACCGTAAAGTGGATTCATTTCTTCTAACAGCAAATCCTGAAGTGTTTTTTCCTTCTCATACCAATTTAAGAAACTTGCCATAAATTACCAACATTTTTTTATCGACAAGCAACACATAATTTTTATTGATATACTGTGTATTGATATACTCTATATCTCAGAACATGGACTGCTCATTTTTGTCTTTTTTCTTATAGTTGCTAAATTAGTTTCACAAAACATGTAAAGTTACAGCTTGACACTGGAGACTCCTTCCATAAACTGGACATTTTTCCTGGTTAACTAACAACACATTTTTCTATATTGTATTTTAATATCATTTGCTTTAAATGGATCGTCCACCATACAATTGGAAGTTCTTATAAACTTGTGCCGTGCAGCCAGAACTACTTTCACAGCTGCTGTTAGAGGAAATTAACCTCTTAGAGGACCAATCAGAATCAACAATTCAACAGCACGATTCTTTCAGAAGCACCGAACTCTCCAGAGTTATCTGAGGATTTATCCTGCGCTGGAGATTTCCATTGCAAATGTTCCCCGACTCTAGGAAAGCCCGTCACTGAATGTTCTATTTGAATATTGGGAACTAAAAGCGTAAATACGGATGCGCTCAATGTTCCGCACCTGTCATTTGTCCTTTTTTCTTTTTTGCTTATTTGTCATCCTGGTCCAACCAGTTCAACCTGCATGTACTGTGTGTATGCATGTTTGTGTGTGGGTGTGTGTGTGTGTGTATCTAAGGGTGGGTGGGCCTTAGGAGTTTGGCTCAGAGCTGCTATGGCATCATGATAGCGCTGGTACCACACATATTATATAGAGTTTTGTGCACGGAATGCTTTCAGGCCCAGTTCTTTAACGCACAAACCATTACAACATGAGATACAACATGTACAAGATGTAGGCATGCACTACTAAACATCATATAAATAAGACTTCTGGAGTATATTACTCAGTCGTACTCTTGACTTTTCTTTCCATTAAAATTTGAATCTCTCAGCAGCTATAAACACCACACAGCCATGTGAAAAACTTGTGTTGATCGGCTCGTTGTCATGACGACTTAAGTGACGCGCCCTCCCAACCCCTGACATCAGTGTTTCATGGTTTCTTTGTCCTGATCCAACAACTTAAAAACAGCACCATAAAATATAAGCTCTTGGGCCAGCTTCTTTCTTCTTCTTTTCCCAAGCTTGACCTCGTCTTTAGATGATCATCCAACACAACCGAAACCTCTCCTGCTGCCATTCAAATCCTCCCTGTAGTTGCTCCCCCTTAAACAGATGAATAGCAGATCTTTGATATCTTTGATATAGTCACACTGAGGTTCAATTATTTAAGGCGGTTTAGTGTGTTTCCGCAAATTTCAACACAACACAAAGTGGTGTTGAAATTAAAGAGAAATCTGTGGCAACTAAAATTAGACCTTGTGAAATAACATGCAAACCCATAGGTGATGCAATCAGCAAATACCAACTGCTTATGATATATACATGGCAATGTTCAAATACGTGTTTAGCCTTTAAAAAAATCCCCTGAAGATTGAGACGGACTTTGATTAGATCACAAGTAGACCTATAAATAGAGGAAGTTTGAACCAAATGTTAAGCGTCATGGTGGCTTAGTGGTTATACTTTTGCCTTGAACCTCCAGGTCCTGCGTTCGATTTCCTTGTCAGGTCTCTGTGCATGGAGTTTTCCTCCGGGTTCTCCGGTTTCTCCCACGGTCCAAAAACATGCAGATTAGGCTAATTGGCGTTTTTTACGAATTGCCCGTAGTGTGTGAATGAGTGAGTGAATGTTGACCGAAGGTCCTACCATGATTGTACAAATGGAAATAAATACTATGGTCCCCATTGGCCTTCACGGTCCCTAGTTGGACTACAGAGGTTCTAGATGGATGGATCGATGGGCCTAATGTTGGTGCAGTGGGTTATTACATCATTCTGAGCTCCGGTTAATGCGTCTTTCTGCATGGGTTTCCTCTGGGTTCTCTAGTTTCTTCCTAAAAACTGTGTGTGTATATGTATGTGCATGTGGTCTCTTCCAGAGGACTGGCATCCCAAACTATTGATCCAAAAATTCTAAAAAAAATTATAACGAGCTGTGTGATATAATTGCTTATGCAATTTAATCAATCTTCTGTTGATCATTTTATTTCAATGGATCGATGGATCAGTTTTTAATTCAGAATCAATTAACACTTGTAAATTACAAAGTGTATATGGTTAAATGGTCAAAAAGCTTATTAATCCCACCAGTTTTTGCAGGAAATAGAAACCGCACACATCTTATGCAAATATTCGCATTTTGCAAGATTATCGCTTCTTCTTCTTTTGAGTCTATTAGTGACACCATCTGTTTTTTGCACAGAAAGAACCATAATATAATGCATATGTAGTCTTAATATTTTCGGCCACCACAAAATTAACATTTAATATTGACTGGAGTCAAATCAGACATCAAATGCCCTAAAAAAGTTTCATCAAATTGAATCAACAGTCTAGCTAATATCACAGCTCTATTTATAAGCACATTAAACACTATAGGATCATCCATGTTGGATAATGTTTTTCCAGTAGACCAGGGATTAAATTTTTTGCCAAATAAACATTTGATGCATTATTTTATTTATTTGATGCATTATTTTATTAATAACCGAACATGAGAAATTAGGGGTGACGAGAAATGAGCTGATTTGTGTATCTGGTTAACCAGAGACAAATCTCACAAGTGTAAATGCATGTCTCATGGATCTGTCCATTCTAATACTAACATGTGCTTTTTTTTGTCTCCTTTCTCTCACTCTCTCTCTCTCTCTGATAGAAATGGTTCAGGATGCGTACTGCTCAGTGGAGACAATCAGAGGGGCTGCCTCCTCAACCGGGATCAGTCAAAGACTGAAGACAAGGAAGACCGTGTCCATCTCTATTCACACATCATGCCGCTAATCCTCTCTATCCATCGTCCTTCTCTGTTCTTTCCATCTGCCGTGTATGTGTCAGGTCTCCTGCTTTCTTACCCTTACCTTCTTTATTGTTGAAGTTATGCTATATTTGTTGGATGTATTTAAAGGAAAAGTATATTACAGAGACGAATGTCAGGGTTTACAATAAATAAACTGTATATATGGCTATGAGTGAATGTTATTCTGTCTGTTAATGTTACGTTTAATATATATTGTAAGGAATTAAACACTTTGCAGATATGCAGTTACAGGAAAATAATCTTGATTGATGATCTCTGTTATCGTTCCACTGCTTATTAGTTTTGTTAATACTGTATGCCAAAGTGTTTTATTCCTCATTTAACCTATAAACAGTAGTTACCTTACCAGGCTCTCTTGTCTTCCCTGCTCAGATCGATAAGATAATGAAACACGCTTTACATAATACAACAAGTTTCCATATTATCAAAGGTTAAAAAGGTAAGAAAAATTATATGGTTCAAAGGATCCAATTATAATGTAAAGTGACAATGTAGGATATACAGTATTTTACTGTCATGAGACTTTCGTCGTATATAAAATGCTGAATTTTGGACAATTTGAAAAGAATGACATGAATATGCAAATCAGTGTTTTGTTTGAATAGGCCTTTAAGCTGATGTGTTTCCGCTGTGATGAATGAGTGTCTGTCATGAAAGAACATAATGCAAAGAGGCTCTGTCAGATCCCGCATGAATCAGTTTCAGTAAGTTCTTCTGATGGATCAGCAAACAATGGTTGAATATAAAGAAGGGAAGAAAGAAAGAGTCAAGTCCTTATAGTTTTATATATTCATCTCTGCATCTACTGTAAATAGCATTTCCTGTTTACAGCAAGGGCTTACTGACAGTCAAATGTTTTCATCCTGCTTAAAAATGATGTGAAACTAGAAAACTAAAACTGTGAGGAGAGGACTATGTGTATCAGTGATGTTACTTCCATCTCTTCTCGACTGTCCTACAACCAAATATAAGTGGTTTATTTCCATTCTGTCCATTTAGCTTTATGAACTTTATTATATTGACAATAAAAATATTATTATTATTATTATTATTATTATTATTATTATTATTATTATATGGAATTCATGGGTGGGCCAGAAAATTGTGATCATCAGCTGGTCATTGGGAACAATAGAGATTAGTAATTTTAACTGGGAATAATGGAGATCACTGATCATTGGAAACAATGGTGAGGAGGGATTGGTCATTGGGAACAATAGACATCAGTGATTGGTCAAAGAGAAAAGGTGTGATCAGGGATAGGTTATTAAGAACAATAGTAATTGAATGAGAAGATCAAAGATCAGGATTGATCATTGGGAATAAAAATTAGCAGGAATTGGGTGATGAGGGATTGGTCATTTGAAACTATGGTCATCATCAACTTGTCATTGGGAACAATGGAAATCAGGTTTTGGTCATTTGGAACAATAGTGATTAATGATTGGTCTTTGCAAGTACAAGTGATCATTGATTAGTGGTTTGGATTATTGACAATTAAAAACTGGCTTTATAGTTAAGTGATCTTTAAAGGTAATGAGTCAAACCTGCTTGCTCAACCCCATAACCAGCTGATGAGATGTGAGAAGAGTTGCTAGATTGTTGAGCACATGCTAGTGCATGGATGTGACAAGCAATTGTAATCAGTAAGTGGTAACTGGGAACAATAATAAGTATTCTCAGCTCATCTATGAGAGCCAGTTCTCAATGTTCACCAAGTACCGGCTCCAAGAGTCAAGTCTTTCACAAACAGCAAACTAATTGGGTGTGTGTATGTGTGTTTTGATTAGACTTAATGGCTGTCAGAATGGTCACACGCCCACATTGAAAAATAAACATGTTGAGATGAAAGCAAATGCTGCACTCTCTAAAACCTGGCACTCAAAAACAGTATGCACACACACACACACACACACACACAGAGAAAATACAACAGTTCAGCACTTCTAAGCTAACAGCATAAATAAACAATGAGTCTATCCCTCACACTTGTCTTTAATATTAGGATGTGAATTAGAGCCTCTAGTGGGTGATAAAGGAGTGTGTGGAGTGTGTGAGAACAGATTGGATCTCCATCCAGAACTCGACTGGGCAGTATACACGCTGTCAGACTTGAGTGTTGCCACAACGACTAGACAAATACATGTGGAACCTATCAGCCAGGATGAATGAGAGACAGAGAGATCCGGATGTCAGAGAGCCAGCTGGATGCAGATCCTTCCCTTTCCCATTCTCTCTCTCTCTCTCTGTCTCTCTCTGTCTCAGTTCCAGGAGGAGACCCGTCTCGTCTTAGTGATCTGAAAGCTGATCAGCGTTATAACTCGGACCAGTTCAGTCTGCACAGTGTGTCTTTGTTTGAATGTCTGTAGTCAGCAGATGATAGCATTTGGTCTGTATTTGCAGTCAGTTGCTTGAGTCTGGCTTTAAAATAATGCCTTGATGTGGACTAATTTATTCATCATAACTCTGTCACTGTGTTCCTATTAATAAACAACAAAGCACAGAAGTAACATGAGGTCTGCCGCTTGTAGTAAACTCCTCTGCTATGCCATGTGGGAGCAAGTTAGAATACCTTGTTCCACACACCAAGTAATGCCATTGAGCAGGGGTTAGAGATTGATTTATAATTCAGCCTTGTGGTAGGAGCATAAAGCTGGGAGTTTGAAAAAAAAAAAACAACAACAACAAAAAAAAAACATCTACTGCAAACCTTATGCTAAATATCATCCTGAGAACACCATGCGTGCTATGAAGCATGGTAGTGGTAGCGCCACATTAAACATTACCAATGGCCTCTTGATTCCTACAGTACTCTGACCACTAACTTTTGCTAGGTGGTTCCGCCTTGGCAGAGTCACTGTACTACCATATTCTTTCCATTCAACTTTTGTTAAAGAATGGATTTTAAGGTCCTGGCTTTATTTTGAAATAGACCTTAAAAGTACCTATGCTAAACTAAGCTGATCACTGCTATCAATCATTTGCCTGATTTTTGCTTCACATAAAATTAACGCAGTGCTGTGGCTTAGTTGTTATCACTGTTGATCCGCACCTCCAGGGTTGGGGGTTCTCTTGGTTTTGCTCCCAAAAATTGCTCACAGTGTATAATTGACTCATAAGATTCAAGGTGTACCCTGCCCTTAGTTCCCTGGGATAGGCTCCAAGTCCTGCACATATAGATTTTTGAATATCCTTTTACCCAGAGGTGAAATGTAACTTTTACTTCAATATGTATGTAAGTACATACTGTATTTCATGTATCTATACTTCACCCGAGTAGTTTGATTAGTGTATACATTTTACTATTACGCTGCTGCATCCTACAACAAATATCTTTACTTTCTAGTTTACTATATCTCAACATTGCATCGTGGTACATAGCCAAAGTGGTTTGAAGTATTTGAAGTGGGAATATCTGCGTAATTGTGCGATTTACCTTCCCGCCATAAAATGCTTAATCATGTAGCATTTTAAATCATGTAGCATTTAAAAATCAGAATTAGAGACAGAATAAACCGCATGTCCACAACAAAGAGAAAGAGAGAGACAGACCACTTTTTCGACGACTTTAAGGCTACTGTAAGCTACAGTACTACAAGTTCTCTACATTTGATACTTAAGTACATTCGAAGGTGGATACGTATGTACTTTTACTCAAATAGAATTTTGAATGGAGGACTTCTACTTTTACTTAAATAACCTTTTTTCTAGGGTATCTATACTTTTACTCGAGTAAAGCATTTGTGTACTTTGCCCATCATTGTGTGCACCAAGGAACTACTGTACAATTATTTACAATCATCTGTGAGGACTGTAATGATCTTTGTTTTTACTGAGTTATGTCACATTTTTATTTCCTGGTGTTATAATTGCTAAGAGAATGATATCACAATGTAGCTATGAAGCTACGTGCCACTATGTGATCACACACCCATACGCCCACACCCACAAAGAGTGTATCAGTGATTACAGAAATTATGGCTTGTTTCGGTTCCAAATGGCTCAGTACCAACTTTTATAAATGCATTAAAAAATTTATTCACTAAATCCCCTGAGAAATCATATACGTAGTTATTCTTTGCATTATACTCCACTCTTTTCGAACATATCTTGTGTTTCTGCAGTTCCATTTTGTCTTGTTCTTGTTTTCATGGCATGTCAATTCCTCTCAGATACAGGCTGTAATTTTGTCCCATATTAATATAATTGTTGCTTTTAAGCTGTTAAAATTCACCGCCATCCCACTGTTGGTTGTTAATTAACAGTTTGGCAGGTAATTAATTACCCAGCCTCACCTCAGCACCTATTAAAATAACTTATTTTGGCTGCATGCTCTTTTATTTTTATTGCCTGCATGTTTGGTGCATAGTCATATTAAAAATCATTGCCAATCACACAGATGTAAAATTAAAGTTTTGTAAGCATTTTTAAAAAAAAATGCAAAAGAAGCTCTGGAAGTGATTTAACATTATGCTGCCCCCTAGTGTTTGAAAAATAAACGGCAAGTGTGTTCTAATTAGGTTTTGCACCCTTTTTGCATGGAAAAAAAATGCATCTACAAAACTGAAATCTATGTTCATTTAGAGTGCATTGTGTTTAATAAGAACCTGCTACAAAAGACATTTTTGATGAAATGTTTAGAAAGTCTATAAACAGTCTCCATCTAGGAACCTTCATCCATCTACTGTAGGAACCTCTGTAGTCCAACTAGGGACAGTGGAGGCTCATTTGGGAGCACCACTTAACCTAATCTGCATATTTTTGGACTGTAGGAGGAAACCCACAGGGAGAACATGCAAACTCCACACACACACAGACCCAGAGGAGGGAATTGAACCAGGAGTGTGGAGGAACGAGGCTACAATGAAAACCACTATGCCACCATTCCCTCTATATACAGCCTACACACGTTACTGTACTTCAAACTTCATAAAATCCAAACAGGGTAAAATCAGTAACTAGAGCCATTGGTACTGCTTTTAACACTACAACAAATAGAATAAAATATTTTTACATTACAATTACACAATACTATGACTATGAAGTAAATCACAAAATTATTTTGAAAAAAAAAAAATACTGTTTCGGGAATTTTCAATATAATCTAAAACAAACAGTATTAGAACTGAAAAAAGGAAAAATAATTTTGTTGGGAAGGAAGTGATCATTAATTTTCCACATTAGCAGCTCTGACACTATTTGCATAGTGGATTTTCCATAAACGGACTATTTTAACATAAGTGTGTAACTGTTGATTTTCTAAGCATTATTGAAAGGATCCTCCAGTGTCAGTGATTTATATTAAATGTAGCTATAAAAAGGACAACAATACATTTTGTAGTTTTTTTTTAAAATAAATGTTAGTGCTGAAAAATTGCTATTGTTTGAGAGGAATAAAATATTTCACTTTGGTTGCATTTCACCTTTCTTACACGTTTCCTCCAACGAATTAATTTATCATTTAAAATACAGGTAGTCTCCAACTTACAAATTAGTTCCGTTCCGGGAGCACGTAAGTCTGATTTGTTCTTGTGAGTCTTATATACCTTTGACATGAGTATACAATGCAAAGCATACCAATCTACCAACCGTTTGACCCCTTTCCCCACACTGCCATCATGGGCCAAAAACGCACCTAAGGAAATGAATCTCACATGTCAAATATAACCATGTTGTTATGTGCCTTTAAATCCCGGACGCCATTTTGTCTGCAGTCTGTTCGTATCTGCGGAAATTCATAACTCGGATGTTCGTAAGTCGGGGACTACCTGTATGCAATATTACACAAGAGGGAGTGCACGGCTGTAATATCTTTAGCTTTGGATTTCCAGGATACTTTTGGATACTTCTTTTATACAACAAACAAACCACTCCTGGAAGGTCTGCCTCTGTCCACCATTCGTCCTCTGCAGCTGATCCAGAACCTAGGTGGTTAAACGAACTTCCTTTAGACAACTCTTCCAGCTGACAACCTTTAATGCCGACTCAAGACGTATCTATTTCTTCAATACTTGGACTAACCGCACCCCATTAAAAAACAACAAAAAAAACTTCCCAACTATGTTTGACTGATGGCACTTAGTAACCTATTAACCCAGTTTAAGTATCTATTCAATGATGGAAACTTCAAAGCACTTTTTGTAAGTCGCTCTGGATAAGAGCGTCTGGCAAATGCCTAAATGTAAATGTAAACATTTACACCATATACAACGAACATTTATTTAACCAGTTATTTTGCTCCGCTAATATAACATGGCAGAGCTCGTGACCAACATGTGGGCAACCAATTGTTAGTTAGTAATCAACAGGGGTGAAAGTAATTTTAAATGTAAATGTAAAATTTAAATGTAATGTTATAAGATGTGTTTTTCTATGGAAAGTGCTTCCATTACTGGTTTTAAATGTGGGTTTTGGGCAGGCAGCTGCCCTTTAATCAGGACTGACAACCATACAGACCTATTTTCACCCACAACAGTTAGTGCAATTAACGGTTATTAGAACACATGTGATGTGGAGTGATACAGATACTGAAACATCCCAGTGATGTTATGCTCTATATCATCACTCATAGAATGCCTCTCATCTAATCAGGTTACTCGGTCGGAACTAACTGTTGTATAATATTCAGTATACACCTACGGAAAGCTGTCTACTCTGTAAATGTATTACTGTACAGATGATCTGTGCTTGTGTTTTTACGTTTTTCCCACACACTCTTTCCCTCCATGCTTTTTGTGTAACCAGAACGATAGCTGTATGAACTGATATGAAAAACACACAAAACAGACTCCGATACAGAGAAAAGTGAAAATTCTCCTGTTTTCTGTGTTTGGCTGGCTGGGGTTTACCGTTCTGGCATTTCACTTAAAACAGCACAACCTTTCCAATTTCAAATCGACCCGTTCCAAGGTAAAGTCTGAGGTTTGCAGATAGCAAAAACAGAAAAACAGAAAGAAAAAAAACCATGGAAACTTTTCTACATGTTTCTTAGCGTGGTCATTTAATCAGTCCATGTGTTATACTTGTTTATTTTTTCTTTCTCTCTGTTGTGTGTTCTTGATCCATGATATATATTAATCATATCCGGGTATGTGATTATGAGGTCTCTGTCTCTTTATAGCTTATTTCAGGGAGGGAAGTAGCTCTTTGGGACGGAGAGCTCTCTCACACGAGTGCTTGCTGTGGCTTTCCTCGCTCCTTTAGACACCTGGTTGTACAAAGAAAGTCCGTTATGAATTCATTAATATTAATGCTAACATTTGGCTTATTTTCCAAACTAGATACAGAACAAATCATTTGATTTCTGAAAGAAATTCGAGGTTAAGGTAAATCCAGCTAGTATAAAGACAAAAAGAAAAAAATATTCATGTCTAACATTCATGGCAGTGTTTTGACAGATCTGCTTTCATTCTTAATGTTAGTGATATGCTGATTACATTATAAAGTTTAAGTCACATGTTTTATGACATTTCAAATGTATAGTAAATATTGAATGGAAAGTAATACAACATAATACGTTTAACAAATAAAACATTTCAATCAGGATAAAGTAATGGCACCCTCTAAAATAAAAGGAAGGGTCAGTGTGTGTTGTGTGTCTATAGTAGATGATGAACTGCAGTGGCTGAGCTGTGTTATTGGAGGATTACACAGACCCACACCGCACGCTATTAAGAGGAACCATTCCACCAGTTTGTCATTATTTTTGTCGTTTTAAGCTTTTAGCCTTTTCTGGATTTTTTTTTGCTAGTACTACATTCAAATCAATTGAGCCTTAAACAATCTTGGAAGATGACAAACATCATTATTATTATTATTATTATTATAAGTTTGGCCTACAGATACTGTGAAAATCATACAATCGTACAATAAAAAAAAAATCGTACAATAATTGGTACATGTTCCTCTGTCCTGCGCAAAAATAAAAAAACACAAAATATAAGTAAAACATTTGGACACACCTTCTAATTCCATGGTCTTTCCTCATTTTTATTTCTTTCTTCCCTGGAAAACAATGCTGAAGGCGTCCAAAATATGCAATGAACAGCATTTGAACAGTTGATATTGAGATGTGTCTGCTACTTCATAACGGCTCTAATCTGAGGTGCTGTTTGCTAATTGGTGATTTCTGAGGCTGGTAACTCTAAATGAACTTCTTCTCTGCAGAGGTAAGTCTTCATGAGAGCGAGTTTCATCACTGATTGTTTTTGTTGCTTAATTTTCTAATTCCAGATGTGTTATTTTATAGTTTTGAAATCTCCAGTATTGTTTTATGTAGAAAATAAATCACTAAGCAAAAACCACTTAATTAGAAGATTTGTCCAAATGTTTGACTGGTACTATATCTCTCTCTCTCTCTCTCTCTCTCTC
>JAOVVB010000026.1:9713361-9723871 GCA_028570985.1 Heterobranchus longifilis
ATCATCTCGAGGATGAGTGCATAAGCGTCCTGTACGCTGATATCGGCCGAGCCTTTTAGAACTTGCGTGCCCAAAACACATAGCTTACGACCGTCGCAATCTGACCCCAACGCCATCGACTCGTACAGCTCGGTCACCCCGGACGCACCCGGGAGGTCCTGAGTGGAATAGACAGAGACAAATAAAGCTCAGGATGTTGTTCAGGACAAAACACAGATACTACTTGTGTGTTTGCAATAGCAGTGCATTCTAATGGTCTTTTCATTACTATATCACTAAGAACAACTACAACAACAACAATCTGAAGAGGAAGAATATATTGTCTTTTTATGTGGTTTCATAAACTCTGGAGCTTGGAGACTGACAATACACGTTTACGGTAACACTATATGAAGTTCAAGTCAAACCGGGACTGCTGATGGAATTTCTTGTGAATGAAGACATCAAAGTGATTGGCATTTACAGAAAAGCTAAAGCACAGTACGGCAATGAGACTCTCAGTCACAGTAAAACATTTGAAAGGTGCAAACATTTTAAAGCAGGCTGTAGGTCTGTGAACGAGGATCTTGTGAACATTCAGCAAGTGGAATGCCCAAGCTTTTAACGATGATGGATAACTTGTTGCTAACTTGTGGAAGAGACACACCTGTCTGCGTGAACTGTACACACAATCATTCACCATTATTAGAGAAGGATTATATAGAGAAATAAAGTCCCGGCTTGACTTTTTTAAAGCAAAAATACACTTTACAAAAACATTGTATTACTGAATATTTTCTTATTTAATACATTTCAGATTTACCAGCCCGACACTTGCACTGTTGCACTATTGGACCTAGTAAACCTTTACCTGTTTGTTAGCCAGCAGAACAAGTGGCAGGCACGGGTCAGAGGCCAGAAGCTGGTGCAGGCTGGTTTTAGCCAGAGGAAAACGTGTGGAGTCGGCCGCGTCCAGCACGAACACCAACAGCCGAGCCTTTTTCATATACTTGGGCCAGAACTCTCTGAGCTTCTCCTCGCCTCCGACTACACACCATACAGGAAGAGTAAAGAGCAGACGTGCAGATATAAAAACTAGACATTACCTTAACATGCTCAAGACTTCAAATAGAGATTTTAAATATGATCAAAGACTAATGAGAAACGTAAGCATCCTAAATGTGACTGCTTTTTGTGAAAAAATATTTGGTATGTTGTGTTTTCTGGTTTCTTGGTGCCATGACAAGCTAATATACAACAAACAAATGGGAAGTTAAGAGAATGAATAAGAACTAACTTCACAGACGTTCCATCCATGGATTAAAAATAGTTTTTAATAGCATTAACTGTTGTGGTGTAAGAGGAATGGGAAAGCAATCGACCTCGGGGCTGGAAAAGCATCGCTCCACCCTGTCATTAATTATTTTCCTAAAACAGGACATTCCTAACTGTTTCTACATTCCTGTTTTACTTTTTATACAACTTAATAAACACATGTCTTCATCCTCATATTTAACTTGCGCTACCAAGACATTAAGTGACAAAGTCAATGAGCACACAGGGTATGTACTTTCTGTGCATACTCTCTAAGAAGTCGATGCGCAGCTCCTCTCTGTTGATAGAGACGGCATTGAACCCCATAGTGGGTGACACTTCCGTCTCAGCGGTGCCTGTCGCAAAGCACTGAAGAAGACTCGTCTTGCCTGCGCCATCCAAACCCAACACCAGCACCTGAGAACCTCTTGCTTGTTCCTGCTGCACACACACACACATAAAAGCAAAAACATTAGTATAGGAACAGTCATTTTTTCCACTACGCACTCAAGACCTTGATGCACTTATTGCAAGCAAAGGATTTGCAACCAAATATTAAGTGTTGAAAATGATCTGGACTAAACACTGGTGGTCTGTTGTTTAACAATCTTAATGTAAATAATGGGAAAGAAAATTTTTTAAATTATGTCCACCAAGTAGCTAAAAGACAGTTATTAATTGATTAGTCATATCGTTAATGTCACAGTTACTCAGCAGCTCATCTTTTTAAGCAATTAGCTTTTAAATTTAGCTTGAGATTGTTTTGAGCATGGTGTAATGGTTAAGGTTAGCACTGTCGCCCTGCACCTGCAGCGTCTGGGTTTAATTCCCGGCGAGGTTCGATTCCTGCCTCTGTGTGTATGGAGTTTGCATGTTACCGTGCTTTGAGGGTTCCCTCAGGGTACACCGGTTTCATCCCACTGTCCAAAAACATGCAGATTAGGCCAATTGGCGTTCACTAACTGCCCTTAGTGTGTGAATGTGTGTTTGTGTGTGTGTGCCCTGCGATGGACCCCTAACACCACTGTACCCAAATAAGAGAGCAGTTCCCACCAAAACCATAATAACCATAAAAACCATGACCAGTCACTGCTGTTACAGTCCATCATGTGAACACTCGGTTTGGGACGGCATTTCATCACAGGGCACTATGTACAGTACACACACATTCACACACTTATTCTCACTTAGGGGCAGTGTAGTCTAGTCAAGCCACCTAGAAACATAGCCCTAATAAAACCTCCATGCTGATCTTAGGTACTTGTGCTCATATCTAATAGCAACATACAACAAGGACGAAAGAACAATTGTAGGAAATAAAATGTCTTGACAAAGTGATTCCATCGCCATGGTATCTGACTGTCTTCAGTCACAGAATCAAAGAAGCTGAGATTATCTTCTTGTTTTTAGAAACGCTTGCACAATTGCAATCCTCTACTGATTGCCAGTTACAGTACTTATTGTGATATCCAGTGGGCACAATCATGCTGGAAAACAAAAGGCCCGTCCCCAACCTGTTGCCAAAACAAAGCAGGAAGCATATATTTTTTTCCTAAACCATCACTGTTACCCTTCACTGGAAACAAAGGGCACAACGCTGGAACCCTGTCAGCACTATTATTATGTATTCCAGTTGGTATAGTTCTCTTGGTACGTGCCAAACCCAGATTCATTAGACTACCAGAGCTTTGTTGAGTTTGCACTGTATAATGCTTTGAGATGGCTAGAGATCGAGTCAGTCACGTATCACAATTTGTTTGTGTAGCAATTCACAGATGTCCACGCTAACTATAAAATTCATATTTTTGGAAAATAGTTATTTATTTTTTTTATATTTTTGCATTTGGGAGGCAGCACAGTGTCAATTGTGGGGGGCCTGGAGCCTATCCCAGGGGACTTAGTGCATGGGGTGGAGTACAGTACATCCTGGACAGGGTGCCAACACATTCACACACTAAGGGCAGTTAGCGAACGCCAATTGGCCTAATCTGCATGTTTTTGGACAGTGGGATGAAACCGGTGTACCCTGAGGGAACCCTCCAAGCACGGTAACATGCAAACTCCATACACACAGAGGCAGGAATCGAACCTCGCCGGGAATTAAACCCAGACCCTGCAGGTGCAGGGCGACAGTGCTAACCTTAACCATTACACCATGCTCAAAACAACCTCAAGCTAAATTTAAAAGCTAATGGCATAAAAAGATGAGCTGCTGAGTAACTGTGACATTTACGATATGACTAATCAATTAATTGTTTCAGTAATCGATAGATGAGTCATTTATTTAAAAAAAATTAGTTATTTGGAACACTAGTTGTGTGCTGTAAAAAACTGCTTGAAATAAATCAGATATTAAACTTTTTGCTTTTGAATCAAATCGAATATCACAACGCTCCATGGCAACGGGGTTAAAGGTCACAGGGTGATGACTGCTGATTGGTTAAGATGTAAACCTGTAGTCTTTACACTTGAGCAGGTTAGCTAAGCGGTTAGCTAGCACTAGCACTGTATAACCGAGTGAAATTAGTGTGTTATAGTGAAATATCTCCGACCTGAGAGACAGGGGCGGGAGCTTCGCGCGCGCTCTCACTCCGTACTTTGGCCTCGACTAACTTTTCCCGTTTCTCCGCGTTTACATTCTGCTCTAAAGTCGGCGTTTCTGCGTCGTTTTTCTTGTTGCTTCGTAAATTCCAGATAGCATACGCGACACCTCCGGTTAGTGCCAGGGCAGCGGCAGCTAACCCAGCTTCTCTCAAACCGGGCATGTTTGGTTAAGACTCTGAAAAAAATAAACATATATAATATACTGTATATATTTATAAAAATAACTCTATCCGAGTCTCAGCCATGACGAGCCGCCCTCAGGACAGGTAGCGCAGAATTCTGGGCTGCCAGATTAAAGCGATTTCCTCCATTCCTCCGGTTGCCAGATTGATTTAATTAAATCTATCCATTATTAGAAATTCTCAAAGCAGAGCTCTCTCTCTCTCTCTCTCTCTCTCTCTCTCTATATATATATATATATCAATCAAAACATATCTACCTATATATATATATCAAAACATATCTACCTATATCAAAACATATCTACCTATCTGAGGTAACATTTTCTCCAAAAAAAAAAAGAAAATCAGAAAGTGTACAAAAAGAAATGGAGCTATCTAAAGAAAAAAGGGATTGATTTAGGGTCATGGTTCTCATGTAGCTTACCTGTAAAAAAAAAAAAAAACTTTTTCATAGTGTATAAAAAGTTTGCTACATTTGTTAAAAATATTTAACGCTACTTGCAATAAACTTAAAAAAATACTATCATTATTATTATCATCATTTTTCTCTTGGGATTTTTCCAGATCTAATCAGTAGTGCTCTGGGCGCAAAATAATCAACTACAAAGTGGTACAGTAATTTTCAGTGACTTGCAAAAGTATTCATACCCCCTGAACTTTTCCATAATTTATGTTTCAACTGCAAACGTACAGCAGTAGCTCAGCATACACATTCAATCCATAGGAAATAGTAAATAATGTAAATGCAGATAATGTTTTTGGTTGCCTGGAACAGGTTATCAATATTACCAATTTCAAATTCCATATTACCAAAGAATCAACAACAAAGTTGTATTTTTCTCCCTGTATACAATTTTGCCAAAGCAAACCTATTCCTTAACGAATACTAATATGAACTTGTATAAACTGCAAAACCCACTTTACCAAGGAAAACCCAAAGATTTTCATTATTTTTCCCCAAGATCCTGTACTCCCTACTGCACTGTGGTACAAGATGGAACAAGTCCTGTTCCACAGATTCATGATCCTGGTTTAATTTTGAGCTTGGGGCACTGAGGACATGAAGTTTCACTTCCAAAAACAAGTTAGTGGATTGTCCCTTAAAATTATTTAGCGCGTAAATGTGTAGATGGATGATATCCTGTGACTTGGCCCCAGCATCCCCATGATAAGTGCTGTGTACCTGATTCACATAAACCACCACTGTATCAGTGTCACTGCCGTGCTGAGTGATGTCTGTATATATTGAGGACTGAGTCACATTAATACACACACACAGTTGATACATCAAGCTATACAAAGAAATTTTCTGTTCTCAAGGAAATTTTATTAAGACCTTACATGGGAGCTGGTCATTCTGTTAGATTTACACTTTCAGCCTCCCCTACAACGGAAAAACGGCTGAAGGACACACCTTTCTTGAAATTATAATTACAAGTGATAGTTATCAAGGAGTTTGAAAAATAAATATATTTGAATTTGCATAACAGCCTCTCTTTTTGTTGTTTGACACAAAATCACTGTCTCTGCATACGGATTTTGCAGTTGAGTCTGTAAAATGAAACGGTTATGAAATATGAATTAATGAATCATGGTCAGGCAGTTTTTTCTTCTCCCCTTCTTTCTTGGAAAACATGGTCATGAAACAAAGAATAAAACCAATGTCCTTAGATAACAGGTATGAATCTTCTCTTGGTTATACAAAACGAAAACGCAGACTGTTTCATACACACATCTGATCATGATACTTTCCTCACTTAATTATTCATTTTAAAAAGAGGTGTCAATTTTTAACAGTGGATGTGATGGTGAAAAACAAACAAAAAAAAATCCCTGGGACAGATTTCTGTTACTACATGTCTCCACTTGTCTAATCCCAAATCACTCCTTGATCCCTTAGCCAGCCAGCGTTTCAAATCTCCGAAGATGGACACATGAGGAAGGAGCTGCGGAACGACTCTGAACTTCAGCTTCACATCTACCATCCACCTTTACCTCCCTTCTTCTTCTTCTGTGGGGCTTTTTTGCGTGCTGCTCCAGCAGTGGCAGGTTTTTGTTGCCGTGGCGGGACGATGTTGGGGTTGGGGCTGGGGTTGGTGCCGGTGCCAGAGCCAGGGCGAGGGGACGTAGGAGGGCTGCTCGCTGTTTTGCTGGCATCTCTGCATCACAGAAAATACACAATGAGAAAATGCACAATACACAAAGGCAGAAGAAAGTATAACAAAACTTATATAATTAAAAATAAATAGTAAGTAAGGAACAGCTGACATCTGATTCTG
Source organism: Heterobranchus longifilis (assembly GCA_028570985.1). Classification (NCBI taxonomy): domain Eukaryota; kingdom Metazoa; phylum Chordata; class Actinopteri; order Siluriformes; family Clariidae; genus Heterobranchus; species Heterobranchus longifilis. Next base: position 9,719,720 of record JAOVVB010000026.1, read on the forward strand.
AATGGATCAAATTTGAATTAAGTAAGAGAGGTGGTGAACTGAATCATATCAGATCAATACTACAGCTTATTGAATCGTCTAACAGAGCTATTTCAGCCTATTATTCATTAATTAATTAACTGATGTGATATGATTAAAAACATAGTAACTGATTTTTATTTTGCATAATATTTCTGTATAGTTTACATTTATTTGTATAGCACAAGAGGGCACACTTACAGTTCTGGCAATTTTAGCAGCCTCGTTTTCGAATAAACAGAAATGTTTTTTTAAATGTTCTAAAGTATTTTTCGACAGTCCTATTATTTTATTATTTGTTTATTTTAACCATTTGGGCTTCAATGTTGACTTAAGTTACTAACTTGTTGGTTATTGTGCCACTAGAATTAGAATAACTGTGAAATGGAGGGGGAAAAATGTGCATCTTATGACTTATTAATCAACGATTGCTTGTAAACATGTTTAACTATCAGGAAAGAAATTGTGTATGTGTATGTAAAAAGAAATGTATGAAATTTGCAACCCTACTATGGACAAGTGACTAGTGAAAAGGGTGCACTTTGTAGTTCTGGCTGTTTAAACTCACAGTTCTGCCGCAGCTCCTGCTGTTGCTCCCTGAGTTCCTCTTCCCACCTGCTCCTTCTTCTTGCCCTTCTTCCTGCCTCGGTAATATGATCGCTCTCGCATAGGCAGCCAACGTTCAGGGTCAGGGGTCGATTTAGGGTCACAGTTCTTGGGTAGTTTACCTATAATAAGAAAATACACATTAATATTAAACAAACCCTTTTAACTACACAGAATAATTCTGCTATGCAAAATGCAATCCAACCTTTCTTCTTTTTCTTTTTCTTTTTAATGTCCACTTGGCTGAAATCAAATATGAAGATTTATTTCATTTTAAATAAATTTCTCATCAATAATAACATCGATAAACTATTGGGTGCAGCAATATCTAAAAAAAACAAAAAACAAACAAACATTATGTACCCTTGCTGCTTGGGTGGGTTTTCGCCGACGACTTTGGCCGCCTTCTTTCTGACGTTTGTGGCTCCATGCGAGTTCTCCAGCTCGTCCACGTTGATGTTAAAGGACATGGTGTCAGGAGAGGGGAGATGCTTACTAAGCCTGAGAGAGACAGCAGCTCAGGAAAACTTTGGATGACAAAGACTCTCAAATCTACACATACAGCAACCATACAAGGACAACAACAACAAACAAAAAACCTTAGATTACAAATACATATGCTAAATTCAAATGATTAATTTTCCAACAGCACTTGTGGCAATAAACACTGGAAAAGAACGTGGTGTCCAAATGCACAAGGATACGCTTTGGCCTTGTCTTGATCCACCAGTGAGCACGCCGAGATGAGCTGCGCCAGCGTGTGGACATCTTTAGGGTTTTGCTTCCACAGCTGCTCCAGGTCACTAATGCACTCCTTCTTTCTGCCATAACGGAGCTTAAAATTCGCTGCTTCACGGACCAGGGAGAGGTGCACCCGAGAGCCAGGCTGAGGGAATTCAATTATTTTTTAATATTGAAACTGTTTTTAAATGACTTTCAATTTCGCTTGATTGTTACCCAAGAATGTGTTATGTATGAAAAAATAGCTTGCTAGCTATATAGAACTTGATTTTATCTTTATATCAAATAGAAGATGCAGCCTGATACATCAAAGACTTTTTCAACCAATGTCATTTTTCAAGACCCGAATCGGTGCTGGTCATTGATTCTTAAAATTCTTAATAGTGGATTGGGTAAAAAAAAAACCGATACTCGGTCTTACCTGTTTTGATTGATAATACTGGATGGCTTGGGTGAAGACATCGATAGCACTGTCAATATCCTCCTCGTGTGTGTACATTGTCACCAGGGCAGAAACCTGCATCACAAACACCATATGTTTAACTTGACGTAAAATGTCTGCTTTTTAATAAATGAGAGGACTGCAGTAGTTGATATAGCAAATCGTACCATTCCTTGTTTGTGCTTAAAATCCTCTATTGACCTCAGGATGTCGCAGGCTTTAGTCACATGTCCTACAAGAAGACAAGAAAATGAGTGTAACCTCCAGAAAGTGCTAGAAGTGCATCATGTGTGTGTGTGTGTGTTACAACACAACAAAATCAAACCTTGAGTCAGGTAGAGTTGTGCCATGGTCAGTTTGATTCTGGATGCACTTTCTGGATGCTTTTCTGAAAAAGACTAGAGAGAGAAAGAGAGAGAGAGAGAGGGAGAGAGAGACACTTTTACCCACTATAAAACTTACTGGCAGGGTTTAAAGGCTAAATTAAATTTTGGTCTCGAATGGTTAAGTACAATATACATCACTGGAAATTTTTTTTAGCAATTAGTTGTATTTAAATTATTAAAACAGCTTACATGATGTCTAGTTAATGTCCGGCAGTGAAAATTCAAATAAATGTATTTGTTGCAATGCCAGACGATCACACGATAGTTCTTGTCTGCTAATTAAAATGTGGACGCGGACACCAGGACCTAATATTTTATTGCCTAATAAAAAATTTTCATACTCCCTTTCCAACTGTGCAATATGCACTTTAAGTTGAAATATACAGTATGTATAATATATTATGTTTATATTTTATAAACCACAGAGCTGTGGTGAGGTCACGCATGCATTTGTACCTGCAGCAGCTCCACGGCCTTGCCGTGCTGTTTCTCTCGACATAGCTGAGCCACCTGGATGAGAACTGGCTGTGGGTGTCCGGGGTTGTGTGACTGCAGATTTGTCAACAACTTTCTGCACTGATCAGCCTGTCAAATCACACAACAGTCAGAATTACTGTTAATTCTTTAGAATTATTAGAAACCCGATTACAAATCGGCAGAACACTGGAGGCATAGTTCCTGTGAAATAACTAGTTTCACTTTTTACATCACATTTCACAGGATGTAATTTATCGGCTACAGCACTTTGGAGGTTGTTTCGATCTTGCTTGTTGTTCAGATACAACTTTAACACACGTATTTAATCATTTCTCTTAAATGTTAATAAGACCTGCTTCTGCACAGGGTGTGTACCTGGTTTGTATACATTGCTAGCAGAGCTTTGTTCAAGTCGATGGCTTGCAGCTGCTGCTTGGCCAGCTTGTACTCCACACCCTCTGCGCTCATCAGCTTCACCTTCTTCTTGGAGTCGAACACGTTTTGGTCCTGCAAGACCACAGATGAGACACAAAGCCATGTTTGTTACTAGAACTTGGTGATATAAAGATATGTTATGATAGTAATGACAATACAGGTAATGCCTGATTTACAAACTAATTCTGTTCCAGGAGTATGTTTGTAAGACCAACAAAATGAGTCTCATACGCCTTTGACACAAATATACAATGTAAAGCATACCAATCCACTCAACTAAATCGGTTCCCTTTCCCCACACTGCCATCATATGCCTGAAAACCGTAATCGCTCCTAAGGAAATAAATCTCTCCGAGACTTTAAATCGCAGGAGAAACCTGGACGCAATTTTGTCTCAGAGCTGTTTTCCACTATATTGGACTGTGAACTCTGTTTTGTTGAGGATTTTACAAAATTAGGATTATTCCCCATCAGGGCAGCTTTAAATGGAACCTTGGAACCTGTGGTGGCTCAAACGGTTAAGGCTGTGGGTTACTGATCTAAGCGAGCCTCAGCACCGCCAAGTTGCACCTGTTGAGCCCTTGAGCATGGCTCTGCTCCAGGTGTGTAACCTGCCTAACCCTGTGCTCTGACCCCAGCTTCCTAGCTGGGATATGCAAAAAAAAAAAAATCAGTCAAGTGCATGTGACAAATAATTTATTACCTATAATATGTTGTGATACAATGACTTGAAAATACTGCATTGACATAATTAACTTACATTAACAACATTTTAACTATGACTTGTTTCTGTCTACTTATTTTCCACTTTTGACAGTGTATTCACTTAAAGTCAGAGTTTATAACTCTGCATATTTATTATTTTATAAAACCACATGGGGAATACTAGATTACTGTGCAATACTTACAAATGCTCTTGGGTCATATTTTTGGTACTTACTGTTTTAAGAACTTTTTTGGGGGGGAAATTATTATTATTATTACTTATTACCTTTCCTTAGATAACAACTGTGAGCAACTGTAACCTAGCATAAGCAATTTCCCTCT
>JAOVVB010000026.1:9724262-9746274 GCA_028570985.1 Heterobranchus longifilis
ACTGTGAGCAACTGTAACCTAGCATAAGCAATTTCCCTCTGGGATTAATAAAGTTCTTTGAATCTTGAATTGAATCTATTCCTTAAACCAGTAGCTTTGTTCTTCTAAAGACATACTGCCATCATGAACTAAAACAACCCACTTTAACACCTCACCACCCACAAGCAGATGATGTGTTACACTATCAATGAGCTGTGCCAATGTGCTTCTTTCATAACGTTTAAATAAAACACATTGTAAATAGTATTCTAATATTCAGCGGCAGGACTGTATAATTAAACAGTTAAGACATGGCATTACCTTGTTGATGGTGATTATGTTATTGGCAGTGACTGCTAGCAGACCCACATCAGATGGCCTGAGAAGGAGAGTTATTAAGTGTCATAAAACTGGCTTTTAACGGTTTATATAACATGCTATATACATAAGTTATTGATTTATACCCTTGGCATAAAACATTTGAAGACATGCCTTGTCACAGCAGCATCGCTGGTCATGTTTTGGTCTTTATTTACAATACACAATGATCAATTATTTATAAGTGTCTTAAAACCCAACGACCATGTGCGCTCACTTCAGTTTGACGACTTGGTTATAAAGCTGCAGCGCGTCGTCTGTCCTGCCTTGGAGCTGCATGACGTAGGCCATCTGAGAGTGGATCACTGCCAGCTCAGCGTCAATATCCTCCTCAGTCATGTCCTACACAACACACAGTTCACACAGCTACTGTTAAAACCAAACCATACATACAAACATGCTTAACTTTATAAATTAGAATCAGTTTTGAAACGGATTCTGTCTTCCTTGCTTTAAATTATAATAAACTATCTTGGATGAAAGCATGGAATTTTACATGAATAAATGTCAAAAGAAATGGAAAATTGTAGGGGGAGGAACACTTACTGAGTCTTCTGACAGAGATATCCTACAGAGCTCTGTAATATAAAGACAGGATCAGATCACATCAGTTCGCTTTAATGTATCTTGAATGTGCTATTAGCATAACAACAATTCACAGAATAAGGACAGGAAAATTACAGTAACAATCCCAGTCACCTGCTAAGGGTTGTAGTATTAATGCTATTATAAAAGACAATAAACAGAAAAGTATGTTATGGTATGAATATACATAACTAACCATTTTGATAGCCATCCAAAATCATGAAGTATCCCAAAAAATTTTTCTGTGAATCAAAGTGTTGAAGTTTCACTTCAGATTGGCCCTTTAAATGCCTCAGTAATTAGCTGTGGTGTTAAATGTGGTGTGAAAGTCTGAAATCTGCAGCCCTTTAGCACTCGAGTCAGACATGCTGTTCTAAATAAACGTCACATGACCCCTGACCTTCAGCTTTCTGGAGTTTCTTCATGGCCTGAGAGAGATGGCCTCTGCCGATCAGCTTGCAGGCTGCATTGTAGCAAAGCTCGTATGTTGACTCAGGCAGCCCCAGGTCCTCCTGCACATAGTGACCAAGGGTGCAAATGAACAAGTACAACTACAAATTTTCAATGTGTTTGGTTATTGCTAAGGCATATAAAATTATTAATAACCATTTAATTACCCATTGCATAAATTAAAGTTAACAGCCAGTCTATTAATGCTGCAGAATAATTTGAATGCTCGAGCATTTTCTCCATTTGTTATTGGGATTTGTCTCTATACATATAGTAGCTTCAACTTTACTTTCCTCCTTCTATACAAGTGCACTATGCAGGCAACACAATTATACTTTGTGTACCAGCTGTAGTGATTCAAACTAAGACATCTGGGATTCCCTCAAATGCTGAGAAGCTTCAAGAAAAGCCTCATATGGCCTAAGTCATGTGGTTTATTATTATGATTACGGATCCTAATAATTCACTTAAAGTAAACTGCTGCAATTTTTTTTATGGTGGCTTCCACCTTCTGTAGATGCTGTGACATGGCTTCTTTTTAATTTCGCTCATTGATTTTCTGTTTCTGCAAATTAAAATTAATCATAGCCATTCATTTAGAGAGCACGTTGCTGCCATCTACAGGACATATTCTTTACTGCAGTAAATCAAATTATATAGTAGTTAATTAGAAAATCTAATCTAATCTACATTCTAAAATAACAATAATGTTTATATTTATTATGAAATAAAGAAAAAGTGAAGTCCTAGATTCTTCCTGATTTTCCCTTAACCTTCTGGTGTGTTAACTAACGTGTAGCATTCTAACTGTGTGTGATCGTCCTTGTGTGTTGACTCACAGGTATTGCTTTCTCCCAGGTACTCCGTGCAGCCTGCACTGCGGCAAGGTTCGTCTTTCTCTCCTCCTCGTATTCATCTTGTGAGTTTCTGATCAGGTCTTTATACACCGCTTCACACTCCGTGTACCGCTCCAGTCTGTACAGCTACACAAACACACAATTTCAATGTCTATAGTTTCTAAGATTATTTGATTAACTAGTTTGTGGTCCATGCACTCAGTCCCAACATTTCTGTACAAAATATAATCTTAACTTACTGTGCAACAACTATATAAAAACCGATGATTGTTAAAAATGTGTCCCAGGTCTGTCAAAGGCCGCCATTTTATCGTGTGCAATACGATTGAGCATTCTTACCACTTGGCCGTAGAGCTCTTTGAGTTTGTCAGTTTGTTCAGAGATTCCCTCAATGGTCTTCAGTGCGCTCTCTACTCTGTTCAGCCGGTACTCGCAGTATGCCTTCTCAAATCCGATCATGTCACTGTGGACCGACAGCACAAATCTCATTCAAACCTCGCACTGCTATTGATTCCATGAACAGATGTGTCAATTCCTGGTCTTGGGTCAAATCAGGGTCAGAGGAGTCTTTATATTACACTAGATATAACTAGAACTGGAATGAGGGCACAACCCTTCGGACGTCAGAAACGGTTATTTAATTTGACAACAGGGTGAGAGTGCCATGTTCTCATTAGGGCTGCTAAAAATTATTTTGATATTTAAAAAAAAAAAATATATATATATATATATCAATTAATCTACACTGCCCAGCCAAAAAAAATCATCACTTCAAAAGGGTTAAATAATTGACCTGCCTTGAGTACAGAAAACAATTAAGGAGATCATTTCCACATGCTCTAGATAAGAGCACTTCCACATAAATAATGTGTTGAGAACTCACAGAATTGGGACTTAACAGCTGTGTGGCCATAAGAAAGTTAATGAGACTAATCACAGGAGAAAGAAAAAACAAAACAAAAAAAACCCAGCTTAACTAGAGAGCATAAACATTGGAACCTGGTCTGATAAGTTCAGACTGACCCTATTACAGAGCGAAGGGTAGGAAGGGAAGCACATGAAGCGATGCAACCATCATTGTTTAGTGCCTACTGTACAAACTGAATATACTGATTGACCAGGCATATTTAAATTCTGAATGTTTCATTCTGGGAGAATGAGAATTTTCACTCATGAACTTGCCACCATACTGTGCACTCAAGACGGTCAATGAAATCTTGGAGTGTACAACTTTTTATATCTGGACAGTGTAACGTCTAAAAATACGACAATATGTCTTTAAAAAATTATTTTGCTCAATCACCTAATACTATTATAGAACACTTAAATAGGCTTCAGTAAATAATTCACTAACTAATACTACACAGAGATTTCAGAGGAGACAGACAGCACTGATGACATCACATTATAATTTTGTGATATGCATCAAATAATCTGTCACAGCAGAATGATGAGAATGATGGTCCTGGTACAGGGTTTACCTTGTGAGCGACTTGGTGTGGGTGTTGATGACATTGAGAGCCTCCTTGAAGCCACCAGTCTGGATGAGACACACGATTTTACAGCGCAGCGCCGTCACGTCGTCCTTATTCTCATGGAGAACTGGAGAGCAAACAAGGGCACAACACAGACAAAAAAAAAAGTTAAATCAGCCATTCCTAAATTTAACAAGGCTGCAGTCCAATTTGAAAAATGAAAATCTTCTGTGGCCCACCCAAAACTTTAATTCATAACTTGATAAACACATACACGTGCATATATTACTCTCTGACACAGCAGGTGGTAGTATGCACCCAGTTGGTTTGCGAGCCGCCATCAAACACAAATAGAACAAGACAACAAGGACTATGTCTAATATTACTAAGACTTCGGAAGAAAGAAAAAGCAATACCAAAAAAAACAAAAACGTTACGAGTGATGCCCTCGCATGCCTTCTAACTATTATCCATGGCTGTGTATGTCAGAGGATGAGATTGGCATGTGCAGTGACATACAGTGACATTTCAGAGGAGACACCACAAATATTTTTCATGGATTTTAAGCCAAATTTACCTAGGGTTAAAAACCATATTTATTTGTTATACGTAATCTCACGCTGCCCTCCTGTAGCACCCTGATAGAAAGCCATGGCTCACACCTTGTGAAACACTGTCCTATATGGGTTATTTCCCATATTTTTTAAGTTGTTTTTTACCCCCTCATTATTTTGTGTGGCGAGTCACGTATTGCACCACTGACTCCAAAACCTATTTTTTTAATAATAAAGTTATAAGAGAAGTACTGGTTGATCAGCCAGTGACCAGAATTTGCTGGTTTTCAGTTTGATAACTGATGATCAGCCTCAGATAAACAATCCTGTCCTAAGCACAGAAGCTTCCAAGCGGCGCATTTTATGGTGTTACACTTAATAAAAAATTGTGTGCATTAAAAACCTCCGATCCACCAAATTAGTTGAAAACCACATGCGTGCCCGCTTTTGAAGCCACACACACTCGCATACCTGCTGTCACTCGCACACTCACTGTCAAGTTTTGAGACTTGGGGGTCGGGGAAAAAAAAATATATAATAATAAATATACACTGTATATATACACTGTGTGTGTGTGTGTGTGTGTATATATATATATATATATATATATATATATATATATATATAGAGAGAGAGAGAGAGAGAGAGAGATTTACACATTTTCATCACATGTGGCAGAAATGAATTATTTGCTAAGTTTGATTAGAAATAATAATTATGAAGGACAACAGAGTTTAATGCTACACTTGCATTTAAAGTTCGTTTGTATTGTTTAAATGCTTCACTTGGTTTTTATTAATTAAGAAAACTATTGCCTAGGATAATAGATAACCACATTTCAAGTACAGTTAACAGTTTACAAGAAAATGTACTTCCACCAAGTATGAAGTTATTATAGTTGAAAATTATACAATAAAAAAAATAATAAATATCAAATTTTGTACATTTGTATTCTAATTATTGTACAAGTATTTTTCTGTATTCCTTTTTTTTCAAATATTGTGCATTTTCATGTACTAATGTGTAAACTTGCATATATTATAAAACCAATAATCTAGTCTTAAATTAAAATATTGTATAACCAAATTGTAAGCTGACTTGATGGAATCTCTTTTACTTATCAGTAAATCAAGAAAAAAATGTTTTTTGCCATTGATTTTCTAATTTATTCTTTGGAATGATTTCTGTTTCAGGATCCTTTTGCGTCTAAACTTACTGAAAGTAGTCATTGCGTTATGAATGAAAAATGCTGTTGCTAAGAAAGATTGTTAGTGCAAGTTATTTTTAAGGTGTGTACGTTTTGGATGTAAGACGCTGAGATTCATGATGGTAAGAAGATTTTTGGAATCAATTGTAAAACACTGTACACACTTCATAAAGCACACATCAAAACCTAAGACAAACCTTCTTATGAAGGTTTTTATTAATTAAGAAAACTAATGTTATAAGAAAGAGACTATATTTAAATTAATCATTAAACTTTTTTAAAGGTTAAAAATTTAACAAAATCAGGGAAAACTGTATTATTGAATCAGGATATTTATAAAATCGTGATACCAACAGCATTGCAATTTTAATGGATTCGGCACCCAGTTATCTTATCATATATCGGGAGGTGACTGGTGATTCCCATCCCTACTGCATTATACTATACAATGAGAAGAAAAAATACTGTACAGGGGTGTTCAAGTTAAACCAGGACACAGAGTTCTCAGTCTGTGTTTGAGATGTTTCTCTCCTATTAAACGCCATTGTAACTATAAGACCCCTTCCTCTGTGACGTCACCACGGGACCCAACCGGTAAGTTCTCCTGAGAATAACGAAAATCCTGGATCAAGCAACATAACACAACCTGAACCACTGAGCACATCACGCAATGTCTATCACAAAGATGTTGAATCTCTATTATCGTGAACTTCCTCCTTCAAGCCAGTGTTGTATGAGGCAGTGCTAACCTGCTGACTGAAAAATATGGACACGTAATCATTCATTCCCCTTTACATTACACTCCAGTTACACACACACACACACACACAGCTGTCTCTCACACACTGCGGGAAGACACTGACGTTTAGAAAATTCCCACACAGGTCGTTAAAACTATATATATATATATATATATGTTCTGAGTTAAGGAGAAAAATAAATAGCTGACTTGCGATATAACGTCCATCCGCTACACGCCGAGTCACATTAGCTTAGCACGCTACATTCCGCTGATATGCTAACAAGCTAACAGCTGTCAGGAAGCCAGGTTTTACTAAGGACATTAAAAAGACAAATGGATATTATAAATACTTACTCTTATTGATAGCCTTGAGGGCTCTCGTGAAGTCGCCATTCTGTCCGCAGCGGTTAATTTCAGACCAGAGCGACGCTACAGAGCCCGCAGCACTCGCCATCTTCACCAACCTGAACCAACCAACTCCTGTGGGTTTTCTCTTTCTCTCCCCCCCTGCCCGTTTTAGGGTACACCACACTACTTTGAGCTCCTTGCTGCGTTTCCTGTGCTGTGATTGGCAGAGAATCGGTTCTGACCAATCCGAACAAAGGAGGCGGGATTTGTTAAAATATGCTCGAATGGAGCGAGAGACGTGCAGGAAATGACATCATTTCTATAATAAAAGTGATGCGCTTTGGCGTGATCAGTTTGCGCAAAAGCATAATTATTGGCACCCTTTGTGGAAATATGTGAAAAGGAGCAAATATTTATAATACATGCACTTCTGAGATTTTATTAGTTTTGGGCTCATACACATGGTAATATTTAAAAATGTTTAAAAATATATATAACATCATGAATAAGATCTGCAAAATGTTGGTTTTAGAATTAATGGCACCCCCACACACATACAAAGTGACTCAAAAATGTATACACACTTCAACAGTTGTTTTCGAGGGTTAGGCCCTTTTTATGCCCTTTTTTAATAAACTGTAATTGAGTTAGGGTAGCAATGTGCAGTATTATGTTTCCTTTAAAGACAGACAAGTTCCAATGTGTATCCACTGCTATCATGTGAATTGGCAGTGTCACTAATTGCCAATTAGTCATTGGGACAAGAAGAAGAGGACGTCAAAAAAATGGATGGATATAATCAAGGCCTATACAGTACAAACAAACCCATGGAGGAATTGAAAGAAGCGGTCAAACAGAGGAGTGCAGAGGACAATGATCCATAAAGTGACCGATAGTCGATTTCGACTGACCGGTTAAAACAACAACAGCAACAATCTTTATCTTATAGAATACAGGAGTTAAATGGTCATCACAATAACTATGGTAATTCCTCTCACTTTCATCTTACGATTGTGGTTGCTCATCACTCATGACCAAGATATTTATCTAACAGACACAGAGACAGTTTTCAAATAAAATGGAAATCTTTGTTATTCTCTTGATTTTAACAGAAGCTGCTGTGGGTAGGTTTTTGTTTGTCAAAATGCCTAGGTTAATAGTTTACTAAATTTTAAGTAAAGCTAACATTTTACAAGAAAATATACTTTCACCAAGTATACTCTTACATCAGTAGATCGACTGTCCTTAAGAGTTTAATGACAAGTTATTATAGTTATTAAAAAAAAAAAAAAAAAAAAAAAAAAATATATATATATATATATATATATATAAATTTTTGTGAATTTGTATTCTAATTATTGTACTTTTGTATTGAGTATTTTTCTGCATTCCTTTTTTCAATTATTGTGCATTTTCATGCAAATATAATTTATTGTGTAAATTTGCATACATTATAAAAAATAATCTAGTCTTTTAAATAAAATTAAATGAACATAATATTGTAAAAAACAAATTGTAAACTGATTTGATGGAATCTGTTTTACTTCTCAGTAAACTCAAGAAAACACTATGTTTTTTTCCTATTGATTTTCTAATTTATTCCTTAGAATGTTTTCTGTTTTAGGATCCTTTTGTGTCTAAACTTACTGAAGTTCATTGTGTTATGAATGAAAAGTGCTGTGGCTAAAAAAGATTCTTGCTTAGTGTAAGTTGATTTTAAGGTGTATGAATTTCTACTTGTAAGATGCTGAGATTCATAATGGTAAAAAGATTCTTGCAATCAATCATAAAACACTGAACACATAAAGCACACATCAAAACCTAAGACAAACCTTCTTATGGAATATTTCTATAACCATATAACATGGTATTACTTCATGTCTGACAAAAGCATATCAGGCATGTAATAAAATTTTTTATTTTATTCTTCACAAGAATAAAGGTTTTGAGAACCAGGTAGTGATGTGATGCCCTGTGATAATGATATGTCTCTCAGTTTCTCAGCTAATTTCCTTAACTAACCAAATGGATCAAAAACACAGCAGACTGCCTCGTCTTAAAACTTTTTGTTTGTTTGGGTTCAACCTCCTGGTGGCAGTGTGGGCAATAATATAAAATAAGATAAGCTATACCTTCATTCAAATTCAAGTTCAAATTTTATTTGTCATATACACAGTCATACACAGTACGATATGTAGTGAACTGCTTATACGACCGCCTGTGACCTTGAAAATTTAAAAACAATTAACAAGAAATAAGAAAGAGAGATAAATAGCTGAAACTATAAGAAAGAAAAACAAAATATTAAAAAATCAAAAAATAAATAAGACATATAAAACCTATCTGTACAAAAGACAAAGTAGCATATTTAAATGGAAATAAAAATGGAAATAAATGGAAATGTCCAGAAAGTATTTTTTGAAAAATTTAAGGTATTGTAACAACAGTTTATTGCACCAACAGTATATCACAGTAATGACAGTGTGCAGTGAGTGACCCACTTAGTCAGCTTAGGATTTAACAGTCTGTCACTGAAGGAGCTGCTCAGTGATGAAACTGTTTCATACAAGGGGTGAGAGTCATACTCCAGCAATGAGTATAGCTTAGCTACCATCCTCCTTTCTCCCACCTCCTGTACAGTGTCCAGGGGAATCCCCAGAACTGAGCTGGCCTTCTTTATTAGCTTGTCCAGTCTTTTCCTGTCTGCAGTAGAGATGCTGCTGCACCAGCAATCCATTTCATAGATGATGGCTGAAGCCACCACATAGGAACCTGTGACCCAGTTTCGTGTTTTGCAGTCTCTAACACCTTTTTTTTAAGCCTGTATTTGGCTTTATCTATCTTCCCATCAACTCTGACCACACTCCCTATCCCTGCTTCATAAAAGTATCCCCACAAAATGATGCTGGATCCATGTTTCACAGTGGATTCAGGGTGATGTAGTGATGAGTGTTAATTGCATTTAGGTCAAAAAGTAAAATTCTGGTTTTGTCTGACCAGAGCAGCTTCTTCCACATGTTTGTGGTATCCACCACATGGCTTGTTGCAAGCTGCAAATGGGACTCATAACTTTCTTTCAACAATGGCTACTCTTTCATAAAGGGCAGATTTGTGGAGTGCACAACAAGTATTAGTCATGGTCCTGTCACATCAACACCGTGGTGAAAAAGGTCCGGCAGCGTCTCTACCACCTCAGACGCTAGAGAAACTTTAGACTGTCCTCTAACGTGCTTAGGAACCTCTACTCCTGCACCATTAAGCATCCTGATGGGAAACATCTCAACCTGTTTTGGGAATTACACCATGCAGGACAGACAATCTCTACAGAGGGTGGTGCGATCAGCTGAGTGCATCATCTGCACCAAGCACCCTGAACTGTACTCAATTTACAACAAGCGGTGCTGGACCAAGGCCAGGAAGATAGTGAAGGACCTCAGCCAACCCAACAATGGACTGTTCTCTTTGTTGCGGTCAGGAAAGTGCTTCCGCTCCCTGGAGGCCAAACACAGAGAGACTGAGGAGGAGCTTCTTTCCACAGGCTACTGTATATGAACTCTCGACCAGAACACCACATAGGACTTAACAGTCTGATCTGATTTTTCACAAACAATCACACACTACACATGGCACACCTGCACATTTTGCACACCATATAACTGTGAACTGCGTCCATCACACATTATTCTGCAGGTTCTGCACATTGTATTGCCCATAACTGGACATTATTCTACATTCCACTTCAACAGTGGTAGGTTTCTCGACTGCCATGCGGAGGGCCTGGGTTTGATTCCCAGTCAATGTCCAAACCCCAGCCACTGGATGCAGTGTCGGACCCAAGCCTGGATAAAAATGGGAGGGTTGCATCAGGAAGGGCATCCGGCATAAAACCTGTGCCAAGCTTGTGTGCGGATCGGATGGTTCGCTGTGGTGACTCCTTGCCAGGAGCACCCGAAAGACCAACAACAACCTCAGTACAGTGGGACTCGACTGACAAACACACCAACACACACTCAGAAGAACACGATCTAGCAATTTCACACACAAACCTGAAATGCTTTTTGCGCAAGAGCATTTTTTTTTCTTTAATGCTACTTCAACAAGAAATGTTTACTGTTTTTCAATGTATCATCTCATGGACAATTTACTTGTACTACCTCAACTCATTGTCACAGAGTATTGCATTGTGTTTTGTTGCTTGTTTGCACTTTATGTTGTCTTTTGCTGTCTTTTTGTCTTTTGTATAGTTCTTAGATAGTTTTGTTAATTTATGGTGTTAATTTATTCTTAGCTAGTCAGCTAATTAGGTGTCTTAGTTAGTTAGTCAGTTTTGTTAATTAACGTTGTATGTAGCCCCTTGGTCCTGAAGGAACGTTGTTTCTTTTCACTGTGTACTGTACAGTATATGGTGGAAATAAAAAGCCTACTTGACTAGTTTGCTTGAATTGACTTGTGTATCTGCTATTGTTAGTCACTGGGCCTTAAAACTGGTAATATTCTTCATACCAGACCACACATCCCTCATGTTGTTTGTCTGGAGCTTATTTTCCAGCTTTCTCCTGTATGCATCTTTAAACTCTCTCAGTCTCATTTACCATTGCTTCTGTATCCTCTTCAGCATGTCCTTATCTTTCAGATAACTGACAATCCATTGCTTGTTATTAAGGAAAGGGTGGCACAGTGGTGTAGTGGTTGGCACTGTCGCCTTGCACCTCCAGGGTCCGGGTTCGATTCCCGGCCAGACTCGGATCTGTGTGCATGGAGTTTGCATGTTCTCCCCCTGCTTGGTGGGTTTCCTCCCACAGTCCAAAGACATGTAGGTTAGGTTGATTGACAGTGTGAATGAGTGTGTGTGTGCCCTGCGATGGATTGGCACTCACTTGAGTGAGTGAATAAGTGAGTTATTAAGGAAACACCTTATTGTCCTGGCATGGATGGTGTTGTCTACACAGATGTTAATATCCTCTGTTATGTAGTCTGTCATGGAGTCTATTGATATATATGATATCTCCTTGGGGCTCACAAAGGGCATTCCAGTCTGTTGCTTTAAAGCAGTCTTGTTAGCTTTCTGTGTCCACGTTTGTACCTTTGTTGTAGTAACAGGCAGCTGCTGAATGATATGTATATAGGTGGGGGTGAGAAATACTGTACCACATTGTGGTCTGATCTGCTAAGAGGGGAAAGTTACTAATAATGTGTATGCATTATTCACTTTTGCATATAATTTGTCAAATAATTGGTTGAATATAATTGATCACGTAATTCATATCTTACCCACCTTTTTTAAACCATTACATCCCTGGTGGTAAAATAGCCAAACCTGTCAAAAATCTGTCTAATGATTGTTCTGGTGATTGAAGATGAGAGAGGTGAGAACTAAGCAGCTTATAGAGTTTGTGTGTGTGTGTGTGTGTGTGTGGTTAGAGCAATAAAAATAGAACATGCTGAAACGCAGTGGTGTGAAAAGCATGATGTGCTGAAACATACTGTCATAAGTAAACAAACCACTTTGGTTCAGTAATAATAATTCTGCTCCATTAAACGAGGTCATTGGTTAGTTTCTTTTAACAACATGCCCTGTTATATTTGATTTTTTATTCAATAAACAAAATATCTACTTTTTTTTTTCTAAATTTTTAGAAATAAATTAAACATGAAACCAAAATTCTTTTGAAAGTACTGAAACCAATTGTAACATTCTGTCCATTTCATTAGGTATGAACACAGGAAGTGAGCTATTACAGAAACGTGTCACTTCCCCTTTTCCTCCTCGCAAGAATTTTGTCATGTAAAATATTTTCATTGCTTCACTCTGTGGTGCTTCCCAGAACTTATGGTGTGAGTGTGTGAGAGACGTCTCATGCATTTGGAGTGGGTTTCTGGATGTTTTTAATCTTTCTACATCAGATCTAGCAAGTAGAAAAACAATGAAGGTCATTGTTGGGATCCTGCTAATGTCCATGGGAGCTGCCCCAGGTAGGTTTCCTGAACAAACGTTATTCATTTAGAATGAAATAGTTATTGAGGGTTTGCTGTACTAATCAATTTGTGTATCGTTTTACTTAAACAATTGTTTGTCCTAAAATCCATAATCCATAATTCATAATCCTAACACTCATTGAGCCTTCTAATATAATTCAGATAAAAAAAATAAAGTAAACTTTTAAAGAAATACATTATTTTTATACAAGAATATAGAAAGAAAAAAATCATTTCCTGAGAATGAATATCGTCCTATAGTTTAGGGAAAGAAAATCTCGTTTGTAATGCTATATATTCACTACAAAAACACATATATATTTGCCTGACATTTAATCGGTGAATTAAAAGATAACATTATACCTCTGAGTGCATATTTGATGAGAGTCAGCTGAACAATTTCTTTAGACCTTTGGACATTCATGTTATTGATCCTGTAATGTCAGCTAGACTAGATGAACCATTAACAGTCGAGGAGCTTAAGGGCGCTTTAATGGCAATGCAAAATGGAAAGAGTCCCGGACCCGATGGCTTTCCAGCAGAATTTTATAAGACATTCACGGACAAACTTTCCCCTTTATTGTTAATGATGTTTAATGAATCGTTACAGGTTGGCATCTTGCCCACCACACTGTGTCAAGCCACTATCTCCGTCTTACTTAAAAAACATAAAGACCTTCTTTGTAGTAGCTTTCGTCCTATCTCTTTGCTTTGTGCTGATGTAAAGTTATTAGCAAAGATACTGGCAAGATGATTAGAGCTTATTTTGCCGTCAATCATCTCCCCAGATCAAACTGGTTTTGTTAAAAACAGGCATTCTTTTCATACCATTAGATGGTTACTAAATATTCTTTATTCGACTTCATCTTTAGACATACCCGAATTTATTATTTCAATGGATGCAGAGAAGGCATTTGATCGTGTGGAGTGGTTATATCTGTTTTTTACTCTTAAAAAGTTGGGCTTCGGTGATGTATTTATTTCTTGGATAAAGCTCTTATATTCATCCCTCCTGGCCCGGGTTCGTACAAATAATAATTTCTCGGACTATTTCCTTCTGAAGCGTGGAACCAGGCAGGGCTGCCCGCTTTCTCCCTTGCTGTTCGCCATCGCTATTGAGCCTTTAGCAGTTGCCCTTAGAACCAGTCAGATTCAGGGTGTTTTCAGAGAAGGTACTGAGCATAAATTGTCTTTATATGCGGATGATCTTTTACTGTTTATCTCAGACCCGGATCGATCCATTCCTTCACTTCTGGACTTGCTGAAGATCTTCCGCCAATTTTCTGGTTACAAATTGAATCTGCATAAAAGTGAACTTATGCCTCTTAATGACGCAGCTTTGTCTTACAGTTTCTCCTCATTACCATTCAAGGTCTCCCTGAAATCGTTCAAATATTTAGGTGTCTGGGTCACTAGAAAATATTCGGATCTTTAAAGCTAACTTCTCCCCACTTCAGGCCAAACTGACTCACGACACCCAACGTTGGTCTCTTTTACCTTTATCTTTAGCCGGCCGCATAAACTGTATCAAAATGAATGTGCTCCCTAAATTTCTATACTTTTTTCAATGCCTGCCTGTTTATATACCTAAACATTTTTTCCATTCACTCGACTCTTGCATCTCTCACTTTATATGGAATAAAAAGGTCCCCCGAATCCGGAAAGATATCCTTCAAAAAACTAAAGACATGGGCGGTTTAGCATTGCCTAACTTTTTATTTTACTACTGGGCTGCAAACATTCGTTCCATTTTGTACTGGTGGTGTTTCAGCAATAAACCACCACCGTGGCTGCAAATTGAGGCTGCCTCCTGTGCTCCCTCATCTCTTACTTCTCTGTTGTGCCTTCCGTTGTCACTACATGCTCCATCATATTCCACAAATACTATAGTTAAAGCCAGTCTTAAGATCTGGACCCAATTTAGGCGACACTTTGGACTCCAGGCCATACCTTTGTCATCTTCCCTACACTTAAATCCTTTATTCCCCCCCTCTCTTACAGATAAAACTTTTGGGATTTGGAAAGATTATGGGATTGTTTCAGTTGAGCATCTGTACATTAATGGTATCTTTGCTTCTTTCGACCAATTAAAAGATGCTTTTCAACTACCGAACACTCACTTTTTCAGATACTTACAGGCCCGGGATTTTACCCGAACTCATTTTTCCACATTCCCTGCTATTCCTTCTTCTAACCCACTTGATTCTGTTCTTAAACTGGATCCTAACCTTAAAGGTGTGATCTCAGAAATATATTCTATTGCCTTCTCACTTAATTCTTCTGCTTCAGATGGTCTACGATATGTATGGTCCGTAGACCTTGGTATTGATATTAGTCCTTCGGTTTGGCAGCTAGTCTTGAAAAGAATACATACCTCTTCTATCTGTGCTCGTCATGGAGTTCTGCAGTGCAAAGTGGTGCACAGAGTCCACTGGTCCAAAAGTAAACTGGCTCGTATATATCCTGGCACTGTCTCTAACTGTGATAAATGTCATTGTGACCCTGCTGATCTCATCCATATGTTTTGGTCATGCTCGGTTATATTCTCATTTTGGACATCTGTCTTTGACTCTCTGTCAGCCATTACCTCAGTTAAGATCCTTTGATTGGCCTGTTTGGGGTTTTACCCAGTGGGTACTCCATGCCCTCTTACTTTGTTGAACTTGTTGCATTTCTTACTCTCCTGGCAAGACGTGTTATTTTAATGCACTGGAAGGGCTCTAACCCCCCTACTCACTCCGCTACTGGCCGCTACTGCCTGAGTGCTTGTGAGGTTACTCCAGGATTTCGTCTATATTGTGCTTAAATGGGCCTTTAATTTAATACTTGGAATATATTAATCAGAGTTTAAAGTTGGGACTTTTCATCATCGCTGTTTTATGTTTGATTGGAGCTCATTTCGTCATTTCATCAACGTTGCTGTTTATATCTCATAATGGACAACGCTAAAGTCTCAGAAGTTTCTCTTCAATCAATCTGGGACACTATACAACAGATAAAATCCGATATGATTGTTCACCTCGATACAAAAATCGATAATCTACAAACTGGCCTGTGTACGATTCAATGCTCCCTTACTTCACTTTCTGAGCATGTTTTGGAACTAGAACAAAGGGTGTGCTCAAACGAAGATAATGTGGATAATTTGACCAAGCGTGTTCAAGACCTTGAAAAAGAAAATGCTTACCTTAATAAGTAAGTGGAACAGGCTGAAAACAGAAGCCGTTTATCTAATCTTCGCTTTGTTAATATCCCGGAGAAGAGTGAAGGTAGAGACATGTTATCTTTTTTTGAATCAACTAATTGCACAATTGCTCTGTAATGAACACTTTCCCATGGCTCCAGTTATCGAAAGAGCGACCGTTCGCCGGCCTTTTTGTCTGGATCACAGCTTGAACCGGGACCAATTGTAGCTAAGTTTCTGAATTTTCAGGATAAAGTCAGGATTCTTCGCTTGGCTCGGGAGAAAGACGAGCTTATCTACAAGGGCACACGAGTCTACATCTTCCCAGACTACAGTGCAACTGTTACGAAGAAACGGCGACAGTTCGATACTATTAAAAAAAACTCTTTGTGCTGCTGATGTTAAATATTCTCTACTTTTTTCTGCAACTTTAAGAGTCATGGTGGATGGAAAGCCCAAACTGTTTCGTTGCCCCGAGGATGTCGATCTATTCTTCCATAACCACTTACCCTCTACTCCATAATTGTTGGATTATGAGTAAGTATTTTTTTTTTTTTTTTGTGATTATATTTTTCGGACAATTAATTTTTCATTTCCTGAGTGGAGGATTGTGAGTAGGTCCCTGAATTGCAGCTGTGATTCTGTGAATATTAATTTCCTACTTCGTGACTTGATTGTGAGTAGGACTCTAAGTATATTTTATTGTGTAACGGCTGCTAGTTATTTATTTGTTTATTCTCTCGTTTTATTTGTTTATATTATCGAGTTAAATGGTCCTTTTTATGTTTATTATTATTATTATTATTATTATTATTATTATTATTGTATCAGACTGAACCTGTAGTAGCTTCTTTTTTATTTTTTTGATCATTTTTTCTTTGGTTAATTTGTGTTTTTTATTTTTCATTTTTTATTTATTTTTTTTGTTTGTTTATGACTGTTTTTTTGCAGCTCTTACCCATATGGTACCCTAATCAATTCTATGACTTTATTTTATTTATAAATTTATTTATTGTTTGAATTATAGACTCACCTAAAGGCTTAAAAATTGTCCATCTGAATATCAGAAGTCTTCTCCCTAAAATTGATCTTTTAAGAGTCTGGGTTTCTCTCTATAAACCTCATATTTTTACTATATCTGAAACTTGGTTACACGATCAAATTAACGATGAGGATATAAAGCTTGAAAATTTTGTTTTATTTAGAATTGATAGACCTTCTAGAGGAGGTGGAGTTGCTATATATGTTGCTGCTTGGTTGAATTCTGTGTGTGTAACTCCGTTAATATCACCAGTTAATTTTGAATGTTTATTTGTTAATATTTTTTTTCATAATAATAAACAGTTAACTATAGGTTGCCTGTATAGACCACCATCTGCTCCTGTTAATTCCACAAAATGTATTTTGTCAACTATTAATTCTTTAGAAAGGCATACTGAACTCATTATTTTGGGTGATTTTAATTGTAACTGGTTGGATCGTGCTTCCTCTAATGATGTGTGTGTAATGTCAGATTGTTTAAGTGATCACTCTGTTATATTCTGTGTTTGGAAAATCAAAATGCCTCGCCTTCCTTCAAAATATATTACAATTAGACAATATAAGAATATTAATTATGATTATTTCATTCATGATTTAGTGTCTATTAATTGGAACAGACTTGAGTTAATTCCTTCAGTTGATGATGCCTGGAACTTCTTCTATTCTGAAGTCATCAATGTAATCAATAAGCATGCTCCTCTGAAAACATTAAGAGTTAAAGGCAGGCATCTTCCCTGGATTAACTCAGATCTGATTAATCTTTTTAAACAAAGGAATAAGGCTTGGACTATACTGTATATCGTAAAACTAAATTGTCAGAGGACTGGGAATCTTATAGACAGTTTAGGAATATGTGCAAAACCAAGACAAGGAATGCAAAATCTAATTATTATAATGACTGTTTTTCTCAAGATTTTCGTAACCCCAGACATTTTTGGAACCATTTAAACAACGTTGTAAATAATAGAAACAAAATCTCTTTAAAAGAGTTAATAATCAATAATGAACATATTTCCGATCCTATTCAGATATCTTATGCGTTTAATAATTATTTTACCTCCATAGGTACTCATTCTACTATTAAATATTCTGATACTTTCTTTTCTAGTGGTTGTTTAAACCAGTTATTTTCGTTCAGCAAAATTTCTCCTTCTGATACTTTTAAAGCAATATGTGGGTTAAAAGAATATAGTTTGCCCGGTCCAGATGGTCTGGAAGCTAAATTTGTTAAACTTGCTTCCCACATCTTAATGTATGCTTTGACTGATTTATTTAATTTATCCTTATCTTCCTGTTCAATGCCTTCCATATGGAAATGTGCTAAGACTATTCCTCTTTTCAAAAGTGGCGACCCATCTGATTTGAACAATTACCGTCCAATTTCTATTATTTGTACTGTAGCAAAGGTTTTTGAGAAATTAATTTTCAATCAAATATCTAATTATATTAATCAGTTCAATATTCTGTCCCCATTTCAGTCAGGTTTTAGACCTAATTTTTCTACCACTACAGCTTTAATGAAATTCACCAATAATTTGTTTACTTCTTTTGATAAATGTCAAACTACTGGTGCTATCTTTATCGATCTTTCTAAAGCATTTGATATAGTGGACTATTATCTTCTGCTTGATAAGTTACATTCTATAGGTTTTAATCAAAAATCTCTTCTTTGGTTTAATTCTTATCTTCATAATAGACGACAATATGTTTCATTTCAAGATTCAAACTCGGATTGGTTGTTGATAAAGGTGTTCCTCAAGGATCAACACTAGGTCCTTTGCTTTTTTGTTTATTTATTAATGACCTTTCTAAAATCTGTTTAAATTCGTCTATTCATCTTTATGCAGATGATACTGTTATTTATTTTTCTCATTCTGATACTTCATATATTCAGTCCTCCCTGCAGTTAGACTTTAACTCTTTACAGGATTGGTTTTATAAAAATAAACTCATTCTTAATAAAAATAAGTCTTGTAGTATGGTGTTTTCTAGAACATGTCATCGTTCTTTCTCTTTTGATTTAGATATTATTTTTAAGGATGGGTCACTCTTATCAAATGTCGATCGATTCAAATATCTTGGTCTTTGGCTTGATCCTGAATTGTCTTTTAAATATCACATTGACTATATTACAAAAAAATCATATGGGTGCCTCAGTTCTCTTTATCGTTCAATTAATTGTTTTTCATTTCAAATTAGGAAAAGATTAATCTCCCAATTAATTTTTCCTATTATTGACTATGCAGATATTATTTATCAAAATACTTCTGATACTAACTTAAAACCTCTAAACATTGTTCAAAATTCTTTATGTAGGTTTGTTTTGAGATGTCCTTATAGAACTCATCATTGTATGTTGTATGAAGCTCTCGATTGGCTTCAACCCAGATCCCGAAGGCAATATCATTGGTTTCAGTTTCTTTTCAAGTGTATTTATTATGATTTTCCTTCTTATTTAAAACAGTTTTTAGTTTCATCTACATCTATTTATTTCCTTCGTCATATGCAGTATCCACATTTTTCTATTCCTAGAATTTTTACTGAAGTTGGTCGAAGGTCTTTTCAATATAAAATCGCCATATGATTGGAACAATCTACCTTCTTCCCTTAAATCAATTACATCTTTTCATCTTTTTAGGATCAACTTAATATCTCATTTGAAAACAACCTGTTTATGTTTCTAACTTTTGGTTGTGAACTGCCTACAGGTTATATATGTATTTATATGTGTGTAGTGTATATGTGAATGCATATATAATGTATGTATATATGTATTATTTCTAATAACGTTTTTTTATTATAATTT
Source organism: Heterobranchus longifilis (assembly GCA_028570985.1). Classification (NCBI taxonomy): domain Eukaryota; kingdom Metazoa; phylum Chordata; class Actinopteri; order Siluriformes; family Clariidae; genus Heterobranchus; species Heterobranchus longifilis. The sequence goes on from JAOVVB010000026.1 coordinate 9,743,845, forward strand.
TTTTTCTGATAAACTACCTATATTCATATTTGTATTTCCATTATTGTACTAAAATGTATATTACTTTGTATGCACATGCCTTTTTCTTTTATTCATGGTTGTTGATTATGGGTGGGTGAATTGGGAAGAGAGCTGTAGAAGATTTTTTATTTTATTTTTATTATTACTTGTGTTGTATTTTGTATTGTTTTATGTATGTGTTATAGGGTCCCCCTCGAAAATGAGATGGAGCATCTCAAGGGTTTTTCCCTCAATAAAGAAATCAAATCAAAAATCACTTTTAAAACACCTCCAGGCTATGAAAAGGTCATTAAAGGTCATAAAACCTGAGATGAGATGTGGGTTATTATCTCTGTTACACACACTAAGAGGAAAGTTCAGTAATTTATTACATCCTCTGTGTGCATGTGTGTGTGTGTGTGTGTGTGCGTTTGAGCTTTATTATAGATCAGAAACAGTGAGAAAGAGTTTAAAGAATAAAACAGGACATGACCCTCTGACCTCTTTACAATAAAACAACACAGAGGCATCGTATGTAACTTTAGTTTATTAACTTCATAAACAACATGATTTATTCATTCAGGAGCAACAGGTCAGGTTTTTCTTCACATCATGTATTAGACATGTCCTTAACAAATATATAATGTGTGTGTGTGTCTGTGTGTTTATACGGTTACATCAGTTGTCTGAAACACAACTAATGAATGATGAACAGCGTTACAATAACGACGCATTAATTAAGGTGTCCATCTTCACCCAGCACAGCGCCTCAGGCTCCTCCTCCTCCTCCTGATTTGCTGAAACACTAAGGGAATTGTTTGTCTGTTCACTCAGAGGGTAAAGTGGAGATTTAGGGAGCATGTGTGAATAAATCCACAGTGAGGAGGGACGTCAGTTATTCTGTAGAGTTTCAGTAGCAGGTCTGTAAACGTACAGCCGTGAACTCTGACACCAGAGTCTGTGATTAAAGGTCTATAAAGTTTATACAGATGAAAAGTGAATGATGAGTGTAAATATCCGTCAAGACATCTGAAACAAACAAACAGCAGGATTCCTATTGGGTTAAATTATAGAAGAGGAACTGGGCGTTTCCCTGTGGGCGTGTCCCTGTGGGTGTGTTTTTGTGCACCATTATAAAAAGGCGTGTCTTTGAGCTCATGAACGTGGCACATAAGGAAATAAGAGCAGTGTATGGCTAGGCCTATTTAAAGTAATATGGGCATGGCTACGATGTGCTCACCTTTCTTACTAAAGGACATGCCCTGGACACGCCCCCACAGTGTGGACACGCCCTGGACATGTCTGCACAGTGGCTTATTGTTTAGTCTGCTCTCGCTGAGATCAGTTCTGTTGATAAAGATCTAAAGTCTAAACTCCACACATAATCAGCCAGCTTTAATTAAATTAAATAAATCCCAGAATTCCTTACACACACTTCATACACACCTAAATGTAAACTAAAATATCTAAATCTGATCAAAATGATTCTTTAACACAAAAAAGCATAAAGTTTATTAAACTTCATTTATCTACGGTACACCTTCATGGCTTCTCCTCATGTTTAAACACGCACATGTTTTCTACGTGTGACATGATGATTTGATTTGACGTGTGTGTGTGTGTGTGTGTGTGTTGCGCTCAGTCTCCGTACTGTATCTCAGCACGGAGCTCGGTGGTGACGTAGGTGAGGATGGCGGCTATGACGCGCTCCTGCATGCTGGCGTTCCCCATCACCAGGGCGATAAGCTGCACAGCGTCGGTCCAATTCAACCCGCCCAGAACCGCCATCACGTCCGTGTACAGCTTCCTCTGCTGCTGAGGCGGGAGCTCCATGAGGATCTGAGGAACCGGTTTAAACTGACCGCTCGTCATCCCCCAGCCGAGGAGACCCCCGACCGCCCCGCCTGCAACACACACACACACTTTTAGTGTGAGCTTTTTACATTGACATTTCTAACAAAAAAACCCAACAAAAACAGAGAGTCAGTGCTTATTCTCAAGGGTTTTTACCGACAGCGATGCCGGCAGGTCCGAGCAGAAGTCCTCCTAAAAACGCACTTCCTCCTGCCACCACCGCTCCTTTCCCAGAATTCTTCACAGCTGCCTTCATCTGCCGTTTGGAGGAAACCTCACAGCACAACCTCATGACGTCAGAAATCCGCTCCATAACCTCACACAGCCTGGAGATAAACATCAACAACACGAAGAGAAGAACACAACTCACTAGGGTTCATCACCATCATCATCATTACCATCATCAATACCATCATCATCATCATCATTACCATCATCATTACCATCATCACATCACGATCATCATCATCATCACCATCAACATCACCATCATTATCACCATCATCACCATCAACATCACCATCATCATTACCATCATCACCACCACCATCATCATCACCATCAACATCACCATCA
>JAOVVB010000026.1:9762203-9775099 GCA_028570985.1 Heterobranchus longifilis
AGCAGAGGATTATACAGAGAAATAATGAGAGTTTTTAACTCTCAAAAGTCCTGGTTTGACTTGAACACCCTCTGTGCAAAGCACAAGTCCAAAATATCAATTGTTGATATATTGGCAAAGTTTTCTGTAAATTATTTTTTATTACTATTATTTGTAACAATGAGTTTTATAACCAATTAAAGTCTTTACGACCTAGGAGTAATGAGTAGTTAGGAGTAGGAGTGCTGTTCTGTTTATTCTCCCTGCCACATGACAAGCTAGAGGCTGGTAACAATTCTTTATCTACAGTATTATGACATTAGTGATAACAGAAATTCAATTGTTTCAAAGGCATTCGACGTCAATAAATGTAACTAGATACTGATTAAACACAGGGTTATGACCTTTAACAAGTACAAATATTTTTATTGTAATTTAGAATCAGGAAACGAGCCAGGACCCAGGTTGTGGAAGTGTAATAAAAGTATTAAACAAACAAACACACACACACACACAATGAAATAAACAAAAGATATAATGATCTGATGATTAATAGTTTCTACGTCTTTACAGTATGTATGATATCCGGTCTGGTCCTGTCTGACGTGTCCCTAAATACACACTGCTTAGCTACTACCTTTTTTATGGTACAAGGCCACATATTACCTGATTATAACAGGAACACCATTTCCAAGGAACAGAAGGGGAGTATAAGGGACAACTGGGTAGATCAAACAAGATAAGGCCATGCCTTCTTAGTTACACAATAAGGTTATAATAGGTATTTTTAGAATAACGCGGTTCTGGTTCAGAGTTACTGTATGCTAGTCATCGTGATCATAATGATTTTGGATAAAATTGAAATGAACATACTGAAATAAACAAGGCAATCATCCCATAATTCCTTTCTTTTAAACACTACTTATACAATTTTCTGTCATAGAATGTTCAAGTCAAACCAGGATTTTTAATTATGCAAATGATATAACACATTTATGAGAATAAAAACTCCCTTTATTTCTTTATATAATCCCCAAAGCTACTTCATGGATACCATCAAGCCTGAAGCCATAATCAGACGGCCTCCTTCACATCTGAAACACTGGCCTCCCAGGAACTCCTTTAATCGTCCAAACATGTGGAAACAGCTTGAATCGAGGTCAGGACTGTATGGGGGATGTGGAAATAACTCCCAGCTGTGTTCTTGTACTGTGCTTCCACAAGTTGGTGACAAGTTATCCCTTGGTTTTTCAAGGATCCTCTCGTTGAATATTCAGGGGAACAACTGCAGTGGGTTCTACGGTATTTTTTAAAGCGTTAGCATGATTCAAATGTTTTAATGCAGCTAAAAGCCTCATCATTATACTGTGCTTGTAGTCTTTTGTAAATGTCATTCAGTTTAATGGCTTCATTTACAAGAAATTTAATCACAAGTCCCAGTTTGACTTGGACACCCTTCATAATAAGCCTAACCATTTTAAAACCTAATATAGTTTGTTATGAAGTTAATAATGGCCAGTTGATTCTTAATTAATTAAGTTACTATAGGTCTCAGAGGTCCACCAAAGGGTGTCTGTTAAAGTGTCGGTTAAAATACCTTCAACTGCCTTAAATAATTGCAGCTTGGAGAAAGAAAAAAAAATCCAAAAAACAATACAAAAATAGACAAAGAACAAAAGTTTTTTCTTGCATTTTTTGTGCATACACATACACATCTGAATGTCTAAAAATGACTTAATTAGACTTGGTCATTAAATCCTATGAATCATGCCAATGTAAAACCTTAAACATAAGTTGAAGTAGATGAAGTACAGTACCTGTAGCTGGTGACATGGTAGGTTCAGCCACCAGAAAAACAAATCATAATCTAGACACTAGAGTGACTGTGGATTTAAACACTATGACTAACAAACACTATACAAACACTGGTATAGTCGCACACTCATCTTTAACATACTTGGCCTGTTCTTGAATACAGTCAATGACATCTGAACAAACTAGAACATGTGTTACAAAAGCATCTATTAGCACAAGGAAGTGCAGTATGCAGACACAATAGAGGGAGTTGCTTAGCCGTTAATTATGTTTTTATTTTAGAGCCCCAGGTCATGGGAGTCATCGCAAGTGATTAAGGTTACACTATTGATTTTAACTTTAAAAACAAATGCATGTCGTTGACATCGTCTTAGAAGAATGTCAAGGCAAGTACCTCCAGGCAATATTTTAACACTGGTGAGGTTTTACTGTAAAATATATAATGAATTGGGTAAATAAAGGTGCATAATAAATTAGAATATTATTATTAAGGTAATTCATGCAAAGGGAGCCACGACCAAGTATTGAGTGCTGTACATGTTCATACTTCTCAGTAGTCCAACATTTCTGTGTTAAAAATCTTTATTATTATTATTATAATAATTATGACTTTTATGTAATGTTAATTTTTTTGAGATACTGAATTGATGTATATATAAATTATTTTTTCGGACCTATTCTCATCTTTACCAGCTGATGCCAGTGCACTGAGAACTCTTCTTCTCTACCTAAAGCCGGACTTGTAAAGCCGTCATCTGTGCACTCTGATAACATAATAGACTGTATAAGAACTGGACAAACAGTTTTCTAGGAACGGTTTTGAAGCTCAATGGTGGGAGCTCTATCTTGGCCAGGATGTGACTCTGCCTAAACACAGAGTAATCCATACAGTAAATGGGCAACGGATCCTGGTTGTTTGTTGGAATATGCCCACTCACCTCAGTCACCTCAAGCTAGATAGCTTAATTTTAGCTTAGAAAAAAACAAAGATGGCTAATATTCATTTATATGCTAAAATTTTTTTGCATTTGATTTCTTGAGTGACTGCTGCATTGCAGGTGTCAAACTGCATCACTTTACTAGAGTCAAACTACAACGATTCCAGTTAGCTGGTTAAGTAAAGTGATGCAGTTGGACACCTGCAATGCAGCGGTCACTCAAATAGCTCCCACCCCATTTATGCATAATTTTATGGCTTAATATCATTTTGACTGATGAGTTATGTTTAAAAATTCACCTCCGAACATTTTGTCATGAACGGGAAATCTAGATACTAAGACCAAAACCAATTTTTTTTTTTTTTGTACCAGGCTGTAAACATGCTTTTTTTTTTTGGTAAAGTTGGAAATTTTTTAAATAGGGCTCTATGGGGATTGACTCACTTTTGAACTCACAATTTGCCTCTTCCTTGTTGGTCCAAGTCCAAGACTGAGTCCTTAGTCTTACTTTCTTTTTGAAAATAACAAAATATCTATTGTTTTGCTTGTTTTTCAGGATGACACAGGACTACGAATGTCTCATGAGAATAACTAAAATGCAGCGGCAACCAACAAATTAGCACCTAAATCTCTCGGGACATCACACATATTCCAATATTTAATGTGTTTCAAGGTCAATGTGGAGGGTGTTTTTTGTTTTTTAATTACCTAACTAAATCCCAGATGGATTTTATTAAGTAATTGTTGATAACTAAAGACCGGGACACAAGTGTAGGGACTAAAAGAGACAAACACAATATCAGAGATACATCAAGTCGGAATTTCATTTAATTCTTTATGATCACAATGTCTTTTATCTTCAGCACTAAGTTCATAAATCAACAAGAAAGATTAGAAAGTCTGATGGATGTCAAAATAAAGAATGATGAGCACAACTTAAAGAGGACAAATAAAGCAAAAACATGCAAAAATAAAAACAACTCAGAACTATGCGCTGGCTCTCTGATCAAAGGCCGTTGTCCAAATAGGTGAAAAATGTTGCATGTTTCATTATGCAACATTATGCAAGTGTGCTTGACAGGACCAAGAGTAGAAGGGAAAAGTTTAGGATTAACAAGAGAACCTTCACAGAAAATACTGATGAAGTCTTTGGGGTTCGGGGAGTTCTGGAATGAAGAGGAAGGTGGTGGTGAGTTTAAAGAAAAAAAAAAAAAAAAAGAGTGTGTCCAGTACTCGGTTGCAGGACTTAAATATTCTGTACATGATATACCCAGCTGGAAAAACAGCTAGAAAGACAGATGGCAAAGCCATTAAACTGCTCAGTCCAGGGCACCTGGAAGAAACCCACCAAGCATGAGGAAAACATGCAAACTCCACGCACACAGACCCAAGGTGGAGCTCAAACCCTTGACCCTGGAGGTCCGGAGGCTACGGTGCTAATCACTATGCCACAGTGCTGCCTAATTACAACCTATAGACAGCAAATGCTCAAATCCTTCTCAATCCTCAGATCACCACAAGTCATGGGACCAAAGTAGAAGTAGTTGAGACCAGGTTCTGAAGGCTCAGTGATGACAAACCAGCACATAACAGAAAAAAATTTAAGCTACTACATATTTTAATGGCTTTGTTTTCCTCTTACATCACAACAACAACAAAAACTGAAGTACAGAAGTAGAAAGAGAAACAGTCACTGCACTTTGAGTGAAAAGGCTACAATGCAGATGCAGACATGGATTTCCATGAACCCAGTGATGTAGCAGTGATCATCAAAAATAACAAAAGGCATAATATATTAATTATCTATCACTTGTGGCTTGTAAAAGAACCAAAGAAAGAAACATGTTCAGCTACACTACATTACAAGGGGTTTTTCCCCAAACGAAACTAATAATCTGCTGTCTTTAGGCATAACCACAGCGTTAGAGTAGATATGGAGGGTTTATTGTTGCAATTAATATTCTGTTCATCTGAAGTAAATTACAGGTATTGATGAGGTGCGAGTGTCACTAATCCAAAAATAACAAAAAAAACCCAGCAATAACCATATTTTTACTGTATATGGTGAATGCATGGGTCTGTGATTCCCCCTAGCATTATATTAAAACTTTGGAATTATAATTATTACTGGAACCGATAGATTAAAAACTCCAAACATGGTATCAAGGCTACTTAATAATAACAAAACCAAGGATGATAATTTCACAGTTCAAACTCAGTGAAGTTAAAGTTACCACGAAAAAAATCAAGTGCACAATGTGTCCAATCTTTTTCCCCCTTCAGTAAATTTTAAGGTTTCTCCCATATCACCATAATAAAACAGCTTTGAATATGAAAGCTATATACACCATGATCAGGATAAACCATACACCTTGGCACCTCTGATAGTGCCAGTACTGTTGTATTGTTGGTCTTAAGTCTATTACGTGTTGTATGATATTTCTCCTGTTACACGTTAAATGGCTTTAAAAAACAACAACAACAAAAAAAAAACACTGAAATTATTTCTTTTAAACAGTTCATAGCCTTTTGTTTTTCCATATAAATGATTAAAAGTATGAGGATAGCCCACTGCTTCCTTTGCCCAAATTAGTCACCTCTACTGCTTAGGGTATACAGCACCAAGGATACATTCAGAAAAAACAAAACAAAACACAAAGTCGTCTTTTTGGTTTCTGGCCACCAAAGTGGAGTGAGGATTTCAAAGAGGATTTCTTTGCGTGACCTGGAATGATTGCAAGGCACACGAACTCCTTGATAAATCTTCAGCATCTAAAGAAGTGATCTTAAGACAATGCTGGAAAAAGAGCACACAGACATACAGATAGATAGATAGACAGACACGCAGACTGCGGCTTACATTCTTTACACAATGCCTCGTTGGCGAGTTGCATCAACTGTGGCTCAAGAGATGCTCGTGTAGCTCAGCGAGAGAGCTTTAGATAAAAAAAAAAACAATAAAGAAAACACACACCTACACACCACGATGACCATGATTCACAAGTCCCCCTTCTTTCAGTTCACCATCGTTTGTGCAAAGATGGCAAATAATTTTCCAAGTACTAGTGTCTTTTAAAAATATAGAATTCACTTTGAAAGATAAAGATTATAAAAAAACAAAAAATCTAAGTATATTTGACTTAATTGTCAAGGCACATTTGGTAACTGCATCCAGTCTTCCTGATGGACTTAAATAGTCTTAATTTTCTTTTAGAAGTTCGTTCTGGTAGAAGGCATCAAGTTTTTACGGCTTGCCGACGTCCACTGTGATTTTGGTAAACAGCTTGTCCTTCTCGACTTTCACCACTTTATAAGACAACGAGTTAATGCCGTCCGTGTGCATGGTCTCTCTGGTGTGTGCGATTCGGTCAAATCTGGGACAGGAAATGACATAGTTAGAACAGTAATTACAAGCTGTTACAAATTGTAGCCACTTCATTGCTTATTTGCGGTACTGCTAATCTCCTAAACTCATCTAAGGTTGGCTCATGATATCTTAAACAATTTATGCTCATTAAAGTTCCTTCAGTTTAATACATCAGTAAATACAAGTGTAAGAGTCATTTTCTATAAGAGTCAAAAAATAACCTGTACTCTCTTTATATAAAAAAAAATTCTGTTCAAAGCTACTGTCTCCCCCAGTCACTGCTGTCCAGGTCTGAACAATGTTACATCAGCTCATTTGTAACTGCAGTGTGAGAAAAAAAAAACATGCTGTACATTCGTGCAGTGATTCAGTTTTTCTTTTGTGGTCTGAGGGTGTAATGTCCTGTTATTTATCTTAAGACTTGGAGAAAGTGTTTCACGAAGAAGCATGTATGAAAGGATAGGGAAGTTAAAGGAAGCCGGATGCCTGTCAACGCCCATGGCTGATGACAAACGTTTGCACACGTCTGCCCACATTGTTGACACTCAGCAAAAACTTCATTCTGAGGTATTAAGGCATCGTCCCTATAGTCCTGATTTTGCTACATTGACATTAACTTTCATCTGTTTGGTCCCCTGAAAGCAGCCGTACGAGGACAAAGATGCACTTCTGATGAAGAAGTGACGACAGCAGTGCATCTGTCGCTTGCAGCTCGGCCCAAAACATTCATCAGTGAGGGAATACGAAAGCGTGTTGACAGATGGAAATGGTGTACTAAAGAGCAAGGAGATTATGTCGAAAACTATGTAAACCTATGTATTCGTCTCCACTAAAAGTTGTTAAAATAAATTCTACAGCCAAAGGTCAGATTTTTTTTGACTCACCCCTCGTATTATATACGTATTATACTTGTATAACGTCCATCAAAACATAAGCTGAAGAAACCTTTAACAGTAGTCCTCAGGGTTTCTGACAATTACCAGTTATGGTAAAATACTGCTTACTTCACAGCACACAAACTGCCATGACACTATAATGACATCAACCCAGTGCCCTGCTGATGCACATCCCAGTGCAGTAATTACTAGGCAAACACTTATATTCAGCTTTTTTCACATCACAACATGTACATCATCGTCTGGCTGCAGTGAGCAATTTGGTCAAGCGGAATTTGTGCCCGAATTATTTATTAACCCCAGCGTTATTGCCCTTTCAGAATTTGGTAAGTAAACTGTGAATACCTGGCCATCATGTTAATAATAACTCCCACCACACAGATTGAACACACTTGTAGAGAATAGCTGGGTATTCTGTAAGCATTTCAATTCCCCTTCACTGCTCTAACAGTGCAAGACTCATGTGCATCTGTGGTTCATGGACACATGGTTTGCCAAGTATAGAGCGGAAGAAATCGAATAGCTTACATAACAGGAAAGTGTTCCCATATACCAGATGGTACAGACCTGGGGGAATTTTCTATACCATTGCTGTATGCTTAGGATTAAGTTTTAATCTTTAATCTGGTGTGGGTTTGATACAAGTTTTTTTTTTTTTTTTACAATTCATGCATTATAAGCAGTACTTTAAACATCATAAGCCTCAACTTTTTGACAAAGGGCTATGTACATATGACACACATCACAAATCCTTCTACATCTGTTACTAACGTGTGTACATATATATATATATATACATACTGGTGTCACAATGGTGGCTGGTTATTAAAAAACAAACAACAAAAGGATCCACTCAAGTTGGGCATATTTGTGCATGTGTAAGCGAGTATTAAAGGGTTGTGTTGTGTGGTTTCGGTACCATGTTGCTGGCTTTTAGCCTTTCATTTTGGATGCAAGTTTGCATTGTTCTATTGTTCACGTGAACTTTTTACTGAACTGTAAATATCATGCAAGATTCAAATAATAAAAAAAGTAATGTGAAATGTAAACATTTCATAACAATATACAAATTGTGTAATAAAAACTATTTGTCATCTATTAATTATTCATATTTATTAAATATAAAAATGCTCAAGAATGCTGCATAAAAGTAGCATTCTTAAATTTAAATGATTAGAAAGTGTGACTTTTGTTTTGTTGGATTATCATCATCATATGAACTAGTTAAAATCTCTGAAACATGGCAATAAAAACTAGGTAACTGTGAAGGTTGTCTAGGCCTAGACACTACAAGAGCTCTGAAGATGATATCAGGTTTGAAGATGTTAGCAGCAGATCCTAATTCTAAAGAGAAAAACAAGTCATCATGAGGCAAGTGTCAAGAGTTCACATACTTCTGAGGAGGTTTTCCCTCTTTCATATTTTCCATCAAACACTCCAGTCTAAATTACTTATAAAGTAAACTGCTCTTGTTGGTTAGTTGCTGTAACCTTATGTGCCAAAAAAACCTGCCTAACAATAATGTTAGGTAAACCTACAGTAGGTACACCTAAGTTTGAGTACATCTATAAGCCTATTGGTTTAATCAAACGCTTCAGAGTCTTTAAAGTTTATAGAGTTCAAACGATCACTATAAATGTCGTAATGCCCTCTTTACTGCGTAAACAATGAAAATGATGACGGAAGTACCTTTGTACTCAGATGTTTGCTTATGCGTGTTCACAGAAAGTCAGAAAAAGGATATGGCAGAAAAGTAAGCACACTCTTAAGGGCTATGCGTTTCACCTCTGGGGATTCGGGTCGTTCTGTTTGTCCCGTTCGTGACGGATCATCCTGCATTTTCCGATTACGCCGTTGGGTCTTGATATGACCATCCCTTTGGAGCTGAGCCTGTGAGAAACACGACAACAAAGGCTTCACTTCACTGACCGTGTGTTTGAATAGTAACTTAATGGAACAGCTGCAGGGGTTTAAAACGACTGCAATCACAAAACTCATGCACGTACAAAAGGAAAGGAGCGCATTGTAAAATACGTTGAAATGGTCAACAGGACATAAGAAATATGGTAACCTTGCTCAATAACAACTATTTATAATATTCTATAAAGAATATGTGATTTAGTTCAAACAGAAATAAACACAATGTCGCAGGTGAAGAAGACTGGATAACTCTATAAACAACCCATTTATAGAGTAATGAGATCTGCCTCGGTGTCAGTAGGATAGCATTCAGACTCTAAAAGACTGTTAAAGCATGAACGCATAGTTTTAGGTTACCTAGGGGATTATATGTCGCAGGCGTGCTTAAGGCTCTGCCCTGCAGTCTTTTACACATCAACGATATGGTGTAAAACACTACAGTATGTACAAATCTGTTCTGTCTAAACATGGCTTAAAAACTAACTGTGATCTGCATAAACAAACTCACTACGGTATTCCTGAACTGTGCTCTTACTTTAACTGATAATACTAATAAAATAATAATAATAATAATAATAATAATAATAATACTTATTAACAGTCTGTCTTTCTGTTCTGTTTCTCTTTACTGTGCACATTAACCAGCTTATCTTTGATATTAGAACGAGCCCAAAAGCTTTAAAAGCAAAACAACACTGCAAATGAAAACTGGTTCCACCGTAAAGTCTGCTTTTCTTCATCTTGCCTTGTATTTATGAAACTATGTGATAAGCCTTTTTCCGATTAATTCCAGCCCTGCTCATTAGGGATGTGCAATAATCACTTAATAAAAATATTTATAACAGTCAATATGTTCAAAGTGCAACATATTTAACGTAAACTATATGGCCAGTCTCTTCAGAAATGGATTATGGGATATCATGTTAAATATGCAGTTTACACAACAGTGCTGTTGAACTAAACAAATATAGTACACAAAAATACAGACACTCCACATACATTGATTTAAAAAAAAGTTGCAATCCTTAATATGGTGTGATTTATCTCGAAATGATGTTTATTTAACATTGGTGGAAGACGTCTCTGGTCTTGGCCTCATTAATGTCAAAGGAAGGAAAAAGGGCCTCGTGATGGAACAAATATTTATAGCTGCTGGAAGAAGATAACTTGCTTTCCAGAATTTCCAAAACATAAAACTATGTACCAATAAAATGAACAGTAGTTGTGCTTGTGTGCGCGCGTGTATATACGCTTCACATTAGAATTTCTCGGACCTGTTGAAGATGTCATCATCCTCGCCTCCCCAGCCCCAGTAGTTATTTGGAAAGCCGTTAATCTTCAGGTATTGTTCCTTGCTCATGGATGACACACCGCCAAAGTACTGGTTATATGGAAGCCTACACGAGACAAGAGAAAAGTAGAACTTGTTCAAATGTGGGTTCTAGTGAAAAACAATCATTAGAAGATGCTCTACTATATATATTATTATACATAAACACTGAAAACTGTAAAACCAAAACCCAAAAAATAGTGAAATGTTATCTGCACTTCAGTGTCTCTCTGGAATTCAGTTGTGAACTAGTTTGTGTAAAAACCTTATCAGTTTGGTTCAAACCTGTTTGCAGGCTGCTATCTGAAAGCTGCCACGTATGCACTTTGACATTCTCTGGCAACATGACGTTAGGGAAGGAGGAAGTTTATAAAAAAAAAAAAAAAAGTTCTGTTACAATACTGCAGCGGGGTAAGTGAGCGCGGAAACTACAACCTCACCCCAGACTCAAACGAGATAGGAAATGTCTGGTCATGCTCGAGAAGTGCTGCTCTGACGTGTAAGTGTGTGTTTGGAGGAGGGGTCACCCAGACAGAGTGGAGCGCCATCCTGACAAATCTATCGCAGATGCTTCAAAGGATCGGTCTGAAAACATACTGGCACAACTTTTACAAAATGTAGAACATACAAAGCCTACATACAGTACATATAAAGTTATTAATTCACTGAAAACTGCAATGTAAAAAGAGTTCATAGGGTGTGTATAATTATGGATAATCTCAATGAACATCAAAGTCTGTTGCATTTTACCTTACACTGTAATAGTAAACCATTTCCTTGTTAGATATAAAGCCTGATTTTCCCCCGTGCCAAGTTTCAATTAGGCCTCAAGGCCTTACTGTCACAGCTTCTGTTTACAACTAAGAAATGAAGCCTTTGGCTGATGGCCTTCTCTCTTCTCTGGGTTGTAAAATTGCAACGAGATATGCCTTTAAAACCTGGTAACGGTTGTTCACTGGGGTAGGAGAATGCTATTAAAATGCCAGACAACACACATATACAGTACACACCTGGTACAGATCCAGATGTACGTTATTGCTTGTGTTAGATGCGGGAAGACCGTCATCATACTGTAGCAGTGTGCAGTTTCCACATCATTCAGTCTTCATACTTAATATATAAATTGTTATACAGACAGCTGTTCAACTGCATAATACAGTATGTAAATGAGTAAACTGAAGATACATATCCTGGGGCTGGTGAAACTGCCTTTCTTTCTGTCAGTGAGCTTGTACTCAGATGTGCAGCTTGTGGTTGTTCATTCTGAGATACTTTTCCGCTCAACACGCTTGTAAAGACTGGTTATGTGAGTGTTTGTAGCCTTCCAGACAGGTCTTAAAACACTCGGGCCCTCTCTCGCCAGCAAAGCGTGTTTGCATACAGAATTGCCGCATGCTTTCTCTCCGCATCAATGACCCGATCACAGGTTCATTGGATGAACTACCCTGGAGAACTTTGATAACGGACTCGATAAAAACCACACAATTTCTTTGGCATGCATTGACCCAGTTGGCTATCCATTACACTTTGGCTCCTTGTCAAAATCAGATCAACACATCAAGCTGTTCACCTCTTGACTAATATATACCCCGAAACCTTAAGCGCCCCCATAGCCTGCTAATCAATGTAAATCACCCAGTCAGCGGTTTTAATGTTAGGGCTGATCGTGACACCTTACTTTGTGTGCATGTCTATGAAGGTGTGTGTGTGTGTGAGAGAGAGAGAGAGAGTGTGTTGTGGAAAAGAATTGGCATCTACATTTGAATACAAATGAGGCTCTGGAGAACGAGTTGGAGCACTGGGGGCAGGGATGGAGCCGGAATGATATGGAAAAACACAGGTGTTGCCGAGACTCGATGCAAATTAAATCTCGAGGGGTAAGCTCTGCAAATCCCAGAGAAAGCCAAAATACCATGGAGAAGATAAGAGCTGTCTAGTGTACTGTTCTGTTTATCAATTTTGTTCTTGTAATTTGTTGTGGAGCGCTTCAGACCTTGTATTAAAGGTAAATTGTTGGGTTTTTAATTAAATCATGAATAACATTTCCGTAACTGAAACGCTCAATAACACTTCATAATACAGCTATTCTTATCTTGATAGCCATTTCTTCTCTAAAAAAACAAACGTCTTGGGATTAGCTTTTGTAATTAAATAAAGATAAATATTCCCAAAATAATGTAAACTGAACACTAGTGATGGGTTTGTTACCTGAAGCCAAATTTGTCCATGGAGACGGACAGGTGTCTCGGCTGGCTGAAACATTTGTATGTGTTTCGGTCGTCCATGGGGATGAGGTCGACGTCGCTGAATATAAAGCATTCGTAGTCGTACTCCTTCAGGGCCTCGGCGTAGCCCACGTTGAGCAGTTTGGCTCTGTTAAACGTCTCGTCTCCATCCTGAGAGACGAGAGCAGGGAAAGGCAGTGTTAAAGTACAATACACAAACCACTTTAATGCAGACATCTGAACAGGAAACGTGAGATGTGACCTTGTTTATGCAGCGTGTTTCATGTGGTGAACAGTAACGATTATGTGAAAATACTAAATCAATACAGTACACATAAAAAAATATACTCATAGATTCACATTGAAGATACACATTACTCAAACAATTTCTTCGGGATTTTGGTCTATATCGACATGATAGCAACA
>JAOVVB010000026.1:9785621-9798365 GCA_028570985.1 Heterobranchus longifilis
GCTAATATCTTTTCATACATAAACAAAACAAAGTACCCGTCCAGACCATGAACGCAGCTCAATTAATTCAAACAAAAGAGAGTGATTATTTTGCTGAACTTGTATCTAGGCAACATAGTATATCTTAAAGGTACATTTTACATTTTTGACTTTTATAGCAGGTCCGTCCAACTTATTGCCAGTGTGTATAGGGTGACTGTTCCCACCAACCAATCATTGGTCAATATTTTTTCCAACTACCAATCACTGATCACTATTGTTTGCAACAAATTATCACTGATCGTTATTGTTTTCAACAAATAATCACTGATTTCTAGTGTTTCTAACAACTGATCGTTATTGCTTCCAATGAGCAATTGTCATCGTTTATATCGCCCTGTATTCAGGGTCGCGGGGGGCCTGGAGCCTATCCCAGGGGGTTTAGGGAACAAGGCAGGGTACACCCTGGACAGGGTGCCAATCCATCACAGGGCACGCACACATACAGTACACTCACTTACACACTCATTTACACTACAGGCAATTAGCCTAATCTGCAGGTCTTTGGACTGTGGGAGGAAACCCACCAAGCACAGGGAAATCGAACGCAGAAGCCTGATACAAGCCTCAGCTAAACTTCGGAATGTATTTTTGCATGGGATGAGGATTGTGGAATAAAGAAATCTGTATTATTACTGATTATTTACAAGTGATATAAATAACCAGTAATAAAAATAATCAGGATTTCATTATAGGGATTCACCATATATTTGACATATATGTAAAATTCTAGATTTATTATTAGTATGATACAGAACATCTCTGACAAATGTTGATTGAAAACATAAGCTGTTTCTGTTTTCATTGTCAGATATGTTTGAAATGGCTGAATTGATTTTCTCCAGTTAAACATCATTATTTAACCATTGCACCACTCTTCCAGTAGCACTTCTAATCATAAATCCAGCTTTTCATTGACTTAAAATATTGCCCTTATAGGTGACATGGTATGTTTTCAATAATGAGCGCAGGCTGAGCAAATGCTTTCTAAAGCAATAAATGTCCAAAAGTCTGTAAAAGTTGTAAAATATTATACACAAAACTTATAAGTAGTAGATGTCAAAAACTGCATTTTTCAGTGTTATTTATTTGCAATAATATACAGTTTATGTTACAGGGCTAAGTCCAAACAGCTTAACGTAGTTGGCCATTGTTTTGTAGCCTATCTAGTGTACTGTACCTATCCAGGATGTATGCTGGCATTTAGCCCTTTGGCTCTCAACTCTACAACTCCACTTTGGTCTCACTTGTCCATCAAAGACTTTAACATTTAACAAGCTCAGTGAGTCCTGTAGGGTCTGAGATGTAGATTTTGGGTTTTCTGTATTACTCTGAGCATTGCATGGTCCGACCTTGGAGTGAATGTGCTGGGACATTAAACTCCTTGGGCACTGGCTTTTAAACACAATTGTATATACTTTTTTTAAGTCAAGCTGTATAAACTTGAAAGCTTATTGGATTTAAGCATATCAGGTGATGTGTATTTGTGTGAGGAGGGAAGGTATAGTCTAAGGAGATCAATACAGTAAAGTGCATACCTTAACCGTTTTTTCTAGGTTTATCATAAATATGACAAACATTAAACATCTCTGACAAATATTGATTGAAAAATAACTTTTCTGTTTTCGTTGTTATATAAGTTTGAAATTGCTGAAATGATTTTCTGCAGTTAAACGCAATTGTAAGAGCTCCTGTAATAGCCTTATTCAGACTTGGGTCGTTTTCTACTTTACATGTGATTTTATTTTTATCCATATCAGGCATTTTGTTTTTTTCCCTTCTCCTTTTCTCCTTACCAGCTTACCAGTTTCGCCTCTGACAATTGTAATCCTGTTTGGATACACATGCCCATGTTATCTGTGCAAATGTCACTTTACACTGAAAACAAAAGAAGTTTGACTGCCCCTGGTTACCATGTGTAGTCTCATCATGGGTGTATCTGTGACCCTCCCCTCGTTTAAACACTACTCAAGTAGCAAAACAAAGAAATGGATGCTTCTTATACACTATTATTGGGTTCATGTATTTTCAAATGCAAATAGTGGAATCTTGGTTTAACCCAAACTGAAATAAAAGCCTGTATTTTTTTCTCTACTTGTTCCACCTGTGGTAGTTTTGTTTCTGTCCAGATGTGTGACAAACGGGGAAATTGTACACCTTATCCACTAAATGTGCTCATTTTAAATGTGATGCCTGCTACAGGTCTCAATATTGTCGGGAAGGGGGCAGCCAAGGGCTGAAAAAGTAAGACATTTTGAAAAGATTCAGCTGAGAGAACATCTAGCATCAGGTCTATAACAGGATTAGCTATAAAAGGGATGCCTTAGAAAGTCTCTCAGAAATAAAGATGGACAGAGCCTCTCCAATCTGTCAAAGAGTGAGTAAAAAGATTGTGGAAAACTTTTCTCAATGTTAAATTGCAAAGGCTTTGCAAATCCCATCATCTCCAGTGCCTAACATCATCGAACAATTCAGAGAAACTGGAGAAATCTTTGTGTGTAAGGGATAAGGCCGAAGACCTTTGTTGACAATGCAATACCACATACTGCAGCTATTACAACAACATGGCTTTATAATAGAAGAGTCCGGGTGCTGAACTGGCCTGCCTGCAGTCCAGATCTTTCACCTATAGACAACGTTTGGACCATCATTAAACAAAAAAATACATCAAAGATGACCACGAACTCTTCAGCAGCTGGAAACCTATATCAGGCAAGAATATGACCAAATTCTAACACCAAACATCCAGAAACCCATAACCTCAATGCCCAGATGTCTTCAAACTCTTTTAAAAAGAAGAGGTGATGCTACACCATGATAAACATGCCCCCATTCCAACTTTTTTGAGACCTGTAGCAGGCATCAAATTTGAAATGAGCTCATTTTCTGCACAAAATTGTACAATTTCTCAAGTTAAACAATTATGTTCTTTATGTTCTACTGTAAATAAAAATATTGGCTCATATGATTTGAAAGTCTTTTAGTTTTCTTTTTATTAAAGATAAATAAATAAATGTCCCAAATAAATTTTCCAGCTTGTATTGCCCTAATAAGTAACCGACTAACAAATTAGCAACAACTCAAGACATCACAATTTTTTTTTATATAATCATGAATAATTGATTTTGGGGTCAAGTTTTTCATTAATTAAAAACATTGCTCTAATAAGTGACATGCCATGTTTCTAATGTGTGAATGTGATTGTGAATGTTGACTGGAGGTCCTACCACGGTTGCAAAAATGGGAATAAATACAATGGTCACCATTGTCCTCCATGGTCCCTAGTTGGACTAAAGAGATTCTTGGATGGATGAATGGATGGATATATTTCTAATAATAAAAGCAGACAGTGCAAATGCTTTTTAAAGTTATAAACTCCCAAAGTCTGTAAAAGTTGTAAAATATTCTACACAAAAATGCTAAATAGTAGATGTCAAATGTTATTTAAATGTGTTAATATAGGTATATGTTACAGAAGCTCTATAGTAATCACAAACTCAATAAACTAAACTTGAATGTCGAATGAGTGGCAGCCTTGTCTTCCTCTGATTAACTAATTCAATCCAAATAGGGCTAATGTCAGTCTGTGATATCAGCTTGCCGCAATATAAAACATCTCACAGGAATAAAAATTACAGCACAAACAATTCAAGACAGAACAAATATTTGAATGTAATCATAAATAAAAAGTCTAGTTTTTCTTTAATTTAAAATGCAGCCCTAATAAATGGCGTTTCATGATGTTTCTAATAATAAAGGCAAACTAAGCTAACAACTTCAAAAGTAATAAGCGTCTAAAAGTCTGTAACAGCTAATGCTAAAAATGTAATAAAAATGCTAATGCTAAATAGTAGATGTCGAAGAAAAAAAAACCCTCTTTACTAGCTCTTTATATCAGAGAATGTAGCTACATGTTACAGGAGCTCTGTAGTAATCAATTTGACTCGGCCTCGTGCAGCGCGGTGACGTAACGTGAAACGCAGGCCCAGTTCCAAACGGCTTATTGGACACGCAGAGCACTACGTAGTGCGTAGACGGCCATTGTTCTGCAGCCTATGTAGTGAGCCTGTCTAGCGAGTGTGTAGGCGTTTGGGAGTCCGCCTCAACAGCGCTGTGTTGGAATGCGTCGAGGCTCGCACTTCCCTGAACAAGTTGAGCAGAAAAACTTAGTTTTGAGAGAGTCGAAAACTTCAAAAAAGCTTCACGAAAACATCGACGGACGTCGAAAGAACGCCGAGGGTGAGTTTTCTGTCGAAATAAGATACGTTAGAACATCGAAAATCGCACTTTTTGTCGTGCTTCTTGGCGGAGTTCAGTAAAAGTGTGTAGGCTTGTAAAATGGAGGCAGGGTGTGTGAGAGGCGCTGTCCAGCAACCGAGATCAGGACCACGGCTAACACACTCACACACACTTCATAACTAGACGCCTTTCTCAGGAAATACGTGTTTGACGCAAGAAAACGCGAAAAACAGTCAAAAACAAGCAGCTACATTATTATTTATTTTTGAAAAGGTGTCGTGGTCGTGACACCTTTTCACTTCTTTTCTCGGAACAGTGGCTAGCTAAAGTTGGTTAGTTAAACACTAGCTAAGGTTAGTAGGTGCAGACAAGCCAGGGGGTTTATAACACGACTCGAGGTCATTAGCGTGCAACAGCTTATAACACTTCCTGAAGAGTGTGTGTCCAAGTTGGACAGCGACTTTTTGAGGCCTAAAATTCACAACAGTTTTTCAGATTTATCATTTCTTTCCCAAAGTCCACATTTGACTTCTAAGATAAAATTAGTCCTAATGTAGACTGTGTGGTAAAAGTTTTATATCCGATATGGAGTGTTTCCCCCCCCCTCGTCATTCCATCATGGCTGATTTTATTTCCTGATTCTGGGAGCTGTCCAACAAACGCTCAGGATTTCACTTTTAACGCGAGTTTAAAGTTTTTTTGTGTGTGTAGTTTTCTCGATCATGTTGACACAAGATATGTAAACATGCAAGAAGGGGGGGGGGGCGGGGTGAAGCAGGTGAGTGTGTTTATTTTTTGTGTGTATGAGAATATTTTCACTCGGGAGCTGTAGGAGTGTTTGCCCTGCCAGCGTGGTGGTGCTACTGTGGGGAAAATGGCCGCATAGCGCAACATGACATGAAGCTGTGAGCAGGAAAAGTGCACGAGGAGGGGGGGAGAGAAAAAGTTTAAGGTGCACGAGAACGTCCGCGCGAGAAGTGCTGATATGCACGAGAACGTGCGCGCAAGATTAGAGCGTGTGAGATTAGAATGGGGTGGGGGTGGGGGGGGTGTTAGAAAAGTGCTAGAAAAACATATAGTGACTATAGTGATTATGTATCAAATTGTAAGTACACACAAACATAAGTTTGTAGAAATAAAGGTTAAAAGGTTATAACTAAAAAGATTTCAGTTTCAAGTAACAAGGAGCCACAAGGACGCTTTTTTAGCATAACACTATGATGTCATTCAGTGTGATGTCATTCAATGTTATGGTTACCATTATGACATAACATGTATTATATAATGATATGATCATATATATAACTAAGGAAGTTATTTGCCATAATTTAAGGCTTTGCCACGGCTGGAACGTTTGAGATATCAAAAATCCCTTTGCAATTTTGCATCCTCAATGTCTTGGGATCAGGAGATATTAAAATCCATTGTATGTGTTTTGCAAACAACCCAAAATAACTGACTTCTTGTTGAGTTGAGCCCATGACATGCTCAATGAGAGCTGGAAGTCATGACATCACAGTGCTGATGTCATACTGCTTGAGCCCTCATAAGCTGATCAGCTTTAATGTAATCAGTGATGTCATTATTTCAGGTTGAAGCCCACCTACATGTCTGCTTGTCTTTCTGTACGGCAAAATCTCTCTGCCTAACTTATTAATACAAAGAAATACATTTTATTAAGGTTGAGTATCGTATGCCTTGTTAACACTAAGTTGTGCTTCTTTCATTGTCAGCCAAATACATTCCCTGTTTAAGGTACATTATTAAGTAATAATAATTTATTACACCGCTTTTACTCAACTCATGTCCTTACATGGAACCCTTGCCAGTGTTTGTTAATGACGAGGCTTCAGACTTCAAACTGTGCATTTGGGTTTTTGGATATTTTAGGTAGAACAAAAGGGTAAATTTTACGTTTACTGGAAAATGGGAATGACGTGGCAAAAATATAGAACTCTCAAAATGAGCATGTTATTAACAATAAAAACGTGATCATATGTATCTGTGCTATTTCTTCGCTCATGTGACCCATTTTACTTTTTTTTTTTACTCAGTCATGTTTGGGAATTTGGTTAAAGTTAACTAAAATTCAGTTAATCATTTTGCCTATTTTGTGCTGTAAAAAGGTCATGTCACTCTGGACTGCACTATCATGAACCCTATAATTGTTTATTAAAATAGGCAAAACAAATAATGGCTAATAATTCTCTGCGCTTTAAGGGCTACCAAAAATTAAGCCAAAAAGAAAAAAACTATGTAAACTCTATGATCCGATAGCTTGTAGATTCACCTTTAGCAGCAATGACTTGAAGTAATCATTTCTTGTATGACTTTATCAGTCTTTCACATCATTTTGGCCCATTCTTCTTTACTACATTCCTTTATTTCATTGAAGTTTTTTGGCATTGGCTTATGCACAGCACAAATAAAAAAAAATAAATATATTATGGTTGTGCCACAGCATTTCACTTGGGTTGAGGTCTGGACTGCGACCAGGCCATTCCAAATAGAATAGTTTAGATAGTGATATATCAATTGCCACACAAAAGAATCACAATATGCATGTGAATCATCTTTTTCCTTCGAGTCTCATTGCAAAAATGTTTTGTTTTAAAATGCAGCCCTAATAAATTTGTCCAGAAAGGTTTGCAAAAACCTCAGGGAAATTGTTTATTATTAAGAAGATCAGGATAAATTTAATACTCGACTGGACTGGACAGATTTCAATAAACACCTATTTATACAAGCTGTACTTAGTAGGGATCTTTTTTTTGTTCTCTGTAAAGACCTTTGTTCATATTAAAGTCCTCAGATTTGTAAAGTCTCAGAGCCTCAGGCTTCATTTTAGGGGAAAAAAACAGAAGTTCTGCACGCTGAATCATTCTGAGTCACAGGGAGTGTGTCCATACAAGGCTCTGTGTGTGTGTGTGTGTGTGTGTGTGTGTGTGACTATGAGTGATACTTCCTAGAGGCTTTGCTTATACTGACTCTTAAGATTATTGCAGCCATTTTGAGTATAGAGAAGTGCAAAAACAGTTAGGTTCATTATGTACGCCTTTCATAGAAACTTGTCTTGAAGCCAGCCCTTCAGCTACCCGTGTATGTATCTCATGATTTATGTCAGGAAATGGCTTTGAGGAAGGATGTTTTTGTGACCTTTATACATCAAGAGTGTAGCATGAGTTCTGTAATTATTGTAATTATTCAGAAAAATGTCCCTAAAAACTTTCCATACTTGGTTTACATATTCTTTAAGAATGCTTTTGACAAAAGAAGAATGTATTGTTAAATACTGCCATGTATAGACACCCTACGTAATAACATAATATGTACGTAACTGTATACTTCTATCCTCTTTTATTTGTCTCTCAGCTGATCAAGATGGCCTCTCATGCAGTGTTTAATCTCTGCACGAACGTCTTCGTGACGCCTGGAGATTCTTCACTTCCCGAAGAACATGAACCTGCTACAGAGCTTCCCGCGCTGCAGCTCGTGATGCTGGCCAACGTGGCCCTAAACACGGAGTCACCACCGGAGGAGGAGAAGCAGATAACGGAACTGAAAAACGTCGGATGCTGTGGTTACTCGGACAGCGAGGACGAGAACGTGGTCCACTACAGCTACGACGAGACGACCGAAAACGTCGATGAAGGCACCGGAATGGGAGAAAACAGAGTGGAAAAGGTCATAGAAACTGCAGAGGCGGTGCCAACCGACCTTTCGAAGAAATCTACTGAAACAGAAGCTCCCGCAAAGGATAAAGACGGTAGCGTGTCTGCGCCGAACGCGGCGTCCAAACCTGCAAAGAAAAAGAAGAAACCGTTCTACTGCAAGCCGTGCCACTTTCAAGCCGAGTGCGAAGAGGAATTCGTCCAGCACATCCGCGTCCACAGCGCTAAAAAACTGATCGCGGAAAAGACGGGCAGTGGAAATTCGGATGACGAGTCGAATCCGACGCAGCAAAAGTCTGCGGAAAACTGCGCCAAGGGTGTGATCTGCTGCGAGCGCTGTGGCTACAACACCAACCGTTACGATCACTACGTCGCACACCTGCGGCACCACAAGAACGAAGGGGACGAGCAGCGAGTGTTCAGGTGCACCATCTGCCCCTACTCCACCGTCAGTCAGTATCACTGGAAGAAGCACCTGAGGAACCATTTTCCCAGCAAGCTGTTCACGTGCAACCAGTGCAGCTACTTCTCCGACAGGAAGAACAACTACATCCAGCATATTCGCACACACACCGGTACGCAGCCTCAGCTGGGGATTAGTGTTAAAGACGTGAGACTAAACACACGATATGGTGGTGTCGTGTTGTAAGATTTCTACATACAACACCTTTTTTATTTGACACATTTCCTGTTTCTCGTCTGTTTTTCTAGGTGAGCGTCCATTCCAGTGTGTTTACTGTGAATATTCGAGCTCTCAGAAGACCCATCTCACACGGCACTTAAGAACACACTCTGGTGAGTCATCATCTGAAGCTTCAAAACTCTCATTATAGGATACAATGTTTGTTCAGTTGAATTGCCTGTGACCATGTTCAACAGTCTTGGGTTTCATTTCATCCCAGTGGTGTGAAAGTCAGGCGTCTGAGTAGAATACACAAGTTCTTCCATTCCACCTTGGCAAACCATGTCTCCATGGAGCTGTCTTTGTGCACAGCGACATTGTCATGCTGAAACAAGTTAGACGAGAGAAAACAATGGTGACCCCCTAACCTAGTGAGTCTGCTTGGAAACCAACTAAAAACAGATATGTGGATCTGTTTGCCTTAAGTACTTGGGTTACTGATTAGACCACTCTTGTTATGCTTAACCAACAGATGATGTCATGCTTAGTGTAATTCCCAGGAATAGTATGTGCCACCAGTTCCTTTAAACAAATATGAATCTACTGTATCACTATTTTTTGTGATTAGTACACATTTGAGAATTAGTTTAGTTTGTTTTATCACTAAACATTTTTTTTTCTGTGTTGCACACTACGCATCCAGATGAATCAAGATAAAACGGTAAAAGATTTGTACTGTGTACTTTTGAGTGACTGTGATTGGATTTTGGATTTCATTTGCGTGTTCCTGTTTTTTTTTGTTTTGTTTTTTTCCTGCATGAGGTCAATGTTTGTGTTTATTCACCCCTCAAAGTAAACTGAAACATTTACAAACATATCCTGACCTTATGTATCTCTACCCCAGGTGAGAGACCATTTAAATGTGACAGCTGCAGCTATCTGGCAGCCAATCAACACGAGGTGACTCGTCACGCCAGGCAGGTGCATAACGGACCTAAGCCGCTCAACTGCCCGTACTGCCAGTACAAAACAGCCGACCGGAGCAACTTCAAAAAGCATGTGGAGCTGCACATCAACCCACGGCAGTTCCTTTGCCCCGTCTGCAAGTACGCTGCTTCGAAGAAATGCAACCTGCAGTACCACATCAAGTCCAGGCACCCAGGATGCTCGGATATCTCCATGGACGTGTCCAAGGTCAGACTGAGGGTGAAGAAAGCAGACGGCGATGACTTGAAGCAGACCGCAGAACCAAGGACGAGATGTAGGCGGAAAGCGGAGGTATCCGAGGACACGGATTCGAACGCAGGCCCCATCAACCTCTCTATCAAAAAGAACGGAAAAACAAATCCGGATGGTGAGAGTGCTAGAAAACCCGCATCTGAAACCACAAAAGACAAAACGTGTGAGAGGAAAGCAGAGAAAAGATCTGCGTCAAGAAACGAGGGGAAAGAACCAAGCAGCAAGAAAGCGAGAATCAAAGAAACGGTCCACTGTGTCGAGAAACAGGACGGAAAGAAAGACAAGGAGATGAAAAAAGCGGAAAAGGGTGCCAAATCTGCAGACAAAGTTACTAGAGGTTGTGCTAAAAAAGAAGACAAGGCAGCAAAGGAAAAGAAAGAGACACTCGCCAAAAATCAGGATGGTTCTAAGGAGGAAAACAGAGCAGATCTCGAGAAGAGACAGCAGACTCCAAGGTTAGAGAAAGAAATGAGATCAAAGGAACAGAAGCAGAAAGAGGAGGAGGAGAGAAGTTCAAGAAAGAGGCAGGAGGATGAAAGGCTGGAGAGAGCGAAGAAGGAGAACGAACAGAAGCAGAGGGACGAGGAGGAAAAGAGAAAAAGGGAGAGACAAGAGAAAGAAAGACTTGAGAAAGAACTCAAACAAAAGGAGCAGGAGGAAAGAAGAGACAGAGAGAAGGTGGAGAAAGAAATGAGGGAGAAGGAAAAAAAGGAGGAGGAGGAACAAAAAGAGAGAGAGAGGCTAGAGAGGGAATTGAGAGCAAAGGAATTAAAGGAAAGAGGAGAAAGGGAAAAAGTGGAGCGAGAAATGAGAGAGAAGGAGCTAAAGCAGAAGATGGAGGAGGAGAAACAGAGACAAAGAGAGAGGCTGGAAAAGGTTGAACAAAAGAGAGGGGTAAAAAAAGGTTCGAAAACAGCATCAGGCAGGAAAGCAGCCAAGAAACAGACTGGAACGGTGAATCTTGACGGAATGGTTGTGGAGAAGTCTCCGAGTCAAGTGGAGCCCGAGACCAAAATGCAAAAACGCAAAAAAGCAGAGAGTGCACGCTCTCCTCAGGCAGAGAAGGCAAAACGCCGTAAGGTGGAGGTTGCACGCAGCCCGAGCACTCTCGGAGAGATGAACTCGTCGAAGGGCAACAGCCGGCGAAGCGAAAAGAAAAACAAGGTGGCGGTTAGTGTTGAGGTCCCGAGCACATGTACGGAGGCTGATGCTCTGGAAGGTCCACCCGAGCCTGAAAAAGTGCAGTCCAGCCCAGTACAGGGTCCAGTCTCAAAAGACAAGGTGTCTCGCACCTCCAAGAAGCTTAACGTAAACAAAAATCTATCAGAGAAGCCTTCTTTAGTACACAAAACAACAAGAGTGAAGGCAACTACTGAAGAAAAGGCTCCTGCAGAAGCACGGACATCTTCAGATATCGATAGTGGAACAGATAGTCCGACTCTGGACCTGTCGAAACCACCATGTAGCAAATCTCAATTTGGTGAAGACGACGAGGGCATCCACAGCCACGACGGAGGTAGCGATATCAGCGATTGTGCCTCGGAGGTAAGCTATGACTCTGGGCTCAATGGGAAGCTTCCAGAAACGCCGACGGAAGAGCTGCCTTCTCCCACGCAGCTGCTCAGCCACACGTGCGTGTTCTGTGACCGCACTTTCCCGCTGGAGATGGACTACAGACGGCATCTCAATCGTCATCTGGTTAACGTCTATTACCTGGACACTGCAACGCAGGGAAACAAGTAGATTTCATTTGTCTGGTGTTTGTAGTGACCAAATTCAAGGTAGCTGAGCTTGGACTGTCATTTAAAATGTGAGGTGACTCTAGTCACCATGACTTAAGGCCTTAGTTCCTTGGCGGTTGGACAATTTAGCATACACCACGGTTAGGAGGCTCTCTTTCATTCACCATGTAATCATTTGGAATTTTTAACATTCATTTAGCCTAGCAAAAAAATTTGCACAAAACTGTTTTTATTATTTTTTTCTTAAAGATAGATAACTGAGGCCTGTTGTTAGCACTCATGAGAAGAAAGCAGCCTAGCTGTAAAAAAAAAAATAGTAATAAAAAAAAAATCGGCAGCTTTATTTTAAGGATGGCTGTCTCGTTTTGTTGCCTTTTTTTTTGACAAATGTGAAGGGGGGGAAAAGCTTCCTGAGTATTCCTCTCAGAAGGTATTCACATAATTCCAGTTATCAGACGAAAGTTCTGTGAACATTCTCAGAACTGCTACATGAAATAGTCACGATAATATTGCAAACTGTAATATCAGTACATGCCTGACAATTAGCATGTTCTGCAATTTAATGGGAATTAATTACGATGCAATATGTAATAAGAAACAAACATTACTTTATACATTGTCTTAGCTTTTCTACTTTGTATTCTCCGAGCACTCAAGTGGAGAGAAACTGTTTTTTTTTTTTTTTTGCTTTTGTTTTTTTCACCACCCAGATCCACAATTATGTCCAAAGATTGCTCACTGTTTCCTTAAAGCATGAGTTTGGCCAAAAATGACATGCATGCATTCTTTGTCATGAACTGTAAGATCCTCTTACTTGTTACTGACATTAACTTTTGAAGCCTGAGTGCAAAGATAAACAAATGAACTACAGGTCTGGAAAAAATCATTGAGCTTTACACTGTACATTTAACTCCAACTCTCTCTCTCTCTCTCTCTCTCAATCTTTTTTATGCTTATGACAATCATTTACCCCATTTTGGCGCTTTTGTATTTTTTTGTATTGTTTCTACTTTCTCTGCTAATTGTCATCAAACTGAAGTATTGATTCTAACCCTGTGCCACTGACCTGATGTGTGTCAAACTGAACTCTGCTCAGTTTCCATGGCCATCTAAATCTGCGTACGTTTAAAAATATATATATAATTA
This sequence comes from Heterobranchus longifilis, assembly GCA_028570985.1. Classification (NCBI taxonomy): domain Eukaryota; kingdom Metazoa; phylum Chordata; class Actinopteri; order Siluriformes; family Clariidae; genus Heterobranchus; species Heterobranchus longifilis. The sequence continues at coordinate 9,798,320 of JAOVVB010000026.1, forward strand.
TGTGCAATATTGGATACACCAAAGTGGAAACACTTCCCACCCTTAA
>JAOVVB010000026.1:9886321-9897454 GCA_028570985.1 Heterobranchus longifilis
AATTTGACCATTAATTTTGTGACATTATAGGGGAAGCTGAGCTTCCCTTGCAGTCTTAAAGAAATCGCCACTGCCAGGGTGTACCCAGCTGCATGCCCCTGGGACAGGCTTCAGGCACTAAAGATACATATCCAGAAGATATAAAAGACTCAAACACATTTGTCAGTGGACTGTGAAACTGACTTATCCAACAGCTCTGCAACATTTACCTTTTTACTAGCGGTTTGCTGACGAGCACCCTTGCGCTGTGACACAGGACAGGAGACAATTAAGTGATTTTGTTTATGGCAATAATAACGGTCACAGGTTTTAGATGAAGAACTAACCAGAGAGCGAGGCTGAGCACTGTATTATGTGACTTCAACTGGTGTAAGAAAGAGTTAGTATGTGACATGGACATGTTAAACACAGTCTTATGGGTCAAAACAAATTCATCAGTTAAGACAGCAGCTTTAGTCAACACATCGACCTTCTGTTCATTTAAATACACCACTAGTTGTTCTTGGATCAACACTTTAAGCTACTTAAAACTTCTTACATTACTAGTAGAACACCATTTTTTAAAAAGCAAGCATTTTCCCATGAGCATACTCAATGTATGTTTGGCTATTTGGTTTCACAAGATTCCTGAAACTTTGCGTGTATAAATGAAACCTGTTAATTTACACTACAAAAAAGTTTCCACAAAACTTTTGGGCCAATTTAACATGGATGCAATTCCCTCGAATAGGAATCAACCTCCTCCTCTCTCAATATAGGTTCTAGACTCACTACAGGCTGGCTTACCAGTGAGAACTGGAGTGGAGCAAGTGGTGACGTGGGCGGACTGGAGACATCAACTCCAATGGGGCTAGGAGAGACTGCTGTAGGAGAGCCAAAGTTTCTTGGAAATGGCACAGGCTCTAATCACCCAAGTCAAGCTTTTGCCCCTCAGCATCCAACTCCCTTTCCCGAACATGCAGCAACTGCATCTCGTACATATGTCGTTTAACTGTTCAACTCCAGCTCCTTTAGTGTCCTAATATCAAACTGACATATTTTGTGCAAGACAGGGTTCACTGATCGGTCGGGCGTGCAGGTCGATATATATAACCCGCCCAGTGGCTTTTTTTTTAAAACAAGAACCAGTTTTCTTTTTTTTTTACTCAGCATTTGGCAATAATTAACATTTTTAATTACATTAAAGCATCAAATACTTTTAATGATGGAGTATTAAAAAAGAAGAAAGTTAAAAAAAAAACGAACTTCTTTTTTTATCATTTACATTACAGCAGTATCAACCATTTCCAAAAATAGTAATTTAATAATACTTTTCCAATATGTAATGTGTTGTCTATTTAATTGAGCAACTTATTTTTATAATTTCATTTTATTTCTTCATTTATTTTTTACTTTTATATTTGTCAGTTAAGATAAGTGTTCTGGACCTGACATTTTCTGAAATTCACCAAATACCAAATTATTATCACACATATGGTAAAAATATGGCAGTCAATTGTTTACTAAATCTTGGTGAAAAATTCAGCTTCTATGCATGTGCTTGAACTGTATATTTGATCAATCTATAGTAATCTACATCCCTACTGCTGCTGCTGCTGCTTGCAGCCGTACACTATAAGTGATTTACATTTAACATCTGCGGTAATAAAGTTTCTTACCCTAGATATTTTTATTTCAAACATATGCATAAAATATTTTTGTTCTTAAAAAGGTGTTCACAGTGTACTGTAGATCTGACCTAGGCCAGTTCTACAATAAAAGCATCTGATTCTGACTTATACATTTTCCAGATATTCAATAAACTGACTCTAAAGTTTAAAGCTAGCATTTTTAACTTTCTTAGATTGGAATGCTGTCAGGGCGCTACTCTTAAAAGTTTCTTGGTAAAGTTTTTTAAATTCATTAATCATTAATGAATTTTTTAACACGTTTTTCCCCACAAAGATGCTATTGCATCACTATCCTTTCACATTTCACAAGAATTGTTGCAGCTGAAAAATTTTAATTACTGCAGTAATTACCAATCCAAGATTCATGAGTATTTGCTAATTTACAATTTAAAAGGTGACTTTTGTTTGGACTGGGCAGTGCAACTCTCTTCATTGTAGTGCCAAATGGCCCATAACTACACTACACTACAGTATAGTACACTACGCTACCCTAGACAACAGCATGTCATATACCTTTTATCTTTTAGCTCTTTATGCCTTATTAGCGCCACTATTACTACTGTAAGTCCTAGTTTTTCAGTATCTTACCATAAAAAGAGTATGGTAAGTAAAATTTTGTTGTAGTTGTTTTGCATGTCTGTGTGTGTGTGCATGTGTGTATGTGTGTGTGCATGTGTGTGTACTGTATGTGTGTGTGGGGTGGTGGTGGGTGGGTGTTATTCATACTTTACATAGTAAATTATCTGCACTTACAGTACCTCTTTAACAATTTCTAAAGATGAACTCTGCTTGTGAATCCTGCCATCACCAACAGATATGCAAATACAAGCATGTGGATTTGCATATCTGGATCTCACTCTATTTATAGAATTCTAGAACTCTGTTAAACGTGTAAAACAGAGGAGAACCCAGGACAAACATCACACACCATGTTCTCTACATCTGTACTGCGCCTGCTGGCAGCTGCTTCCTGTGAGTGTTTTATTTACATTTATCAATTGATTACAATAATAATAAATGTGCAGCATACTGTATATTGTGTGAGATATCACAGTATGTTTTCCTCTACAGATGTTCACAGTTATGAACTGACTCAGCCTGCTGCAATGACAGTCCAGCCAGGCCAGAGTCTCTCCATCACCTGCAAGCCTTCATATTCAGTTACAAGTGATAACACAGCTTGGATTCGACAACCTGCAGGAAAAACACTGCAGTGGATTGGATGGATTAATAGTGGTGGGAGTTTATATTACAGTGAAAAACTGAAAAATAAGTTCAGCATCTCCAGAGACACTTCTACTAACACAATAATGATTCAAGGACAAAATCTACAAACTGAAGACACAGCTGTGTATTACTGCGCAAGAGAGTCACAGTGACACAGAACAGTGGATTCCTCTTACAAAAACTTTGAGACGTGTTATAAAATCCTCTCAGTGCACCTAATGAATATCTCAGGCAAATTTATACTATTTATATCTATTGGAATGAAAATTCAACATCATGTGTCACTGAGCATGCACAACAAATTGAATAAAATTTACATTAATTTAAGATTCGCTTGAAAGTTATTTTAGACCATTTTTTTTTTACAAAATGTTAAATGAACAGTGGGGAAAAAAACATTTCATCAGTATATTAATATCCATGAATAATACATGATTCACATAGTGAGAGAATTGTACAGTAGCTTTGAGAGCTTCAACATAACTACGTAATTAAATAATTAAATAACTAAATAAATAAATGTAATAAATAAGTAAATGAATACATTAATGTATTATTATTATTACAATTAATAATAATTATTATAATAATAATAATAATAATAATAAAGTCTTGCAATGTGTGCATGTGTGTGTGTGTGTGTGTGTGTGCTCATTTCCATGTGGCTTTAATCATCCAAAAACTTGCTGACAACTGGCTTGGCTACAATTAATGAATATAAAGAATGAGTATATAAAGTATTGGCACCCTTTCCAGGGTGTACCCTAAGCCTCCTGGGATAGGTTCCAGGCCCCCCACGACCCACAGGGCTATGCAGTTTGGGATTTTGTTTTCTTTTAATAATAAAAATCTTCATTTAAAAACTGCATGATGTCTTTACTTGTATTATCTAATATATTTAAATTTATTCTAATATTTAAATTTGTTTGTTGATCTAAAACATTGAGGTGTGACAAACATGCAAAAAATAAGAAAACAGTAAGAGGGCAAACACTTTTTCACACCAAAAATGTATATGTCACTGATAACTGTATCCCTCTGTAGCTTTACATATATTTGGTCATATTTTTTATTTGGCAAATACATTGATAGTGCTCAGGGACACTCGCTATTCAAATAGAGTCAGGTATGTACAGCTTGTTCAGGGCTGTTCTAGTTTCCACTCTTTCATTCACTTCCAAGTGAAGAGTGTTCACAATTCACCAAAATAAAAAAAATAAAAAAACTCTCAGAAATGGATGATCGTAGGGTCTTGTATTGCATTTGTACTCGCATGTCCAGCAAAAACACATATGTGCAGTATAATCACTGCCACAAATTCAATATTAAAATCACCTATAGAGGGCAGTAGCTTCCTTGTTTTTAAGAATAATCTATTACTCCATTCATTGAATTTATACTGTTATAAAATTTTCTCCCATGCTTACACAAAGACCACAGAACTGAAACTGAAAAAACCAAATCAAACTAATAGTCCCGACAGTCAGATTGTGATCACAGATTGTGATCACTTTTATCCGCACCCACATTATTTCCTATAAGCTTTTTCTCTATTCACACTCTTTATCTGCCCAGCATGTTGAGATTTAAAAGAGTGAGAGAGTGTATAAGAGCATAAATATAAGAGCATGTTCTCCTGGGATTTACATCCTAATTGAACATGCATGGAAAACATTGTTTAAACCCTTTACAATGAAGATCTGTAAAGTTATTTGGATTTTTACAACATTATTGTTGAAATAAACAGTCCTGAAAAAGGGGCGTTTCTTTTTTTGCTGAGTGTATATATATATATATATGCTAATTTTCATTTATTTATAGTTACAGTTGACATGAAACAATGTTGTTGTTTTTTTCTCACCATCAGCTTGTCTTTGTTCCTAATGAACCAGAAAGCATAAACCACCATCATGAAGACTTTCCTGTGAGTATTACAAAGAGCTAACAATGGAGCAACACGTTTTCTGCATTTGTTTATTGTTAGTCTTAGATTATTTGCAATTAACTGTATGTCCCTGTAAATGAGCTGTTACTGCAAGTGTATTAGTATAAATGTGTGATTTTCAGCTACACTACTGTCAGCGCTGTATAATAAAAAATCAGAATAGAGAATTAAAGAGTATGATGGCTACTTGAAATTATTAATATAATATAATTATTCATATGAAATTATTAATATAATTTCAGCCTCTCTCCTTCCTGTCTTACACACAATACATGATGCCCAATCATAAAGAAGATCTAACGACAAATCACAAGAGGTCATGGCCTCTTTGTACAGCTGCCAGAACTGTGTCATCTCTACATCCAAGTGGATGTCCTTTGGTCCACTCTATGTGATGAAGAAGAGATACGCACAAAGTCTCTCTCTCTCTCTCGCTCACACACACTCACAAAATCCTTTCAAGACAACCCTTGGATTAGGGCAAGTAGAATGACTTTGCCATTAGTGTTGCCACGCTGCACTTCAAACAGAGCTCGGAGATTGAGCTGCCAGGGTGGATAAAGCATGGGGTGTTCATCAGATTCCTCTTCTGCTTGTCACACACATCATTTTCACCAGAAATAGAAGCTGTACAAGGCATCTAAAATACTGCATATGCAATATATCGGAGCCTAATGGAAGTACAAAGTCTCTATTTATTGTGTAGGGCCATGATGCTAGCCACAATAACAGAGAACTACAGTACATTTGACTACACAGAATTGTTTTTGTTTATGGCACAGTGTGTATGTGTACATCTGGATCTTGAAGTGTCTGATGGCTTGAGGGATGAAACTGTTATGCACGGTGACCATGTGGATGCAAATGTTCTGTACCTTTTCTCTTTTTTTTTTTTTTTTTGCTGGTGGCTTTTCTGGATCCAGCATGTGGTATGTAAATAATTACCTGTATGATGGAGGAAAAAGAAAAGAAAGTATAGATGCCCCTAGGCTTTCTTTTGCAATGGAGTAAGTGTTGAGAGACCAATTAAGGTTTGCTATGGAGTAAATGTTGAGAGACCAGTTAAACTCCACCAGATGAACACTAACACCATGAATGCTATTGGTGCTCTTAATATTTACACTTGAGGAGTCATCAAATGTTTGACAGAGAGTGCTCATTTAATACTTATATTAAGTCAACAAACATTGCTTCAGTGTTGTCAAATGTTCAAAGACAAGTTGTTGGATCTGCTCTAGTCCATTTGCTGCTGTACCTCCTCTTTGTTTTTGCTGATGAGACAAACCATGGTTGTGTCAAGGGTTTGGCAAACCTGATAATGTGATTTGACTTGTTCATTGCTGCAGAGTTTCAAGTCAGCATGAGTGAATAGCACTGAACTAAGAACAAAGCACTGGGGGGCCCAGTGCTCAATGTGGTGATGCTGGAGATGCTCCAGATGCAGTCTGTCTGAGGTCTCCCAGTCAGGAACTGTAGGATATTGTTGCAGAGATTTTCAGGCCCAGCAGACCTGCCCAATCAGTTAAACAATGGTGATGAATACTGCATTAAGGTATATCAACAACATGTGAAAGTACACAACGATTTTGTTCTGGTAGGTAAGTGACAAGAAGAGGGGTCATCTGTTGATTGCTTGGGACGATATGCACCCTGTATGGAGTTTAGTGAGTAATTGGCAGTAGAGTCTTGATGTGCCTCATGAAGAACTTGTCAAAAGACTTTATGATGGTGGGTGTGAGTTCAATATGATAGTAGTCATTGAGTTTTTTTGGGGGGGGTTGAAGCATACTGGCACAACAGGGCAGCTGTACATCTGTGAGCTGGCCTGCACAGCATCTGAGCACTCTGCCAGCAATGTGTTCTAGTCCAGCAACCTTTCATGGGCTATAATTCTGCTTCTTGAACCAACTGTCACAGGCAGGTGATGGTGTCCTGTAGTTGATTATGGCCTGGATGCCCTGCCACATGGACTATTTGTTGCCGCTGTCCTGGAAGTGGCTGTGGGCAAGTACGTAACCTGCTTCTCTAATTGAGATGACAGCTTGGCCCTCACCATTCTTAGGGCCACCTTGTGACCTTGTCACAAGGATTTGAATCTCAGATTAAGCCTTCCTGCACAGAGCAGGAAGTTCTTTGTTGCTGCAGAACGTGGCAAGCCAATCTAGATAAATGGTAGCATCCAAAACTCTGTCACCGCGTCAGCTGTCTGTGAAAGCAAAGATGTAGCTGTCTTTAGACTCTGATGCTGAGTAGTCCACTGTAGTCATATGTAGTCTAATTTATTGTCTAGGGCAGACATTAGAGAACAGGATAGACAAGAGAGACATGACATGGACCTCCTTCTTGGATCTCTGATATTTTTTCCTATATTGTAGCAGTGTCTCGAAGATCATTGATCATGTGCAGTAAGAATTAAAGAAATGTTCAAGGTGTCTGAAATGTGTACTTGCTAAATGTCACTGTGGTTTATTGAGTTTTGGGTGCAAAAATATACTGGTAGGTGTCATAGCTATACTAAATTGTCTCTAGTGTGAATGTGTGGACGGTTATCCTATTCGGACGGTTATCCTAGGGATGGTCTCCCTGCTTTGTTCCAAGTTTTCCTGAAAAATTAAATGTGCTTTGTGGCAGGCAGAAATGTCACTTTGTAGTGAACATGGAAGAAGACTGAGTCAGAATGTAGTGTGAAGGAATGTACAATGGGAAGCTGAAGTCATCCAGGTTTCCTTGCTATAATTTTTTAATGTCCAAAATCTGAAGGAAATTCTTTACTAGAACAGCTCTTAAATCTGGTAGTGGTCATGTACAGAGGTACCTAGAATTTTTGCCATAAGAACTGAAATTTTGCAAGAAATTTGCCTCGGCATGCAAAGCATTTTCTGCATACGAGCAACCAAACCGAATGCTGGCTAAATTACATGTATGTCCGGGACTGCATAATTGGATGGCATAGCAAAGTGAGTTTACATATTTTTATTTATTTTTTGCATTTTGTACAAGATTTAGTGAATACATAGCAATATGGGTCCCAATAATGTTATCAAGAAGAAAAGGGAGCCACATTCTGTTTAGTTTTTAAAGCAGCCGGTGCAAAGTGGAATCATAAATTAAGGTTAAGTGAGTTTAATGTCTATTTATTTCATATTTTCCTTCATTTACATGTTTTTTTCTGACTGTTTTTATATGCATTGATTGTAGTGTTGGAAATTGGTAATATTTTTGGGTGGCTGGAACAGATTATCTGCATCTACATTATTTCCTATAGGAAAATGTGTTTTGCGATATGAAATTTCGCCTTAAGAGCTTGTCTCTGGAATGGATTAAATTTGTATGCCGAGATACCACTGTATACTTTAACATTTTTAAAAACTGTTTTGTGACCTTTACATGTGAATCACTCAGTAGTGATTCTGAGAATTTCCCATTATCCAGAAAAAACTGATGAAGAACATAAGTTAATGATCACAGATGGGAAGTTCTTCTGAGATGTTTTCCTTATAACTACTATGCTAGATACTCATGGATTGGCCTAAACAATAAAAAAAAGGTTTGGTTTGACGGGTAAGCAGTAAGTGGTAAATAACTATTTACCTTCCACACTAATGTTTATCCCTAGAATTTTACCTTGTGGAAGAGCATGAGGTGATCTTAACAGCCGTTGTTTTGTTTTCCAGTGCATAAAAGGGAAGAGACGAGGTCGTCAGCCCCCTGTTGCATCTGCCGCCTCTGTAATTATTCGTGCATCTGAGTGGAATGCAGCTTGACATTTTTGTATTCCCTCTGCACGCTAGGGAAATTGGAACAAAAGCATGCATTATCGCTTATTCCTCGGCCGCCTGATGGCCCCAGACAGATGCGCCTGAGTTTGTTACCATGCACTGCACTCTCCCTGGGATGTAGGTGAGGTCTCTGTTTCTGACCATTAGTTTATTTGAGAAGGCTTTAAAGGGATTCAAAATAATGGCTTTGATGTTTCTTAGTTGAAACTTGGCATCCTTTTTTCTCTCTCGCTGATGCACTTGTTCATGGGAACCAATGAACCTATCCGTAGCTATATATGTTTTGCAGCCCTATGTATCTATATTTTTAATTCTTTAATCAAAAAGTGGTTGTGGACAAATGTAAACAACGTGTCACACTTAATTTGTCCAAAAGCTTTAAGTCTGACAAATGATAATCTGACAATCTCCTACTTTTTTATGCATCTCGTGGGATCCCAGTCACAACGCACATAGGAATGATGCAATGCAATTAACCTCAGCAGAAACCCTAACATAATGCATTATATATAATTGCAAGTGTATTGTAATTTGGTGCTCACACAATGTAAAAATGATCTGGTGTCAGAAAAAGGATCTCCGACTCATATAGTACATTGTAATTGACTTGCTTGTAGTTTTTTCTTAAAAAAATGTTTCTGTGGTGCTGTTTGTTTGACCAAGGAACCCAATGCATTCAAGCATGTACTGTATATACTGTAGCTGATGAAGTTAAAACCAAGCACCAGAATAGGGTACCAGAAACGGGCTGGTTCGAGCATTTCCGAAACTGCTGATCTGATTTTCATATCATAACCATCTCAAGGGTTTACAGACAATGGTCTGAAAAAGGGAGAATTCAGTGTACAGTTCTCTGGGAAAAATGCCTTGCTACAAGAGGTCAGAGGAGAATAGCCGAACTGGTTTGAGCTGATATAAAGGCGCCAGTAACTTTAGAGATATCTCATTACAACCAATGTATTCCAAAGAGCACCTCTGAAGGCACAACACTTGAAGCAGATGGGCTACACCAGCAGAAGACCACACCCTGTGTCACTCCTGTCAGGAAACTGAAGCTCACAATTTACATGAGCTCACCAAAATTGGACAAGAGAAGATTAGAAAAATATGATCTGATGAGTCTTGATTTCTGCTGTTACATTCAGATGGTAGGATCAGAGTTTGACATAAAAAAAAAACATGAAAGCATACAGTAGCACTATCCTCCCTTGCATCAATGAATAAGGCTGCTGCTGGTGGTGTAATAGTGTGGGGGATATTTTTTGGTACACTTTGGGCCCCTTAGAACCCTTAGATTCAGCATTGTTTTAAAAGCCACAACCTACATGAGTATTGTTACTGCCCATGTCTATCATTTTTGACCACAAGATAACATGCCATGTCACAAAGCTAAAATCATCTCAAACATGGCAATGAGATCACTGTACTCAAATGGCCCCTACAATCACCAGATCCTAATCCAATAGAGCAACATTGGGATGTGGTGGAATTGGAGATTCACACAATGGACCAAAAATATCTGCAGCAACTGTGTAATGCTTTAAAATTTCTAAGGCATGTTTCCAGGACCTTGTTGAATCTTTTCCCATGAAGAATTAAGGCAGTTCTAACTATATAAGTGGGTCCAGCCCAGTACCAGCAAGGTGTACCTAATGAAGTGGGCTGGTGGGTGTACATGAATTTAGTAGCATCAGCAGCAGGGCAACGGGTTTTCCACTGTCCCAGGTTCAAAAACACCAAAAACCAAAGCATTGAGCATGACAATCACTCATGTTCACATGCATAAAATTTTTCAAACTTTCATATTCAATATTCATATATTGTCTTTGGAAGCAAGCAAAATCAACCCTCTTTCTGATGAGTCAGCTATAAATGACTCCAAGCACCAGTACGACACTCCACCACTGTTTTCTTTAAAAAGTTAAAAGACATAATATAGGTTTAATTCAATTTAAATTACATTCATTTACAGCTGTATAAAGTCATGAATCAAGTGCTGAACAGATCAACAATACAATAAATTAAATTGACATTCAAATGCTTTTACAAGTTATGCACCAGTTGGAGCATTAAAATAGTAAGGGTAATGACATAGTATTATCCAAAGAGGAAAATACATGTAAATACTTACAGAAACATTAAAATATTTGCAATGAGTTAAATTATGAAGCATTTTATATTCATAGAAAAGAAATAGTCATAGATTAAAAGAGAATTGCACCCGTAAGAGGAACAGAGAGATTCGCATTCACTTTACAGTATATTCTCTCTTTTTTCCTTTTCTTCTCTCCATCTTTTGTATTAAAAATGATTATTTTTTGACTGTACTTTCTCCATTTATCATCATAATTATTATTATTATTATTATTATTACCTTTTGCTTTTTGCCTACCGTCTACAGTATTTCAGTAGTTCTCATCATTGTCATTTTATTCATATATATATATATGAATAAAATGATGATGATGAGAACAGTCATGGCCAAAATTTTTGGCACCCCTGAACATTTTTC
>JAOVVB010000026.1:9962864-9980264 GCA_028570985.1 Heterobranchus longifilis
CAAGATGTGACTAACTTTCTTGTGGACCTGGAACGCACAGATTTTATGCTACCTTGTATGTTTTGGGACAGATGGCTTATAGCCAGTGCTCACAAATTAGTAAAGTCATAATTTTTGCAAAACCTGCACTTTGTGTAATATTAATATTTGTTTGACAATCTGAACAATGTAAGTGTGACAAATATACAAAAATAAAATAAACAGGAAGGGGAATTTTTTTTTATTACTAGACTCTATATATACTGTATGGGGTGTTCAAGTCAAACCAGGACTTGTGATGAAATTTTTTGTGAGTGAAGCTGTTAAACTGTGTAGCGGTTCGACAAGGCAGAGAGAACCACGGAGACCAATTTCCATAAACACATAATATTTGTCTTTATTTATAGGTGCTCAATGAAGAGCATTTCTTTAACACAAGATACTGTATACTCAAGGAGCTTCAACAGTCCTATAGGGGTAACTAGGGCATGGGTTCTAATCCACTTGGTGTAGATCGGTGCAGGTAGAGTCCTCAGAATCACAGCATGGCATGCCGAGTAGGTGAACACCATGGCACAGAGCACACACCTATCCATCCCCCCTCCCTCCCTCCTTTTGCATGCTCTTGGTCACAAGCTACAGCAAGGGAGTGGGGAAAATCACTGTGGGATGCCCAGGTTCCCTGCTGTTTCACTTACCAAGCCTCTTTGACTATACTAATCAGTTTGGACTGAAGTGTTTCCATGCACATGTAATGAGTGGCTTGCCTAATCCTTAGAAAATCAATAGATAACTTGTCATCAACTTCCAGAAGAGACACATCTGTCCATGAGAAGTGTGCACACAATCATTCACCAGAACATTTTGCTCATTACAGGAACTCTGCTGGGAGTTATTACTACATCCCCAGTGCAGTCCTGACCTCGCTCTAAGCTATTTCCACATGTTTGGGCCATAAAAGGAGTTCCTGGGAGGCCAAAATTTCAGGTGTGGTAATCTGATCATGCATACTGAAAAACTTTATATCTTCATGGTATTCAAGCACTAATGAAATGCTAGGATAAGTTCAATATTGTAGCAGGGGGATAACAAAGAGAAACTAGACAATTCCTTGAAAGATTGCGAAGTGGGAGCGCAATCCCTGTGCACAACCCTGAACACTCTAGCTCTTATGGTTACAAAGATATGAGTATGTACACTGCCTGTAATTTCAGGAGGTGTGTGTGTGTGTGTGTGTGTATTTAAATAGTGTGTTGTTTTTCCAATGACATTAAGCAGATTCTATCTATAAGCATGTTTTAGGAAGGAATCTGAGATCCTGGAAGAAATCCATCATAGAACAACATTGAAAATCTAGTTACATAACCTGCCTCTAGATAAGAATGAATGTATGAAAATGTGTGTTGCCAATTAATAAATTCGCATATCAAGGGTATATTGCATTATATCCTCCACAACCTTTATAAGATGAAGAACTCAGTGAATATAAATCTAAAATTAAATTTATATTTTTAGATATATATTTCATATCTTAATATACTCTACATTTTATATTATTACTAATTACTTTAAAGACATTTCCTGAAATATTTAAGAATTACTCTGACTAATAAATTATTACTTTTGCTGTACACTTTCTAAAATCACTTCTAAAACAATAGTATTATTGTTACAGAATCATATTTATATTCTGAATAATTAAAGCCAAACAAAAACAGTGAAAATTAGTAAGCTAGCTGTGGGTTGTTTTTGTAATATTTAGGAGTATGCAGGAAACTTGAGACTCTGTTCTGCATGATGCAGGTGTTTCCTGATTAAACTTATGAACGGCAACTGGAGAACCAAGGACCATAAATTATATACAGAGTGCAGGTTAGGAAAATTGCTAGCACTCTTTCTTTATAGTAAAATCGAAACTTCATGAGGGCAGTAATTGCTTTTTCAGCTTTTTAACATTCTTGTGGCTTAACAAATACATGCACAAAAACATTCTCTGTTGAAATACTTAAAAATATATATATATTCTCAATTTGCCTGTCAAGGTGTTTATATACTATATGCTTTAGTGTGTTTTTTTTATTTAAAGAAATAAATAAACCCTACATTGCAAATTATATCATATAATGTTAGAATATATATTTGTAACATACAGAGCCTCACAGGTATCAAAAGTAACACATGCTACAGAAACATAATGACACTGCATATGCTCCTTCTCAAGAGTCCCTGTCCTAGTGATCATTGATAACGCAATTAGGCCTCGGAATCCTGTACTGAGCCCAAACTGAATGACTGGGGCTGATAAATCCTGGTGCCCCACTATAGTCCTCTGTCCAGTTCACTGCTGTGAAAACAGCAGGGTGAAATTGTGGTGTTGTGGGAACATCACCACAAGTCAGGTCACTGTTTGGATCTTCAGCAAACTCCACTTCCCACAATGCATTGCAGCCTACAAACATGGCCACTGCAGACTACAATCCCCAACACTGCCCTAAACTGTCACACTCCAGGAACTGGAAGACTGGAAATCTGTTTTCTGTGTTCTAATACCCTGGTATTGACCATGTTGTAACCTTTTGACTGTTTGAGCCTAATTCCACTCAACATTTTGGAACTGTATGCTTGCATTGCTATTATTAATAACACAAGGCTGTCCTTGGAGATGAAGTCCTGGTCAATAAATGTACCTGTAGCCTTTGAATTATTCAATGCTTCAAGTTTGAAGACATGACTGAATGAGAGAATATTTCACATATATCAACAGTGTAAAAAAAAATCACCCAGTTATTCCCACTAGCTTTGTGCATGTTTATCATTATTATTATATTCCCCTGCAAGTTCTCGTTCAGTTTTAAGAGCTGTTTTTAATTTTGAGCTCAAGCTTTTTAAAACCTTACATTACACCAAACATTACTGCTGATGGAGAGTATTGTTTGACCTGCCTTTTAGGTGGTAATATGCAAATTTCAATGATCTTGCTTTATATCCTGGCACATTTGACTTTCAAAGTGGGATAAACATAGATGTCACCATGTTCATCTTAGTAGTAACTAACCAGTTAACTAATTCGGCTGAATGATGTATGTTTTTCTCATGGGAAACAGAGAACAGCATAGTTAATGAAATATTTTAGATATAAAAAATGTATCTGTAAATATTTTAGATTTAAGAAATGTGTCTGTATGTTAGTTGATCTAAAGCTTATACATGTATATAGACCTACAGCATAACATCATTTAAATATAAAAAGAGCTTCTTTGTATAATTCTAATGCTGTGCCCAGCTGTTCGCTCCATAAACTAGAAAGAAGCTGCTATTTGAGAAGACTACAGTACCTCATGTTGATGAGAATAGATTGTTTGCACATGTCGTCACATCTGCTGTGTTGCTATGATGCAAACCCGCAGTTTCGATCATGATTTTATTTTTTTTATTTTTTTGCTTAATTTCGATTTTTTTTTTTTTTTAATGCTTAATGGCACAATGTAATGTATTTCTATATATTTTATCCATGGATGGATGGATGAATGGATGAAAATGTTTATTAACTAGTAAACTAGTATCTGCATCCATTTTTCTTTTATATTAATACATGGACACTGGACACTTGTATGTTTGTCTCAATGCAGGACACGAACTCATTTGCTTCTAAATCATTGTTTCCCTTGAGTTCAAACAGATCTCAGCAATTATAAGGGAGAGAGAGCAGTTTTCCTGAGGGGGGCATATGCATGGGACAAAAAGTAAGGACATGTTGTCTGCCTGATTAAAGTCCCCTGCTAGGATGTGCACACGATAAGAATACATGCTCTGCTGACTGCTAATGCTACTATGTAAGTCTCAGATAGCTGAGCTAACATTAGCTTCCAGTGTAATGCAAACAGCAGTTATAATGACCAGAGAAAACTCTCTCTGTAGGTAAATAGGCTGTATTTAACAGTCACTTACTCCAGGTCTGGGGAGCAGTGGCTGTCTACAGTCAATGTGTTAGTACACCAGCTGTTACTGAAATAAACACAGAGCCCCTCTCCTCTGTTCTTACCAGAGTCCCTTGTCCTGTCACAACGCTGTGTTGTGTAACCTGCTAGCTCAATAGCAGAGTCAGAGAAAAAAAAAAACACATACAGTACACTTGCCAAAGAAAGCACTGACTTGAGGAGCTCTGAGCCGCTGCTACAGTGTGCGCCGCCATCTTGGTGATCTTGGCAGTGCTTGGCAAACTGGACTAGAGGTCCTATCTCAGTTGTACAAATAGAAATAAATACAAAGGTCACTATTGGCCTCCACCATCCTAAGTTGGGGTACAGAGGTTTCTAGATGGACAAATGGATATTTATTCATATGAAGAATGACAAAAATAAGTTCACATTTTATGATAAATTAATGCAGAAAATCATGAAAAAGACCAAGTCCAAAAGGAAGACCTACTCTTTTTGCCAAAGTTTATAAACATATGAAAGACAAAGTTAATTCCTGAATGTCATATTAGACATAATATTAGATAGATATCTAATAAATAGAAACTAGAACATCTGTCCTTAGAGGAGAAGTAATCAATCCTGAAGAAACATTTGTTAATATTTGAACAATACATCCCCTAGTCAAACACAATTGTAATTGTAACTTATAAATTAATAAAGTATTGCAGATGACACTATATAGAAAAAAATAATAAAATAAGAAAAAGAAATGAAATTTGCAAATTGTCAGTGTATGTACAGTATGTGTATGTAAAATGACAGTGAATAACGGGATATGTATATAAGTTGCTATTGTCATCTTTTACCTAGAGGTGAGTCATTGTACAGTGCAATGGTGAACAGTAGAAATGATTTCCTGGACCATTCTTTGTGACAGCGAAGCTGTCTACACTTATGCTGTGTTTATCAGTCTAACACAGACCCCAACCCACTCTCTGCTTTTTTGTTGTTGTTTTTGCACATACGTACCATTTGTGACATCCACTACTTTGGCCTGTTACCTGGCATAGCATACACCAATTATGGTTCAATCCAAACAATCCCATTGTCCTAGCAAACTTTGGGTCCATAAAACACTTTGCAAACATTGCCCTTAGCCAACTGCCACTACCGCAAAGCTAACAAATTAGTGAACATCTAAGTTAACACAAACTTTACCAAAACCTGGAGAAAATGATATGGATTTATTGGTTGTGTAACAAAAAAAGGTATTGTTTACTTTCAAGCATTAACAGAGTAATCTTTTTTTTTACTTTGAGCTCACAAAGATGTCTCTACGCAAGCCGAGAAAAAAAGAGGCCAACTGAGAGCACTCTGATTGGCCACGCTGAGTGGCTAGACCCATATTGAATTCTGGAGAATCACCAACCTGGCTTAAAAAAACAGGCCTTTGTCTCTGGAGCTCAGAGAGCTCTATGTTCGGCCATCTGGATCAGCTCAACCTCAGGGCAGTTATTATTTTAAAATGTAAATATTAATGTTAATAGATTAGTTCATCCTATATTGATATATTGATTGAGCTCTTTGCCCTTGTCTTGTGTGAAAGCATACAAGCTCCCTCCCAATAATGCCAGCTGACCTGAACAGTGTTTTGTAGTTCAGGTAGACTAGCAATGTTTATTTTCCATTTAAAGAGCAAGGACTTCATGTAGAGAGTACATCTTTTGGCAACGCACACACAGAGCGACATCGAGCAGAAGAGATACTCATAAACATATGGAATGTGTGCTGTCAATATTTTATGTCTAAGTACAGTATTGATAATTTCTATACTTTCTCTAGATGAGCATTTTTTTTAAAATATTGTTATTACTTAAACACTTGTAATGCGATTATAGAAATTATACAAAATAAAAACATTAAAAGTTATGGATTGCACTTTTAGTGTCAAATGTATAGCATTATGTCAAACAGTTACATAAATGCATCATATTAACATTGATACTTCAATTCACTCTAGCATTGCAGCATTTGTAGATTATCAGGATATTTTTTCTCATGATATGCAGAAACAAGGCCTGTTGTAATTGGTAAAAGGTGTTTGCCTCAAATAAAACACCAAACAGACACTATAACTATATGATCTCGTTCTAATCCTGCAGTCTTACTATCAGTGATCTCTATCAAGGACAAAATAGCATCTTTTCAAACACCACACAGGTACTCCAATTAACATCGCTGTGCTGCAAAGCTTATTTAGTCATCTGTTTTTTCTTTTTCTTTCAGTATGTTGTTTTCTCTATCACATACTGTAAAGTGTTATAGGATAATTTCTATTTCTTGTTCCACAATTCTATATAACAGGAGGAAAGACTATGTATCTCACATCGGCATTAATTTTCATAAGCTCAGCCTTTAGAAACCAAGTCATTTATTATTTTGCTTTCAGCTATAGAATTTAATTATTTTGACACTGTAATTTTTATTTCAGATTAAATCTGTAAAAAAAAAATAAAGAGGGTTTTCTAATAATAAGTATTAATGTTGTTGTTGCTAGTAAGTTTAAAGTATTAAAACTGATTATTAAGAATTCATAGTTATGTATCAGGTCTGCAATTGATAAATTGTATATTCTTTAAAAGATTCATGGTAGTTACATATTTTAACAGCTAACCAGAATAAAATGGAGTTCAGTTAAAGTTAGTTGGGAAGAAATACGTGTTGGACTTGCAGGTACAGATGTCGGTTTTTGCACTATTGCTTTGACGTATTAACCAATGTGATACCTACTTCGACTACTGGGGAAAAGGAACTCAAGTGACCGTGACCTCAGGTAAGTGTTTTCGTTTTGTTGTTCCATTGTGTTGGTATTTGTTTAATTAAAAAATGCAGAAAAATTACGAATATTTTAAATAAATCGAAGCGCGTGCACTGTAAGACAGGCCAAGCGTTAGTTCATAAAAGTTGGCTGGAAATTAGTGACCGCCCTGCAAAACCCCACTTAATGAGGAGATATTGTATAGAGAATTGGACAATTAATTCACTGTGACAACTACGAGTACTTTGACTACTGGGGAAAAGGAACTTCAGTGACCGTGACCTCAGGTAAGTGTTCTTGCTTTGTCGTTCCATTGTGTTTAGGAACTTTTTTTTTGTTATTAAAAAAAAAATACAGAACCAATACGAATATTTGAAATAAATCGAAGCACGTGCACTGTAAGATAGGCCAAGTGTTAATTCATAAAAGTGGGAGAGAAATTAGTGACCGCCCCGCAAAACCCCTCTCAATGAGGAGATATTGTATAGAGAATTGGCCAATTAATTCACTGTGACTACTACTTTGACTACTGGGGAAAAGGAACTTCAGTGACCGTAACATCAGGTAGGAATTCATTCATTTAACACGTTTAACATAAGCCTTAAATTAGTCATTTTTAGAAAATATATCAGTGTGCTAGAAACACTTCTGGGTCAGATATTGTACGAGTAGTTTCTTAAACCCGATCACTGTGACGGTGCTTTTGACTACTGGGGAAAGGGAACGTCGGTGACCGTGACTTCAGGTAAGAAATTAAAACCAAACCTCCTTAGATTATTCTTCTCTAACACCACCAATAACAGAAGAAAAACTGTAGCGATTTAAGCCTGGTGTCGTGGTTTATATTCTTTAATATAAACAATGATTTAAAGATGTTTGCCAAGGATGGGTCTTACATGTGAAAATGTCGCACTTCGTTAACTGTGAAAAAAATATATGAACAAGTCTTATTTTTTAATGTAATATTTTGTTTACGACTTTTGCTAGTATAAACTAGAAATACACCCAGGAGTAATGCGCACAATATGTTAAAACGGCATAAAATGACAAGAGGTGCTTCTTTAACGTTGAGAAACGCAAAAAATCCAACTTAGGTCTGGGTTTTGTTAAGGGAATTTTAGATATTATGATAACATATATATAGATCGGACAGTTAGGTCTTTTTGAGCGATGTTGGATCAGATTTCGGTCACTGTGACAATGCTTTTGACTACTGGGGAAAGGGAACGTCGGTCACCGTTACTTCTGGTAAGATTTATCTCTTATTTATGCCGTTAAACTAACAGTGCAGTTTTTTAAGTCGCAAAAAACTATAAATCTGACTCGTGGTAATTACTGCACCCTGAGGTTTTAACATTAGCCTTTACTGCTTGTTTGTAGACAACAACGAAAATAGCGCTTCGAGTTTACTTCAAACTTAAAAATGTTAAGTTCAGGGTTTTGCGTTTCGGCTCAGTTTTGGTTCACATTATAATAGAGTTAATGCGCTACAATATATTGTGTTTTTAATTATGGGATGGTGTTTTTTGAGGATGCTAAATTAAACAGGAGCTTGTTTTTAATATGCCGTGGGACTATATTTGGATTTATAAGGTTTTCGGCGTCAATAAGTGCGATAATATTCCTATATTAGTTGAGTTTATTTTAGTTCAGTTTAGTTTAGTTAAATGTATTGAGATGAGCTGGAAACTGCAGCACTGTGTAACTGGGCTTTTGATTACTGGGGAAAAGGCACAGCTGTGACCGTAACAAGCGGTAAGTAATTCAGCGCTTTTACAGTCAACTTTATTTCTGTGTTCATATTTAGGCGAGAAAAAAAAACTTTAAAATTGTTAAAAGGCGATAAAATTGTTTAGTTACATATATGTTTAACTGTAGCTTAATGCATTAGCATTTTTTTTATCACTGCCAGATTGTGAGACGATTATTTTTATTTTAAGTGAATTATTATTATTATTACTACGTCTTATAAATTATTCATTTACTTTAATGATTTTGCTCCTGCTTTAAAAAAAAATTGTGTACCTATTGATGTAACACTGAAAAAGAAACTGACAATGTTTCATTGCTAAAGTTTTTTTTTCGCTTATTGTCATTTACCAAATAATTTGGTTTGAAATTATTAACAATTAAAAATTATGCATTTAGTCTCTTGCGCGTCTCTGTTTTATAGGAGGCAGTAGGTTAAAGTCGTGTAAATGTAGAATAAAAATACACCGATAGATTCTGTCATAGATGTTATTTTTCTGAGAAACAAAATCCTGCCAAATTATTTGAGTGATTTTACTTAGGGTGCTATAATGTTTATGATGTATTATTATTATTATTATTATAATTATTACAGAAAATATTGTGTATTTAGACTGTTTTGTTTTGTTATATGCTCAGCATTAATCAGTTGGTTTAATTAATTTAATGATTTTAATAATGAGCTGTGCTTACTTCCTTGGCGTTGTTGTTGTTGCTGTTCGATTGGCGAGTAATAAACGTAAATTAATTGATCGATGTAAAATAGAATTGTAGAATTGTTCGGTCTAACTCTCAGTAAATTATTTCTCATTTCTCATAAATTGAAATTGTTTTATAATCCCAGAATGTTACAAGTGCGTTTTTATATAAGGCAAAAAAAAGTTTATTAATTTTGCTGAACTTTCATATGTGAAGAATAGCGTTCATTTCGTATCTTGTGAAAACGAATTAAATCGGGAAAAGGGCGGGTATAATTATCTTACTCGTTTTTCCCTCCCACAGTGTTCAAAATGTATCGTAATCTGATTCTATTGTGCATACGAAGTTTGTTACAAGTGTAATAATATGGCTTACGTGTCTTTTTGATAATGCAACGTTTGTTATGTACTGTACGGTAGGTAATTAATATATGTTTACGGTCTGATATATACAGAGGGGCCCAAAAACGTTATACGTTATCCATGCCCCTTGTTAATAATCGAATTGAATTATTGCAGCAATATGTAGTACTATGTTTACTCCAAAGATGTCTCTAGTCACACTATTTTATGTTTATATACATTTAGTGATACAATTTTCAGGCGTATATTTTAAGTGTGTATACATTTTGTGTGTGTGTGTGTGTCGGTAGTATATAATGAATAGATAAATAAGATTGTAATATCTTGTGATTAATATACTTATATACTTTATAAGTAGCAGTAGCCTATATAAGATATTTAAAGTACAGTACAAAAAAAGATTAAGTATAAAAATGGAAACGATTAGAAAGGAGAATAAATTACTCTTTAAAATGATGCTTGAGAAAACTGTTGACCATCGAACTGTTGCAAATTATAATAATAATAATAATAATAATAATAATAATAATAATCTGACTGGTTGATGTTTGTCTGATGTTTGTCTGGCTGTTTGTCTATATACAGCAACGCAAGAAGCCCCGAAGTCCCTGTTTCCCGTGTGGCAGTGCGGCTCGTCCCCTGACGGATTCGTCACTCTGGGCTGCGTCACCCGCGACTTGGCAACCGGCGATGGACTGAGCTACGTTTGGAAGGATGCGAGCGGAACCGCGCTGACTAATAACATTGTACAATACCCGGCGGTGCTGGACAACGGAAAGTACTCCTCAGTGAGTCAGGCGCGCGTCACTGCTAACGACTGGAACGCGAGCAAGAAGTTCACTTGCCAAGTCACCAATTCCATTGGAACCGCAACGGCAGAGTTCAAAAAAGAACGTAGGTGAAAAATACTACAAAACATAATTTTGTGTGTCATTTCCAAATAAACAGTGAAAGTCGTATAAGTATTATTATACTGTAAATATTGGCATATACTCACACACGAACACACAGACACTCTCAGGAAAGAAAAATGTTACCAAACCTTCCACAGCATTTGATTCATTTTATTCTGTACCTTTTACG
Organism: Heterobranchus longifilis; assembly: GCA_028570985.1. Classification (NCBI taxonomy): domain Eukaryota; kingdom Metazoa; phylum Chordata; class Actinopteri; order Siluriformes; family Clariidae; genus Heterobranchus; species Heterobranchus longifilis. The sequence goes on from JAOVVB010000026.1 coordinate 9,973,475, forward strand.
AGGAAACATGGAAATAATAAATAAATAATAAATAAACACCTTATATAAGGCCCAGTTCCGTATATTTAATATTTACTCTAAAAGCCAATTAAAAATATGTAACTTTAAAACGAAGCAATCGATGCATCTTCAAATAACAAGAGAATGTACAGTTTAGACTGTGCCTAGATTACTGATACAGACTGTGGCAGGTGCATTTGATGCAATGGTCAATTAATTTATTATAGATTATCCATAGTAAACAAGCAATTAAATAGTAATACATTTGCTTCAACTAACAAAAATTAAACATTACACTTTACCATTCATGATAATTTTAACTTTAATTGTACAATATCTGAATGTTTTATTCAACACAGTTTAAGCTTACATTAAGTACATTTTCTGTAAAGCTCTTTCATTTAAAAAGAAGAGTTAAAACCAACAGTAAGTAATGTATCATGATAGATAGGGGTGGTAGAGTGGCACTAATCAGACGGTTTAAGAGAATCAGAGAAATCAAAAATTCAAATACAACAGTGTTTTTCCTCAAAGACCTGAGTGGACATAAACTTTACCAAATATTTGGTGGTAATCCCTTTCTTAGCTACATGTTTAAGCCTATTAGCTTATCAGTCTCTGTGTGAGCATTATTCTTGGGGGAAAATGATGCAAATGACATGAAATCAGACAGTAAGCAAAATCAATGTCTGCACTAGTTTTATTTCCTTTAAGTCCCTTTTTTAAAAAGAAGAATGCTGCATGTCTAATCACACTGAGACAGTCTGCTTTGGCCATTAAAATGTCTGACTAAAAGTTTATTATTCCTAAAAAAGGCTATCCAGTTGAATCAGCACTGGAATATTTTATGTCAAGCATTTTAAAATCCAAAGCTTATTTACTCTCTGTACTCTTTCTCTGCCAATGCTAAACAAAGCCTGTTCCTTTTTTTACTGAGGCTTATGACTTTTCGCATGTGTTGCCACAGTATGTTATCAGAATACACTCAAATGTTTGCTGTGGCAAAAACAGTAATATGTTAGATTTTACAGACTAGTTATTTAAGTTGTTCCCAGTATAGAATTTTAGCTTATCCCTGCTCAAAACCTGCTCTATACATGACATTTGTTTACCCTTAATTATTTTACTATAGAATACAACATGATGGGTTCTGTTATAGAAAAATTAGCTATAATCAAGTTGTTGAATAATGTGAAGTGTTTTATTATAATTATGCCACATCAGTTTGCTGATGTACAATATTTAATTTGTCTTGAAGTAAAAAAATGTAAATATAAACAACTACCAATATTTTACTGAGAAGATTTAAAACCAGTTCTTTCATACAAGTTAAAATAAACAAAAAAACTCTGCAATGCCTTTGGAATTTTGTTTGATAAATAACTACACATTAAAAAAATGTGTTTGTATTACTAGACTTATATTATGTATACAGGTACTTGTGTAAATTGTTACTATAGAAATAATATCATGCCAACTGCATAAGAATTTTATGGCACTCTGATATAAATTCAGATATTATAAGTTATAAAAAGGCATTTTTGTGGTCTTAATATACTGTGGCAACACATTTTATTCCTAAACTGCAGTATCTGCTGTGCTCATTGCTGCTGCATATGGATCTGTGTGTTTGTTTTGCAGCTGTGCCCGAAATCCCAGCAAAATCTCTGCTTCTAACAGCTCCGAGCCAAACAGAAATAGAAAATGGAACAGCTACCTTCATCTGCTTAGCTTCAGAATTTTCACCTAAAACACACACATTTAAGTGGACCCGTGAAAAGACAAGCCTCGATAGTAAGGCTAAAGCCTCAATTTTAATCCCGGGAAAAAATATTCACAGTGCCTTAAGCATTTTGGAACTCACTGCCAGCGAATGGATGGGCTCAACTTCTCCAATTAAGTGTGAGTTCCAGCACAAGGCACAGACTCTGTCCCAGGAAGCAAGTCATGGTATGTATTAAGTTATTCTACTTAGTTTTTATGACTATGACTACTTTTTACAAATGAAAATTTCTTTAACAGCATTTGACTTCAGTGTTATTCTTACACCATAGCATAAGAAACTGTTTTTAATGAAATGATACAAAGTAATAGTTCAATCTTTTAATCTGAAATTTGATGTAATAATTTTGCCTTTCATTTGAATGAAATGGTAATGATGTTGTATTATTATTTTACTGTAATGTGCATTAAAATTCAGGTATTTTTCCAGATTGTAAATTCACAGTTTCTTTAATTACACAAAATATTTGTTTCTTGATAAACTTATTTCTACACCTTCTTTACAGGACAATGTGAAGCGCAGGAGCAGCCAAAGGTGACAGTAAACTCAGTTTCCAACAATGACATTCTTATCAATAGATCTGCTGACATTGTGTGCAAGGCTGAAGGACCAAAGGGTTTCACCGGCATTAAATGGATTGTTAACGGTAAAGAGGTTGCTTCCCTACCTCAAAGTGATGTGTCTTCGAAGACAGCGATCTCACTCACCACCTCAATCTCTTATGAAGAGTGGCATACTGGCACCAAATTTACCTGTGAGGTGCATCATTCAACATTAGCTCAGGGGTTTATACAAGAAGTCTACCAAAGAGTAAACGGTAGGAATCTTGTTTACTATTTCTACATATTCTTGCTTTTAATTTGCATAAGAAAGCTTAAAGCATGAGAAGTTTAAAAATCACAGCAGAAAATCACATATTTATATCTAGTGCTACTGAAATTATATGAAAATTATGATTATATGTTAAAGCTTTTTTGAAGGCTAGTTGTTTACTTGTGACCAATGTTCCCAAACATACAAAAACAAATCAAGAAAAGGAAACTGATCATGTTTTGTTGTTAACTATGATTTTATGTTCATAGGCCAAACGCAATGCCCAGAGCTTTTCTTGCTCCCTCCGCCAGAGAGCTCAAAGGGGGATTCAATGACCCTGACTTGCTATATTAAGGACTTCTACCCTAAGGAGGTTGCTGTGTCTTGGCTTGTTGGTGATAAACTAGTGGAAAATGAGAGCACCACTAAAGTTATTGAGAAAAATGGCATCTTTTCAGCATACAGTCAGCTAATTGTCAATAGGGGAGCCTGGGAAAATGGCACTGTGTTCACCTGCAATGTTTATCATGAGTCCATCGTAGAGAGTGTGCGCCACCTTTCCAGATCCGTTGCTGGCAATTCAAATCCACCCTCTGTAGTGAATCTCAGCTTAAACGTTCCCCAAAACTGCCCAAATGCTCTGTATTAAAAATTGTGTTGTCTGCTATTAATGCTTGTTTTGTTTGACTTTTGGCCTGTCTTCTATGTCTTTTGTTTTTTAATTATTAATGCAGTGTCATTGTCTTTTCAGTCTGTCTGATGCTTGTGTGTTCTTGATTTTTAGAATATGTCCAATGCAATATCACACTGAAACCAAGACAATAAAAAATCCTTCAGCATGTATCTTGTGCAGTATGGAAATATTATAATATTTATACTTTATATATCTTTATCTAAACATCTCTTAAATGTGGATTGTGTAAAATGATGGCTTAAAGCTGTTTTAACATCTTTAAGTAAACATCATAAACCTCTTTTATCAAATTTCCACACATTAGGCTGTAAGGCAAAGAGATAAATGCTTTTTCCCCAAACTGTAAAGTACAAAATGCTAAGAGCTATATAATAATAGTAATAATAATAATAATAATAATAATAATATGGGGTTCAAAGGCCAATTAAATAGTTTAATTTAAAAATGTAAGAAATACGAACCTCTTAATAAAACATTAAGTATTTTACATATGATAACAGAGAATGCTCTAATGCTTCCCCAACAATCTGACAATGTGTGTATGTGTCTGTTTGCATTCCTGTAATATTTTTGTCAAGCTTTATTTTTTGCTCTGTGTTAGTTACACTTCAATATTTTCATTAAGGTTGCAATGGCTTAGTTTAATACTGTTTTATCTCCAGCAAGCCAAGACATTTAGCATCTCTGGTAATGTACAGTAGAGAGCTTTTTCTACCTTCTTCCATGACAGGTTGAGGGTTACCAATATCATGTGTACCTAAGCGACACTACACCAAAGCTTTCATACTAGAAACTGACCTATTGAGCTACACCAATTAGTCATAACATGAATGCCACAAAACATTAACACATTAACAGTGATTGGTAATCAATTTTATACCAGTAAACTGGTGACAGGGTCATGTGCACCCAAGACTCAATGGCCAGCTTATCTGGTCCAATCCCACAGAAAAGCCAATGTAGCACAAATTGCTGAAAAAAGTAAATGCTGGCCATGATAGAAACCCGAATACCCAGTGTAGCACATCCTGCACATGGCGCCCTGCAGAGCCTAAGGCTACTGACCCAGCCTCCAAACTTTCCAGATCTCAATAGAACCAAGCATCCATGGAATGCCCCAGAAAAAACAAGTCCAATCCATCAAGGCCCTACCCCACAAACCACAGCACACAAATGATCTGTTGTGTCCTCATTCCAGGTATCACATCACAAACTCGGAGGTCATGGCTTGATGGGCCAGAGCTGCCCATGTGGCACAAAGGGATCTACACAACTATATAATGTTTTGTGTTGCAATGTTATGTTTGATTGGTGTAATTACATGAGAGGGCGTTCAGATGTGCTGGATATCAGCATGGCTGTGATACGGTCATAGTCATGAGGGTGCAGCTGGAGCTGATAACCGACAGTTAGCAGCCAACAGTTAGTGTATCTAACAGGGTGAAAGTAGTTTTAAATTATTACTGGTACTATATAGCCAAAACATGAGTAGAATAAATCATGGGGTGCTGGACAGTCCCAAAATCCCAAACAGCATTAAATTGAAAGCTAGTGTGCTATAAGGGTTGTACAATTACTCATTCCACACACTAAGTAGTGCTCTTGACTAAGGATTAGAGAAGGATGTATGATTTAGCCTTGTGTTAGAAACTAGCTTTGTAGGTTGGCTTAGGCAGAAATCAAACTAAACAAACAGTTCAGAGGCAATTTGGAGTGACTTAGAAGCAATTATTGAATAGAGAATATATGTTGTTTAAGATGTACATTATGGCGTAACGTTATCAGAGGTGGTTTCTTGCTGAAAGTGCTTCTGTGACTGGTTTTAAATGTGAGTTTTGTCAGGCTGCTTTCTCTCTCAGTACTGCGGACCGTACAGACCTCCTTTTCCCCATGCTGAGACTGACAGTGTAATTAACGGCTGTTTAAACACCTGGGACATGGAGTGATAATTATACTGTAGAATAGTCTCAGCTACTAGGGGCACTGGTGGCTCAGTGGTAGGTGTTTCGCCTGCCATGCAGAAGGCCCGGGTTCGATTCCCAGCCAGTGCCCAAACCCCAGCCACTGGTTGCAGTGCCGGTCCCAGGCCCGGATAAAATGGGAGGGTTGCGTCAGGAAGGGCTTCCGGCGTAAAACCAATATTTACAGAAACATGCTTAATATTAAATCAAGCTAATAACTAATACATTCAATAGTTTCTAGATTCTTTTAAATAGTATTTACACTTTATAGTGAACAGGCTTGTCTGCTAACTAGCAGATATAGTTTTTTATATCAAACTAGCTTCATAGTAAACAGGCTGCTGTATAATTAGGGTTTCTGGAAGCTAGCTTAGTAGTAAACAGGCAGGTCTACCGACTAGTATGTATGCAAACTAGCTTTATAAAAAACTTTTATAACAAACAGCCAAGTCAAACAGTTAGTATTCATGCAAAATATCTTGGTATTAAAAATACTTATGCAAAAGTTAGCATTTGCACAAACTAGCTTTATAGTTATAGCTTTATTACAATCTAGCTTTTTTTTTAAATAATTTAGCTTTGTAGTAAACTTACTGTACTAATCTACAAACTAGCATTCAAATCAAAATAGCTCTGCGGTAAACAGGCTAGTCAAATAAGTAGTATTTCCAGAAACCAGCTCGGTAGTAAACAAACTGATCTAATAACTAGTGTTAATAATAATAATAATAATAATAATAATAATAATTCAGTAACTTGTCACATGTACTTTACAGCACAGTGAAATTATTATTATTTCTTTTCGCATATACCAGTTGGGAAGCTGGGGTCAAAGTGCAGAGTCAGCCAGGATACAGCGCCCCCTGGAGCAGATCGAGTTACCACTGTTGCTCGCTCAAGGGCTCAACAGTGGCAACTTGGCGGTGCTGGGGCTTGAACCCCGACCATCTGATCAGTAACCCTGCAACCCACAGCCCTAATAATAAACATAATAGTCCACTTAGTGGTATCTATGCATACTAGCTTTATAAAAAGAGGCTTGTCTGCTAGTTTTTATCCCAACTAGCTTACTATTCTACAAACTAGCATTTACACAAACTAGTTTTATAGTTAATGGGCTAGTCTAATAACTAATATTTTTGAGACTCTCATGAGAATTTTATAGTAAAATGAATACAAATTAGCATTTTCATTAACTTCAAACAAGCAAGTTTAGTAACAAGTATTTCTGGAAACTTGCTTGGTCTACTCGTCTACTACAATATATTTATGCAAACTTGCTTTATAGTGAACAGACTAGTTTAATAACTAGTATTTATTCATGCTATATACCAGCAATTTACAAATACCATTTACATAAATAATTTAACTAATAATGAGCATGTATGTGACCTTTATGTTAAACAGGCTAGTCCATTAGTTAGTATTTACAACATGCAAAATTTCCCCAAACTGTAAGAGTAGCTGTACTAGAAGTCATCCAAAATATTACTCAAATAATACTCAAGTATTTGGCGAAAAGACTGAAATCATAATAAT
>JAOVVB010000026.1:9987780-10004688 GCA_028570985.1 Heterobranchus longifilis
AATTTGGTTTACGAGTGTTTTGGAATACGAGCCCACTTCCGGAACAAATTATGCTCGTAATCCGAGGTTCCACTGTACGTCCTTTCTGTGCAGACAACAGGGTGAGTGAGTGAGTGAGTATTTATTAGTATATATTATCCTGTGTCAACTCGCGTTAAGGAACATGCAAGAAAACATCAAACCTTAAAATTAGCTTGGAGTTGTCAGTAATCCTCAACCATACGTTAATAGATTTTATTTCTCATTTGTAAATGAAAGCTTTCAGACATTAGGGCACCAATCAAAACGTTACCATCTGATGGGTCACAGCTTCCAGGGATGTCAGCTTAAATCCTGATAAAATGTTGATAAAATGCATGTGCATAAATCACCTTAGAGGTGAGAAGTATGAGCTCCGGGACAAAATTTAGGACTCTTCTTTCCCGAACATGTTGATAAAGCGCCATCACAAACCCCGGAGGAGGCTAAAAGACACAGAAACACACTCAATCTGTAGCTTATTTCGAACTCTTCTGTTCGGATTTGCAAAAATGCAGCGATAAGAAAATTTACATAATAAGAATCAATAAGAGACACTGCATATAATATTGCCCTTTAAAAAACATGCCACTGATGTTTGTATAAAAAAACAGTATATTAAAATGTTGCCATAATGTTTCCCTGATCAAATCTGAACAACGTTCTTGATTGTTAATTCAGGAATTAGTTCCCTTGCCAGGACGTTTGCCGTTTACAGAGAGCTCTCGCACGTACTCACCGTTCTCTTGTGTGTGATGAGTGTGTTGATGACTGACAGGAGGTTTTTGAGCATTGCCAGGCTGAGCAACGACGACAGCAACTGGTTCACGACGTTCTGACTGAAGCTAACACCAGGGGAACTGGTCCTGTAATAAGCCACAAAAACCTCCACTGGTGACAGACAGAGGAACAGTGAGAAGGTGATAAAGACAGATGAGCTCTTTGTCACCACTGGGACACAAGTATCACACAGATAAAAACACAGTGAACAATCTATACATATAATAAAACTGTAAAGTTGTGTCTGTAGATTGAGGTTGTTTGCATAAAACAATTTGGGGCGTTTGTTTGTGCACACATCATGTAAAAACTACTGAACAAATTTTTATGTGGTTTTCATAGGCATATTTGGCCGAGCTTGAGCTTTGTTTCATTGCAATCAGCCATGGGAAGAGAAGATATGCAAATTTTAAATTTAAATAGAAAACCCCCTTATATCATACATAAAAAAAAGAAAGAAATCGACCTTGAACAAAATAATTAATTCTTAGATGGCACTGTATATTGTTTAATACGATGTGTGCAATTGAAATCGGCTTAATAAACGTGCTCGCACCTTCATTCCGCGCACTTCACGGTAACTCTGTAGATTTTTTAAAACACCTTTATGAGGGTGCAATTCAAAGTCGCAGGTACAGTAGACAATAAATAGATGCATTAACAGTACTTTTCTCTTACCTGCTCGCTGTACAATTGGAGGAATTCTAACCCGAGAGAACCTCTGCACAACGTCCATGCAAAACTGTACCAAGTATAAGCAGAGATCAATTAGTTAAAACCTTCATACTGTAATTAACCCTTTCATGGTAACACACACCTTTTCATCTTCTTTCCTTGGCACATGAAGGTATATGCACATATTCCGCATGCATGAGTAACATTCGCTGAAGTAGTACCGGCAATACTGGCAAAACGGAGACAGAGCATAAGTTTCAGAGATTCCAGCGCACACTATCAGGACACAGCATTTATTCCTTTAACAGACTGGATACTCACGGAAAACGGGATCGGTCTCATAATGTTGAGATCTTTCCCAGCGGTACAATGAACTGCACAGATTAAAACACCATATTACACATCTACATATCTGGAAAAGATGAACAAGGTGTACATCATGGGTAGAATATTAGATATCTGCAACACTGGCATCACATTAGAGCTGTAAATTACAGCTAGACTGTAGATTAAATTAAAGTTTTGTTTCAACAGCACTAATGTTTATGGTTTGACATTGAATTATAGGTGTTTCTGCTCCATATTCCAGTCTAATAAGTGGTGGTATCGCACCAACTGGCCATAAACTCAAAAGAATACTCTTGCAAAATGTGAGCATTTGCAGACGAAAAGATGCAGTACATGTTTAAGGAATTTGTAAATTTTTGGACCTTACTTGTTGTAAATGAACAACAAAAGCCTTATTATCCCAGTACACCTTATTATATAGCACTACTTAAACAACGTGTTATGCTGAAGACTGTGAAGCCAAGCAAAGGGTTGCAAAGTTCTGAACAGAACTAGTATTTAGGAGGGTTTGTCTCACAGCGTGTGATTATTCACAGAAATGTAAGGACCTACCACTGTTCCATGCATTGTCCACTTGCCGTATCAACCCATTATTTACGGTCATGACATTTAGATCGGTACTTTCTTTCTTATCTATGTTGTTGTTACAATCCAGATCCATCTGAAAGGAAACATTTAAATTTGTAATCTGTTGATTAGTAGAATTAGAAAAAGCGTGGTTGAACAATGTAGGAGCTGCACCAGTTCCACCCTGAACTCACCTGTTCTTGCATGACTACTGGGTTAACTGGAGTCCACTTTGTCCCAAATGTTAACTGACCTTCGGAGCCTTTAACCTCCTCTGCTTTATTAAAAAAAAGATACACAATCCATTTCCAAATCTCTGACACCGGTATTTTCTACTACAGCCTACCTGTCTTTAACACATCTTAATGTTTGGCTCTTGTCTATAAAAAGCTTTTATTCTAGGACTGTACAACCCTAGTTCTGAAGGGAAATCTACAATGTTCTTGATTTCAGCCCTCCAAGACTAGAGTAGTACACCACAGTTTTATTGAAACCTATGGAAAACATGTAAAGATTACAGACCTCTGCAAAATCCACCATCATTCTCCACATAGACATCAGCAGCAGTCTGGACATTGTTCCTGGGACTTAATAAGAAATAATTCAATATTCAAAATTTACTCAAATACCCAGGAGACATATGAACATAAAACTTTTTTTTTTTTACTGTAACAATATTAGGCAGATGGTTTTAATGTTATGGCTGATTAATGTTCTATCTTGAAAGTCTCAGCGTTGGTAGATTCTATCTGCCAGTGAATCGTTATCCAGCCAATTAACATTTGTGTTATTTTCACACACAGAAGAGCAGATCAGAAGCCTCTGTAAGAACAGGTCTTCACTGATCTCATTTAGGAACAAATTTAGGTTTCCAGGAATGAAATACCTTACCAAAATGTGACTTAAGGGTTGTAGGTTTACACTGTAGCCCTTGTTGAACTGTAGCTGTAGATCAGACTACCTAGTTCTGCTACCTCGAACGTCAAATCTTGCTGCTTTATATCACAAAACCTTTTAGTACAGATTGAACCCACTCACTCATCATCTATCCCGCTTTATCCTGTATACAGGGTCTCTGGGGTGCATGGAGCCTATCCCAGAAGACTTAGAGCACGAGAAGGGGTACAACATGGATGGGGTGCCAATCCATTGCAGAACTTTAAAAAGTACCAAATATGATCATGAAATACAAGTCATGTTCCTGCATAAAACACACATACTTACCTTTCTGCCTCCAAGTCCCAGACTATCCTGTTGGGCTTTCTGTCCCAGGGTGTCTGGTCCATCTGCCTGTTCTTTTCGCTTTGAACTGGGGATGAAGTGGCTTTGGAAGTTGAATTTTCTGCTGTACTCATAACAATGGCTCCAAAAAGATCTGGGTCATCTTGAATGACATCGAGCACAATGGCATCATCCTCATAAGCTCGCACAACATCCAGGTCACCACCAGTAACCACAGAGCCCTTTGGGGCAGGGAGAGGTGAAGGACTTACGTTAGCTTTGCCAATCTCACACAACTCGTCTTGTAGCAACAAACATTCTGCATCACCTTCCTCTGGTCTTTCAGCAGGAGACTGGCTTCTCATATCTTCCTCGCTGGATAAAAAGGAATCGCTGTTTGTTATGGATTGTAAGGGTGTGTCCCAACTACTACCTCCAACACAAGTTGGGGAAAAAGTGCTTCGGTCATCAGTTTGGTCCAAAACATTCAGACTGCATTGATGACTTTTCTTAATATCATTATAGTTTGTTTGCTCTTCTTTGAGATCGACCATCACTAGGGAAGGGTGTTGTGGTTCTACGGTGGAAGGTACCCTCACTGTAGGAGTTTGTTGTTTTTCTCTGGAATGAACAAGGCATGAAGATGTTTGAAAAGCATTTGGTTGGAGGGCTGGAAGGGGAACTGGAAGATGGAAGATTGTATCCTTTGTGCCATTCTTGTCATCCTCAAGAAAAGTAGGGTTGGTGCCCGCAGCAGTGATCGAGTCAGGCGAAATTAAATTTAGTGTGTCGTCATTCGTGACCATGGGAAAACACATAACCACCGCCTGAGAATTGTTTTTTTGTACACAACCAGGTCTGGATCGGTCCTCCTCAAACACATTGAGGGACTTATTAAAGCAGTTCCCCTTACTACTAATTGATGCTCCCTGATTTTTCTGGTACTTCGATTGATCTTCGGTAGGCCCTGCAAGAGTTGGAGCGGCTAGCAAACTGTCAATCTGTGCTGTAGAGTGTACATGGTTAGTTCGAACCACATCATGTGGTTCAAAACCGATCAGGTTTTGTTTTATGTACTTCCCCACTTTGCATTCAGGACTTGTATTGAAACCTGTTTGCATGTTTTTGATCACATTTTTAGTGCCTTCTGAAGTCCCTGTGCTCACAATCCATCGAGGGCCAGTACGAATCAATGACTTCATTTCACATGGAGGCCCATGTCTGGGAAAGGGCCAAGACCTGTAAGTGCGGGCACAGGACAAGCGGGACCAAGCAGTATAAGCAGTAGTTCTCTGGCAGGAAAAACTATCAGGAGAATGAACACCCGCATCTAAACCATCATGTAACACTTCCTCCACCAGACAAGTTTCACTTTTGTCTTTACCTCTAACTGTGAAGCTGTCAGCTAAATCCGCATGTTGGAAGTGTTGGTAGGGAACAAGTGCACTGCCGGCATGAACACGTCTTAGTAACAAAGGGGGCACACGGAGCACTCCGGACTCTTTGATCTCCTGAACTTCAGAGTCCACTACTGATTCTTCTGCCATACAACAAGCAGTCTTAACACACTGCTGGCCATCCTCATGTTTTAAGGTCACACATTCATTCCCCACAACTGACAATGATTCCATTCTCTTACAGCCTGGCATCCTCAAATCCTGTTTATCCGAAGACTCGGACCACCCCTCGATATCTTCTGCAACGTCCAATACGTGCTCGCCAACAGAAAATCCCAAAACTTGATTACCTGATGAAAGAGAAGCACAGCTATTTGTTGGAGTACACACCTCCCAGGATTGGTTGCCAATCCACTTCCCACAGTTCCCACTGCCTTGAAGATCAAGGCGCATCAGTGACCTGAATTCTTTGCTGAAACATTTCACCCTTCTGTGATTCCTCTTTTGCAGTAGCACTGCTGGCAAAATGCATGAAAAGTCACGGGAGGTCACATCAAACACACGGGCTATGTCACAGAGTTTCACCTTCAGGTGCCTCCTGAACCAGATTATCAGCCTGGTTGTCATCTTAGCCTGTGCCACAGGATGAACCATGGTCTTTTCCAGCCTTCTTGGCCATCTGTGGCACCTTGATCCAGCTTTATGAACATGAGCTACTTTTTTACGAGCAGGAGGGGAATATTTTGCATCACCACACAAGGCACAGCATGCATTTTTAACGGATCGTTTAACTTGTCTCTCTGAACCAAGTCTTGAGATTGAACCAATGCGTTTCCTCAGCCCAGCTTTTCTATTAAAATCTGAAATAAGAGAAGACAGTCATCGGGGAATGGACAAAGACTTCATGCAGACATAGACTGTCAACGAATAACGTGTCACCCACCAACCTCACAGCAACCCTTAATATAAAACAGTTATTAAATAATTGTACTACTAGGAAACGCACATTAAATAGTGATTTAGAGTATCTTATGGGGTAACTGGTCTGTTACAGTGGCCCATAAATGTGAGATATTTCCCAATAAGTTAGTACTGTATGTGTCATGGTGATTTGTATGTTTAGGTGCCATAGAAGGCAGGTTAACCTGGTCCTGAAACAAGAGGCTGCTTTCCAGGTATACTGACAAGCACCCATTTAAAGTTGAGGCAAACAGTTTACTTCAACTCATCATGCCCAAGATTTCATTATCTAACTACAGATGTTACCATATAGCTCCTTTGTTAGACTTTGTTAAAGTAAATACTTTAAATTCACAAGAGTACACAAATAAAAAAGTACACAATAAAACAAAGAAAAGTCCTCCAGGACCATGGTGCTATATAAAACAACATAGAAATAGACCTATCTACTTAACATGCACAAGTGCAAACATTAGTGCAATACATCGAGTAAATGCAATGTTTTTTTAGTGGTTTTTTAGTTGGGAGCATCACCCAATGTCCCACTATATTTTACCCCAGTTCCACTCACACCACATCCTGAAGCATGCCCAAGCACAACCCAGAATGCATCCTTGCCTTGCACAAACACTTTTAAATCAAAATAGCAAGATGGCAATTTGGGGTAGGCTTCCTCACTGCATATTAGCACATATACAGCTCGTCAAGTGTGGACTCCAGTTTGCTTCTCGCACGTCTGCTTCCTTACACATTGCTTGCATCATGCGAAACTGAAGACCGGAGGCCTGGTCCCAAAGATCACAAAGCTTCTCCATCAGATCTTCATGCAGGTTAGTGTGGACACAAATGCCAAATGTTCAGATGACTGCGCATCATACAAACTAGAAGAAAGTTAAGATAAAAATTGCCACCATTTGGATCCGGCCAGGCCGCCATTTGTCTTTACTGCACCTTTTTTTCCCCAGTTTGTTAAATTATTAAGATTAGGTTTATAATGCTACTGGAAGACCTAGTTGAAACCAAGATTTGACTTTCTAGCTCATGTTTTGAGGTTTAACTTCTCTATTTCAAAATAATCCTCTTTTCTCTATATTAAAAAAGTATATAACGACAAAGTTTGTAAAGAATCCAAAAGGTAGGTAAAGTTTAAGAATGAAATTATTATCGCTGATTGGAAGAGATACGTCACTCAAAATAGACAAAAAAGAGGGCTCCAGAGTGGCGGAGAGGTAAAGTGCTCACCCTATCATCCGGAGATCGCTAGTTCGACTACCAGGTGATGCTTTAGCCCCCCGCAGCTAAGGCCCTAGAGAGAGCTAATTGGCCGGGCTCTCCCAGCGGAGCAGCACTTAGTGCTCTCACATCAATCACGACTCTACAGCCAGTCATGGGCATCTGTGAGCTCACACAAGCGGATGAGCAGATAACGCTGTCCTCCAAGTGCGTTATGCCGCCCCCAACAGTGCATGAGCAAGCAATTGGAAAAAAGATGGTTCGGAGGAAACATGTGATAGTTTTCGTCGCTCCATGACTGGTAGTAGTAGCCTTTATATGTGAACCACCTAGTGACAGGTGGGAATTGGATACGACAAGGAGTACTGCTGCCTCACGGCATTAAAATGTCTGCTAAATATTTTGAGTGACAAATGTCTTGTCCAATCAGCGGTAAGAATCATCAAACCAAAAAAGGTAGGTGTGGTTTGTCTGTGTAGATTCTCAGTCATCAAAGTGAGGTTATCTGGAAGTTGAGTCATGTCAACTGGACGACTTCTTAGTTTAGTAGAAACAACCCAGTACTCATCCAAGTAGCTTCTTCAAGGCACATCAGGGGTAAATTAAGTTGTGAGTGGTAGGGTAAGTTGGAAATTTCCTCTTATTTATGTCCTCCAAGGTCAAAGGGTCCTTTCCTATCTGAAACGGCTTGTTACGTGAACAGTGGAGAAGGTGAGAATAAAAGGGAGGATCGTTAGAGAGTAGAGGGGAGAGAGAGCTGTTAGGAAGAAAATAAAGATTACAGAGAGTTGTTAAGGTGTAACGACTAGAAAGTGTATAGTGAGTCCCTAAGTGTGGCTTTTTTGGGATAGATGAGAGAGCAGCATGAACAATAGGAGACAGGTTGTGTCGAAGACCTTCACCTGTTGAAAGAAGAATTTTCCACCTGCACATTGATGGCTTCTTTGACCCCTCTCTCAAACCATCTACCCATCTGTTCAAAATTCGTACATTTTAAGTAGGTGTAGGTTGCAAATTTAATTTTTACTCCTGATTGGACGAGACTCAAGATCAGCAGGTTAAAAATTTCATACAGCTTATTGGACGAGACATCTGCCACTCAAGATCAGCGGTAAAAATGTCATTTTCAAACCACAACTAAATTTTCGGTTTGTTGATGCTTACCGCTGATTGGACAAGACATCCGTCACTCAAAATATACAGAAAGTACTGCAGCCTCACAGACTATTAAATGCTATGAAGCAGCAGTACTTCTTCAATCAGCGATAAGAATTTTATTCGCAAACTATACTTACATTTTCCTTTGGAATATGTTGTTGTGTTTTCTGATTTATTATGATGTTTTCGGTTTTGTAATTTTGTTTTCAGATTTTTCATTTTGTTTTCTGGTTATGTTATTTCGTTTTTGGATTTTTCATTTTGTTTTTAGTTTTGTTTTGTTTTTTGTTAGTTTTTCTTTGCACTTCTCAGCCACTGGTTCCTCTCAGTGTTTCCTCTTTATATCATTTCAAGGTTTCTTCGTTTCCTATGTCGCTTCCGGCAAACCTAATCAGCTAATAAAACCACTAATTAAACTCTTTGGTGCCATGAAGCACTTACAAGTGACTAACTGGTAAGCAAGATATTGTTGCCCCAGGCACGTGGCAACACCTTCCATGTAATGTGATTTGCCTGGGCAGGGTCTGTTCACACCAGAAATGTCCTTGAAGCTGCTCGTAGTTCATGCTTTAATTTAAAAGTAAGTTTTAAAAATGGTATAAAATTTACTGATACTTCAGCACATACAACTGATACATCAAAGACGACTTCTCTTGTAAGAGGGCCACAATTCTGTGTCATTAAAAGTACAGTACTGTGCAGATTATTTTTAGTACAGACTTGGTTAGATATATTAATTATGTCTGCATTATTATGTAAAAAAAAACAAACTTATAAACAAATAACATTACAGAAGAATATTTGCATGCCTGTAAAGAACTCATATTACATGAAAGACCCATTTTCATTTGGAAACCAAAAAAAAAAAAAAAACTGGGTGTTGCATAAAAATAGAAAGAAGCGTGACAAAGTTACCAGAAGAATTAATTCTTCAGCACATTAAGTAAAACCTAACATCTGTTTTGGTTACAGTACTGCGCAAAAGTTTTTGGCAAATACAAATTATGGCATGTGCAAAAATGCTTTGAAAATATTTCTACATAAAATAAACTTCTATAAAGAGCACTGATGCGTAAGAAAAAAAACAGTCAATATTTTGTGTGAAAACTCTTTTCATGAAAATAATCAGTAGTGTTAGATACAGATTTGTGCAATTTTATAAATAAAAACAGCTGGATGGTTTTACTAAGCGTGTTGAAAAATATGCCGTAGTTCCGCATATGCTCTTTCTATTTTTATACAAAACCACAGCGCCTACATTATTTTTGTTTGTTTGTTTCCATCTGAAAACAGATCCATCATGTAATACGTATGTTGCTTTCGCTGCAGAAATTTTTTTCCTGCATATACGTTTTTTAATACAGGTTGAAGGGAGTACTGAGGTGCTTTTGCTAGCTGTGCACATTTCCATTACTCTTTTAACACAATGCTCTCCTTGACCTCATCTTATAATTAATTCACTGCTGTTTCCCCCTGATATGGTGCTTAATTGTGCTAAACTCATGCTGGATGCAAGTCCAGCTTTGTTATCTAGGACTGGCTCGCATTTCTCAGTCAGTCAAATTCCAGTAAATCATATACGAGCCTGAATTCCAGTTGAATTTTCCAGAAAGTATTTCCATGCTAAGAGTTAGCAGGCAAACTGTGGGTTTGAGTTTTTTTTCTTTTACACAGATCTTGTTTCACCCATCACTACCTTTATTCATGGCTTTAAGGAACAACAACGACCGCCGATTCTATCTAGTATCTATAGCATCATCCATAGTATCAGAACTCGCTCTTTCAATGCTATCTTTACATTTCATTCACTGGAGGTCCTAAACCAGTCTTAGAAATTTTTCTGTCTGTCTGTCTGCCCAGCCAGATTGTCGCAGCATCAGGCAAAACTGGCTGGACAGAAGTTAATGAAACTTTGGCAGTACTTTGGTGTTCGCCTAAAGTTAAACCTGCAGCATAAATTAAATCTACGTTTTTGTACAGCTGAAGTTATGAGTAGTTTTGTGTCACATTGCATCCCGGAAGTTTTGACAGCGTACTGCGCATTCGTCAAACTGTGGCACATCTTAAATCGAGCGCTGAACATAATTTAATGAAACTTTTGCAGTACTTAGATACCTGCCTGAAGTTTAACCTGCACCATCAAAATGTTAGTTATGAACAGTTATTTGCCGGGTTTAATAATCTACTTTAAAATAAGCTACTAATAAGCTACCTGCTCAATGTAAACAACAATAGATATTAATTAGAAAAGCTGAACTGAATATTTTTACTGGAATTAGTTTGAATTTCCACAGCTGAAATAACAGCGCTGAATCGTATAAGTGATTTCTAACATGTTGGAGCCCGAAAAGAAAAAAACTTAAACTTTATCCGATCTACTTTTTCAATCTTATATCTGCGATTAGCGAACAGGGAGTGTATTTGGCGTAAACAAGGTGTAAGATTTGATTTGTTATTATTAATAAGTTAGACAGAAAGTTCTGCAGTACAGAAAGACAGTCTGGCAGACATATACGTGGGCTTCAACCTGAAACAATAATAATCATATCACTAATTATATACATTAAAGCTGATCAGCTTATTTTTAGCTTTAAACTCCTTCTACAAAATCTTTTCGCCAGTGCACCTCTAAAAACTAATTACACCACATGCCACTTTCCCAGGTGAAATGTGCAAAATACAGAATGGCCCCATGATTGTCCCACTTGAGTAACAAAACACAGTTTGTCTTTGTGTATGATTGTGTTGGTGTTAATCACACAAAAGTTTGATCTGTTCTTACTTGGATGAGCAGCTCGTCCGTCTTTCTTCTCAGCCGCCTCTACTGGAGTGTCTTCCTGTTTAACCCCGGACTTTCCCGCACACACCGCGTGGGGCTCGAGCGCGTCCCCGGTTGAGCTCGACGTCTCCACGCGCACGTCTCCGTTTACTAAGCGCGACACGGTGCACGAGACGCTCTGCTCGGCGTCCGCGCGGCTCGCGGACTTCTCAAAGCAACACCGCAGCGCCAGGTGCAAATGACAGCGGATTTCTTTGCGCCGTGACGCACTAATATTATCATCATTCTCATTATTGTCACTAATGTTATTGTTATTGCAGTCCCTGAGTGTACACGGAGTACTCTGGCTCGGCTCGTGGCTTCGTGTGGCGCGTGACGGCTCCTGTTGATGCGCGTGGCTCGTCTCACGCGCCGTCGAGGGTTCCGCGTGCACGTCCGCGCCGGGATCGGTGCACTCCGACCTCGAGGATGAAACGGAAACGCGGCGGCGCTTCGGCACCGGGCCGTGCTCCACCTTGAACGCGTTTCGGTTGAGTTTTCTGCGCGGACCGCCGTGTGACGCCTGCATCTCTTTACCTAGCACCACCACACCTGCTAAACTAAATAACCTTGTTAATAAAGTTGTGTGTGTGTGTGTAAACAAAACTATAGCGACAACAATTTCGTCGTCTCTTCTAGCCTGTGTATCAAATTTCAAATGTTTTAGCACTGCTTTAAGTTTAAGTTTTTTTTTAATTAAATTTAAATTATGCTAATTTAACTAGCATTCAATTATGCTAATTTAACTAGCTAGTCCACAACTCGCGTCGTGTTTTCTTTTCTTTTTTTTCTTCAAACAATGGAACAGTGTTATCATTAAGCTGACTTGTTAAAATACAAAATACCGTGTTTGTAAAGAAAATAAAGTATTCCTATACCACATTTATGATGAATAATTGTTTTGCTGGACATTTTTCTCTCGCCTTCTCATGTAAATCTGTTTAACGGCAACTAATGAACCTGCAATTCCTGCGCATGCGCAACGGCGCATCGACAACGCCGTTAATTTTAAACAGGGACGTTAAAATCCAGCTCTGGAGGCCCACCGTGTCCAGCACAGGGTCAATTAAAACACATCTACCAAACCTGGAAATTAACAGATTAATCAGCTATGTTCAAGCCAAAAATTTTAATTAAAAAAAAAAAAAAAGGTAAGACAGTAGACTGAAACTGTGAAACTCACTCATCTTCTATACCGCTTTATCCTGTATTCAGGGTCGCAGGGACCTGGAGCCGATCCCAGGAGGCTTAGGGCACGAGGCAGGGTACACCCTGGACAGGGTGCCAATCCATCGCAGGGCACATACACACTACGGGCAATTAGGGATCGTCAATTAACCTTACCTACATGTCTTTGAAATGTGGGAGGAAACCAAAGTACCCCGAGAAAACCCACCAAGCACAGGGAGAACATGCAAACTCCATGCACACTGAGACGGGAATCGAACCCGGACCCTGGAGGTGCAAGGCGACAGTGCTAACCACTACACCACCATGAAAGTTACTTATTTACTTTTACACTTTTTGTTCTTCATGAAGCAGTGGTGCCATGCATTTGATTCCCACCTGATGCCCAAACCCCAGCCACTGGATGCAGTGCCAGTCCCAAGCCCAGGTATAATGGGAGGGTTGCGTCAATAAGGGGATCCGGAAGCAAAAACACCTCAGGTGTCAGGTTGTGTAGGGATTGGATGGTCCGCGATGGTTCTTCATGAAATTACATAATCCTATAATTCACTTAACAGTCACATAATAGGCTGTTATGCATTTTATAATAGTATAAAGTCTGTAAAAGTGTTTTTGATGAGTCCCTGTGAATGTAACTGATGAGTTTAATTAAAACTCTATTTCAAGTAGGCGGCACAGTGGTTTAGTAGTTCGCACCTCCAGGGTGCGGATTAAATTCCCGCGTTCTCTCTATGCTTGGTGGGTTTCCTTTGGGCATTCTGGTTTCCATCCACAGTCCAAAGTCTTGCAGATTAGGCTGGTTAGCTTTCCAATATTGCCCATAATGTGTGTATGTTTGTTCGTGGCCTATGATGGATTGGCACCCCTTCCAGGGTGTACCCCGCTTCATACCCTAAGTCTCCTGGGACAGGTTCCGGGTCCCCCGCAACACTGTATACAGGATAAAGTGGTATAGACGATAAGTGAGTGAGTGTATTTCAGGTAACCGCAGCTTATGTAAGGAATGACATACGGTGGGTCGTACTGTTGTGCAAAAAGGGGGAAAATGCGCATTGGTGAGTGTGATGTGGTGCATGAACTATTGTTCATGATGATAATGTCCGAGCCGTGCTGTCCTACAAATATATTACACACTTTCTGACCAATCTGATTGCGGATTGTGGTTCCCAGTGTTCCACCAAGCTGTCAGCTTTCAGCCCTGGGGCAAGGCCGGACGCTGCACTCTGACCACAGCAACCTAAGAAACTGAGATTTGTGAAAAAAATCTCACTGAATTTCATTGTGCTTTAATGTATCTGTAATAAATACAGCCTTCTTTATGTGGATAACTTTAATGAATTCGAAAGGGAAAAATATGACAGGAACATGCATAACAGCGTAAAAATATATATTTATATAAAATAAGTACTTGTAACATTTAGAATATAATAATTATTAAAAAGAAAAAATTTATTCTATGCCATGGTTATTTACTTAATAAAAAAAGGCAAGTCATGCTGTTATAGGAAATATCATCCACAAGAGGGCGCTGTGATGTGGCCCAAAGCAAAGTGGAGCAGAATATTTCAGTAATTTCCTCTAACATCATGGACCACAGTGCTTTATTTCTCACATACTGTACCACAGCATCTAGCCAACAATTACAAAAATAAATAAATAAATATTTTAATGTAATGGGACATCCTCATTTCCAGTTATCCCATTGGTATAATCCCTATAAACTGTTGTTTCCTCACTTTTTCATTTGAATAAGGCAAAAAAAAAAATCTATTATTATGTTACTAAAGATGTGAAGCTTTACCATATCAGTGAGTGTATGTGGTTTTTTCCCGCTTTTTTTAAGATCTACATATTTATTTAATAGGTTTATTATAAGACAGAAGTTATGTGGAGGTTTCACCATGCAAATCCTACATAAGCTGATTAGACTTGTGATGAAATTTGTGATGAATGAAGTCGTAGAATCGATTGACATTTCCAGAAGACTTTAAGCCCAGTACTGTAATGAGACTCTTAGCCACAATAAAACATTCAAATAGTGAATCCTATGGACATTCAATGAGTTGAAGGCTTGATCTTTGAAAACTGACAGATAACTTGTCACCAACTTGCTAAAGAGATGCATCTGTCTGTGTTAATTGTACACACAATCATTCGTGAACACCACTTGCACGTTACAGGATCTCAGCCTGGAATTATTGCCACATCCCCCATACAGTCCTGACCTCGCTCTCAACCATTTCCATATGTTTGGGCCACTAAAGGAGTTCCTGGGAGGCCAGCATTTCAGACAATAAGCAGAGAGTTTGATCATGGCTCCGATGTACTGATAAATCTTTCTACCCTGATGGTGTCCAAGCACTAGTGAAACAGTGGGATAAGTGTATAAGTGTAGCAGGGGATTATATAGAGAAATAAAGTCAGTTTTTACTCTCATAACTGTGTTATGTTATTCTGCACTGTCCCAGTTTGACTTGAACGCCCTCATATAAAGACCTGATTTGTAGCTGCACCAATGTCAGAAGTAAAATTAATCAATTCCTCCTTTACAGAGCTTTCAGGTAAAAGCCAGTTATATATACTGTCTATGTACACACTATATTTCCAAAAGTATTCGCTCGCTCGCCTTCATATGCATATGAACTTGAGTAACATCCAATACTTCAATCCATAGATTGGATTGACTGCGCATCAATGCACAAAGTACGTCCAAAGGGCCTTATATGCAAAGTATGCACGATAACTATAGAAAAGAAACAATCATGTCACATTATAACTACATAAATGTGGTTTTAGTACTTTTCCTGTTATTTTACCAGTCAACAGTGTTTATTCGTGAGGCAAAATCTATTAGATCCAATTTTGGGACTTTAAAATTGATTTCCTTTAAAATCATTACATTCTCAGGGTATTCAGTTTCTGAATCTTTATATGAAGTAGCAGGACTTTAAATGAAAATGATTAATACTCGAATGCTTAACATTCATCTGTGATTCACTGACATTATGAGCCTGAGCAAATATTTTATATTTGTTGAATGAGATTATTTTTCAATTGCAGCAAATATCCAGACATCCGTCCCACACAAAAGCACCAGTGGAGGTTAGTTTGATTTTTTAAATTGACATGGTATGATGCAGCGTACTTCATGGCTACCAGTAAAAACCAGCAACAATTTTATGCAGGTAATGACATCACGTAAGAACTAAATCTTTAGACTTTAAAGTGGCTAGTTACTGGTGTAGTTTATGAAAAAATCCACGACACACAAGGATAGAGGGCTATAAGAGCTTTTCAGTTTCAACTTGCTTCTTTTGTTGATTAATCAATAGGATTGATCCAAATGATCATTTTAATACATACATATTTTCTCCCACATTTTCTTTCGATTATGTGAAGCTGCTTTGTGTTGATGATCATCAAATAAAATTGAATGGAATTGAAAGCATAAATATGGAGCTGCAAGAAATGTTGCCTTTCCTCTACTGGAACACATGGTGTCACTGTTTCTTCACATTTAAAAGGTTAACTTGCTTTACAATAATATAATAAATATAATAATGTGTATAATACACCTTTATAGATTAAACATGTGACTGACTGACTCACAAGCTGTCACGGTCCCGGGCTTAATCAGGACCTTGGATGTTTTTTCTTATTGTGGGCCACATGGTGGTGTTTCGGTTAGCACGGTGGTCTCGCCTCTCCAGGGTTGACGGTTCAATTCCTGCCTCAGGTCTGTTTGAATGGAGTTTGCATGTTCACTCTGTTCTTGGTGGGTTTCCTTCCTCCCACAGTCCAAAAAGATGTGGATTAATTTAACTTGCAGTTCCAAAGTGCTTGCAGTGTGTGTGTGCTTTTTAAACCATTAAAACCTGGCATTGGCATGCTGTGTAGCTCGCTCCCTGCACCCAAGTTTTATCCTTAATTCATTCATTTTATGATTGTTTTCTTTCCTTGGCATACATATATAAACATTTCTTTATTTTAAACAATTGTCTCTCCTTCCCTTTTGTCATGGCTTATGACGCAGGACATGACACAATCACACATCGAGCATACGCTACGGCCAGTTTGGAAACACCAACCAGCCTACAATTACACAGTTTATATGAAGCATCTATTGTAAGTCACTGTAAATAAGCCTTTACTTTTGCAGCAATATTAATACCATTTCTATCAGAATAAAAAAGTTTTATGATGGGCTTAGTTTGTTCATTCATGAGCACTTTGTATTGATTTGCAGTAACCCTTCCTGCTAACAGGGGCTGTGGCAAAAGAAATAAATGCCCCTCACCCCAAAGTTATCATAAAACGAAAAATCTATAAAAAGCATCCTTCATTCAGACAGCCCTAATGTAGTAGAAGGGCTCACTGACTTTCACTTGGGTCCAGCAGTGCACACAGTGGGAATTAATCAGCAGAGTATTGGAGAAGAAATTGGGCCTTTTTTGTGCTGTTGTTTTGGGTCAGCCTGTGCTCGACTCGAACAGGTCAGTGCTCACAATCAGATGTGGCTTGAACAGCTACGGGCATTGAAGTTGG
>JAOVVB010000026.1:10004788-10015500 GCA_028570985.1 Heterobranchus longifilis
ATTTCCAACAAGAGCGTTTGGACTCATCTGACCATAGAACACTTTTCCACTTTGAAACAATAATTTTAAATGACCCTTGGCCCACATAACACGACGGTGCTTCTGGACCGTGTTCACATATGGCTATCTTTTTGCATGATAGGGCTTCACTTGGCATCTGCAGATGGCATGGTGGATTATGTTTACCGACAGGGGTTTCTTGAAGTATTCCTGGGCCCATTTAGTAATGTCAATGACACAGTCATGCGGATGAGCATTGCAGTGTCGTCTGAAGGCCCGAAGACCACGGGCATCCAACAAAGGTTTTCGGCCTTGTCCCTTACGCACAGAGATTTCTCCAATTTCTCTAAATCTTTTGATTGTGTTATGCACTGTAGCTGATGAGATTTGCAAAGCCTTTTTGCATCAAATTTGAAATGAGCTCATACAGTGGATAAAAGTATAAAATTTCTCTGTTAAAACATTTGTTATGTTTTCTGTGTTCTGTTGTGATTGATGCGATTTGTTTATCTATTAGTCTATTATTTAGTCTATTAGTTTTCATTATATTCAAATTAAAAAATCGTCCCAACTTTTCTGGAATTCGGGTGATATTGTATAAAGGATCTTCCCAAGACCATGGAAGCCAGAGTTGCTCTTATAGAAAATCAAACAGCATTGGACCAATCAGAATCCAGGGCTCAACAGTGCTATGGTATAAATGAATACACAATAGCAATTAGTGATAAGCTCTTTTCAACCATGTTAACACACAGATTACGCGGGAAAGTCCACAGGAAATATTTTTAATTCCTTGAGCTCACAGTGGAACTCTAGTAAACAGGATAAAGCATACAGCATGCCCTGTTATTGCAGCCCATTTGTGTGCTTAGCGCCGGTAATACACACAGCACGCATGCAATATTCCTTTCCAGCATAATGCGCAATTACTGGCACACATGTTGACTTTACCTGATATGAACGAGCCTATACGGTGCGAAGAGATATTATAAAAACCGAGATCAATCTTCATCGGGGACAGATGTAAACGAGCCGGAAATCTCCCTCCCCTGGGTCAGAGAAACCCACTTGCCTCACCTACTCTGATAACCTTTAGCAAGGTCCAACAGCATTATTGCTTATTGATTGTACAATTATGGTATTTGCTTTTCTGATTGTGGAATTACTGAGCTGGTTCACCGGGATGAATGCATGGCTTAAAGGGGCACAAGTCGGAATGATGCGTAAAGGAGAACTTTTCAAAGAGAGAAGGCTGAGTCTGGGAGAAAGTTTCAGGCACTCCAGATGCGGCTTAATTAAATGTACAAGTGCACATTACCAAGGCAAGAGACGGGCCATCTGCTGCTCTTGCGAAGACATGCCAAGGAATGAAATATTCATACACACACACACACACACAAATTCTGTTAAAAATGTGTTTCTAAAACTGCTTACTGCTATCACACAGTCTCCTGCTCTGTACTTTGTAAAACCTCCATGCCAATTAGCATGCAGCATAGCTAGCATGTGACCTCTTGGCACACAACTTCACATATTAGCCCACAGTATCTGGAAACGCTTCTTTTTCTTTCTTTTTTTTTTTTTTTATTTAAATCACAGTCCAGATCATCTCAAGCCTCTTATTAGAGCTTCAAAATGTTCTCAGTGTCACCCCAGGGGAGAGGAGCTTAACCATGCAGTGTCATTACACACTGCTGTTAAGTGCAGCATTAACGATACCTGACAGACAGACCAGGGTGCTGCTTCTTAATTTCTCACACTCTTTTCTGATAATTTTCACCAGACTTTGCTTGTGGCACCCACCAAGACGTGGCATTGACCACAAATAACGGGGGCTTTAGAAAGCGTTTAGTAATTGTGTCTGAAGCCAGAGACGTTTGGTTTTCTGCTGCGTCTGCATTACCAGTTGCAAGGTGTTAAGATTCATGTTAACAAAGTAACCTCGGGGACAAACCTAGCTTGCTGCATAATCAGCAGTTTGTTTTTTGATGTCTCCATGTGGATGCTGCAAAGATTTGAATTCCCCAAAAAACAGTTTACGTCTCACTCTTTCTTCAAGCATCAACTGCACTGTGAATTGTGTCTAAACTGATACTGTAATCATAAACAGTCTAACTTGCAATTTCCTCATACTGAGCATCCACTTAGCACTGCCTTTAGTGTATAATTGTAGAAGAGTAATGCCTTTTAATCCTACTACCAGATGTTGCCTAGTCTTCCATTTCAGGTTGGTTTTCTTGTCATGATTTGTCCTCATTCATTTATTTGTTCATTCATTCATTTATTCATTTATCGTCAGTTAATGCGTTATTATGGTCACTATTGTGATGACTCTGGGATGTATTCTAAAAACTGGACCTAAGGCAAGAATATACCTTATATGGAATGTCTTATATATACATATATATACTTCACTATGATAAAGTTAGTATGTAGTGCAAGCTTCTGTTTCATTTCTAAATCTTTACTCTTCTTGCTCCCATCACTTGCACAAGCTGTGTGTAGGATGTTGGGTTCACCATATCTGCAATTTTTTTTCTCTACTCTTGCTCTGTGTTATAACCTTGTAGGACACAATGTGAAGTTAGAGACTTGCATGAAGGACATTAAACATTGCATACCTGTACTAAGATAGGTTGATGGATCATTTACTGAAGCGAAACTAACACTAATAGAGCAGGACACAGATAATGCTGTAAACTGAAGTTTTTCAATCATAATTCAAAAAGTTTTATATACAACAAAACTCCCCACTTTGTTCCTTGATGTCATTTGCCACCACTATGTTTTTATTTTTATTACAAAATCCCAATCAATAGTTTAATATATTTCCCTTATTAACACTCAACCAACACATTGATGTTAAATTGCATCCTTAAATTACAACAAACACAACTGCAGGCTGAATTATCCAGACAAAACTGTGGGAGGTGGAGTTATATATATTTTTTTGAAAAGTCATGCTTATATAACCCAAACAATGTTGGCTTAACATTTTGGCAGTTGTGTTTCTTAACACCTCTTTTTTTTTTTTGTGACCAAAGAAACAGGCATAAAATATTCTCTCAGTCTGCAATACCTCTGGCTCCATTAAAAAAAAAAAAAAAAAAAAAAAAAAGAATCAGAAAGCTGCAAGAAACTAACTGTCCAAATATAGAACATTATGATATAAAGGCAAGAATCCGATTCTTTAGAAACCTGATTTCAATCTTATATTAATAAAGGAAAAGAAATAAATGAATGCAAACAATAATACATACATACTGTAACCGTCAGCTAAGGTGCATTTAGAATCCTGAGGCATTCCTCTTCATCAATTCATTTCCTCTAGATGAGTCGACTAAAGCTTTTCTAATGCAAGTTGACGGGACACGACAACGCAGGTATTAAAGGTGTTAAAGAGTGTAAATGGCTCATTAGACTGTCTGTTGTTTGTAATTAACATGTTTGTTGACAGATTAATGTTCTGTTGAGCTTCCACCGTGACTGGCAGCCTCTCAAAACACTGACTAATGAAGCCTGTCAAACTGTTTACAACTCACCAAAACCTGAAATATTCATGGCTTTTCAGCTTAACAAGCAACCAGTCATATTCCTGGAACTGACAAGAGTACACCGCGTTTACACCGCCATAACATTACGACACAAAACATTATGCCCAGTATTGTGTAGGTTTCCTGGGGCAGCTCTGGCCCCTCAAGGCATGACTCCACAAAACCTATAGTTTTGTCAATAAGCAGTGGATCCTTTTGGTACTGTGGGTAACAAGGTGGGGCCTCAATGGATCAGACTTGTCTGTAAATCCCATGGGTGCTCAATTGGATTGGGATATGTAAAGCCTGAAGGCCAGGTTAGCGGCCTTAGGATCTTTACCTGCTGGGTCCTGGGTGGGGTGGGTACTGGTGCACTGGGCGTTCTGATACCTGTACTACTAGAAATTTGCAGGAACAAACCTTCAAGATTTTTTAAATTCCAGTACTAAACTAAGCAATAAAAGTTCATTAATATTTACTTACTTCAAAATGGTGGTAGCTAATTTTTTCTGTTAAATGATCACACTTCTGAGGTTGCCAGACTTGATTAAAACACTAAAGATAGATATTTTAATAGCACCAAGATCACTACTTGCCATTATACAGTGGTGTGAAAAAGTGTTTGCCCCCTTATTGATTTCTTTTTTTTTTTTTTTGCATGTTTGTCACACTTTAATGTTTCAGATCATCGAACAAATTTAAATATTAGTCAAAGATAACACAAGCAAACACATCATGCAGCTTTTAAATGAAGGTTTTTATTATTAAGAGAAAACAAAATCCCAAACTACATAGCCCTGTGTGAAAGAGTGTTAAACCATAACTTAATTTTGTTTTTTCACACCTGAGTTCAATTTCTCTAGCCACACCCAGACCTGATTACTGCCACACCTGTTTGCAATCAAGAAATCACTTAGCGACAACTCATCCAAGAGGTCACAAAAGTCCCCACAACAACATCCAAAGAACTGCAGACCTCACTTGCCTCAGTTAAGGTGAGTGTTTATGACTCCACCATAAGAAAGAGACTGGGGGGTAAAAATGGTTCGCATGGCCGAGTTCCAAGACGAAAACCACTCCTGAGCAAAAATCACACAAAGGCTCGTCTCAGTTTTGCCAGAAAACATCTTGATGGTCCCCAAGACTTTTCGGAAAATACTCTGTGGACTGACGAGACAAAATTTGAACTTTTTGGAAGGTGTGTGTCCCCTTATGTGTGGCGTAAAAGTAATACTGTATTTCAGAAAGAGAACATCATACCAACAATAAAATATGGTGGTGGTAGTGTGATGGTCTGGGGCTGTTTTGCTTCTTCAGGACCTGGAAGACTTGCTGTGATGAATTCTGCTGTCTACCAAAAGATCCTGAAAAAGAATGTCCGGCCATCTGTTTGTGACCCCAAGCTGAAGCGAACTTGGGTTCTGCAGCAGGACAATGATCCAAAGCACAGCAGCAAGTCCACTTCTTAATGGCTTAAGAAAAACAAAATGAAGACTTTGGAGTGGTCTAGTCAAAGTCCTGACCTGAATCCAATTGAGATGCTGTGGCATGACCTTAGAAAGGTGGGTCATGCTTGAAAACCTTCCAGTGTGGCTGAATTACAACAATTCTACAAAGATGAGAATTATCGAAAACGCTTGATTGCAGTTGTTGCTGCTAAGGGTGGCCCAACCAGTTACTGGGTTTAGGGGTCAAACACTTTTTCACACAGGGCCATGTAGTTTTGGATTTTGTTTTTTCCTTAATAATAAAAACCTTCATTTAAAAACTGCATTATGTGTTTACTTGTGGTGTCTTTGACTAATATTTAAATTTGTTTAATGATCCGTAAAACACTTTTTCACAACACTGTATACAGTTGCACCCAAAATTATTCAACCTCCATTGAAAATTAGTTTTTTGCTTTTTTTTTTCATCAAAATTACTCATTTGCAGCTGTTTGTAATAAATCAATGGAACAAGAGCAATTAAAATAAACACAATTAATATAACAAGTAATTTTTCCAAATTCAACACAAATGGCGCCTTTTAATGATTACTGCAGTCTCAGAATTATTCAATCCCCTGAATAAAATCCCTCATTAGAGCACACATTGTAAATCAGGTGTTGCCTCAAGCACAGATTAGATGCCCCAGATGTACTTGATTTAGAACACATCAATTATCTGGACTTTCTATAGATTCATAGATGGAGATGTTTGACTGCATGTCAGAAACGGCTACAAGACTCAAGAGTCCCTAAAGTGTTGCTAGCGATACAGTAGGAAGCCTGTTTCACATGTTCAAAGGTAAAGATACAGTGGCTACACTATGTGGATGTGGCTGAAAGAGGATGCTATAACCTGCTGCTATACCAGGTTCCTGATGAGGCAAGTGTCAGCAAGCACTGAAGTTTAACTCTGCACTATAAGGCACATACAGTAATGAACAATGAAGGTTACCCCAGGACAAACTATAAATTAGACACAGAAGACATAAATTAGACACTTTTTAGTCTTATGAATCAGCGGTATGTTTGGAGGAGAAATAATGAGGCATATGCAGAAAAGTGCACCCTGCCTACAGTAAAGCATGGTGGTGGCTCGGTGATGTTCCGGGGCTGCTTTGCTTCCTCTGGCACTGGAAACCTGCAGTTCAATCGAGGTTCTTATTTTAATCAAGTTTCACCCGTGTCATTAGAATGCACTGCACTGACGCCTCCTCCTTTTGTATCGATCTAACTTGCATACAATTGCATTCCACATCAACTTTCATGCATACTGTACCTTGTAGAAGTGTGTGTTTTAACTTGGTTTTTTTTTTTCAAGTCCTGAAGATTTTCTTATCAAGGGGATTTCTTATCAAGTAATTTTGACACTGTCAATAAAAGTATCATTTTGTGTTGACTTTGGGGAAACCACTTGTTATATTAGTTATGTTAAGCTATTTAAATTGCTCTTATTTCACTGATTTATTACAGTTAGTAATTTTAACCAAAAAAAACTAATTTTCAGCAGAGGTTGATTACTTTATTTAATAAATTTTTACATTCATGATTTACCAATAGGGCTTCAACACACATTATTTGAAAGTCCTCTTGTGTTGCATTTATTTATTTATTTTCAGAGAAGATACTGATTCCTACAAAGTGCTTTGCATAAACAATGTTCAATGTGTCTGGCCAAGTTTTAAATCATTATATTCACATGTCTTACTTATGAATATTAAGTCAGTATATTCACATAACTCTGATTACAGCTCCTAGCATCCCATACTTAAGAAAAATACGATTACACTTACTTTTTCCAGAAAGAAAAACAAGACTAACTTTAGACTGTACCAACTAAATTTATTGGTAGAGTAAAACCCATAATGCACAAGATAAACCTTTACTTAAATGACCTCAGTGACTTTGTGCAGAAAGGAATTACTGGTTATCTGGAAATGAATAGCATTAGCATAATTGCCGAAAGCAACAACATTGAATTATCACGTTTCCTTTTGTTTCACTTTTTACTCATTAGATAGGTTAATCTAGCTTTCTCTCTTCTAAAACTATAACCATTTCTCATTTTCATCCAGAGAGACATTAAGGGGAGCCATTCAAAAACAAAGTTCTTGTAAGAACTAATTAAAAATTCACTTGTAATGTTTGTTCTAGAGGAAATTCTTTTCTCTTTTTTTTTTCTCTATTTATATAAATAACCCATCCATCCATCTAGGAACCTCTGTAGTCCAACTAGGGACCATGGGGACCATTGTATTTATTCCCATTTCTACGACTGTGCTAGGACATCTGGTTAATTTACAGACTCTCATTTACACACTATGGGGAAACGCCAATTAAGCTAATCTATATGTTTTTGGACTGTGGAGGAAACTGAAGAACCCGGAGGAAACCTACCAAGCACAGGGAGAACATGCAAACTCCATGCACACAGACTCAATGTGGGGATCAAACCTGGGAGGTGCAAGGTGACAGTGCTTACAACTAAGCCAATGTGCCACCCATATAAATAATAATATTCATAAATTTTCACTTTTTTTATAATCTATATATCATCAAGACAATGTCTGTAATAAGTATATTACCACTGAGAAGAAACCAAGAAAACGTAAGAAGCTAACATATTTAAAAAAAAAAAAAAAAAAAAACATTTAATGCAACAACAATTTTATAATACTTTGCAAACATTTTAAGCAGATATAAAGAAATTCTCTGAAAGAAAAATGTTTCCAGTATTATGAAGCAGGAATCCTAACAATGGATGAGTGTTATAATATATACAGTACTGTAGTTGTAACATTAAAGTAGCATCCACTTGTTTTTGAATTTTCCAACAATTTTGATAAAATGACAGAGATAACCACGAACAAACAACCCCAAAACAAACACAATGTTGCAAAAAAATCCAATTATATAACAATACATTTAAATCCTCATTTGTAGAATTTATGCTGATTAACATCCATTTACACATTAACATCCGACCACATTCATATAAAAAAGACAAATACAAATACAGTAATAAAAATAAAAAAGAGCAGCAAACAGTAAAAGTTAAATTAGATCAGTATATAATGTGAACCTCCAGTTCCCTCATTTATATCTGGAAATATTCCGTCATGTTTGCCCAGCATGTACCCTAGATGAAGTTGTGCTAATTACAAAGATATTCTGGACCTCCTTAATGATTAATGCTTTGCTTGTATGGGAATGACACAGATGTTCTCAGATGAGAACCTTTTGATTTGAACCAACGTTTGCTTTATAACAACTTCTGCCAGAACTTATTGCTTCTCAAAACAAACATGATCCAGTGCAAAATACAAACCATAAAACCTACATAATCAGATTCACCAATACTTATTTATGGTCATTAGTTTTTCCATAAACTTTCAAATAATGTAAACATTAGTAATTTCCATATTCCCCAAAACATCAGTATGCCAAGCATATTCAGTTTAACAAAGAGAGATTGCCTGTGAGCTGCTTTTTGTTTAAATATGAACATTAAAATTGTTGTGAAATAAAATAAAGACTGTACTGCTAGCATGATTGTAGCTGAGAATTTAGCAAAGTGAGTGGAATGTATGTCATGGAGACCCACCATCCAGTTTAACATCAATCATATCCCTCCATCTAGATTTCAACCCATATCATCCCTGCTGTTTTGGGGTGCTGCAGTGTTGCTAAGGATTTCAACAAAATGAATTAAATGTTTGTAGACTTTTGCGAACATTAGGAACGTTTGCAGGTCTTTGATACTTTGAGGAGTGACCAGTTATGGCGTGCCACTGCTTGGACTTGTGGAGATGTCCATATCCACACTTTTTGAATATACATGTTGGAAATTTAAATTTATGATATATATTTCTGAAGACTGTCCTGAACACTGGGACTCTGAGGTTTCCTTTTTTTTGAGGAGCTTATATGAGGAGCGTTCAAGACAAACCCAGACCTCGTGATGAAATTTCTCATGAGTAAAGGCCTAAATCTGATTGGAGAAGTATAGATGAGACTTTTGGCCTCAGTAAAACATTTGAATTGTGCAAAGAAGGCCATACATCCATGAATGGCTCGAAGCTCAAGTTGTTCCTGTGAACATTCTTAAAAATCAACAGATAGCTCGCAGAAGAGACGTATCTGTCTGTAGGAACTGTGCAAATAATCATTCACCAACAGCACTTGTACATTACAGGAACATCCCTGACATTTCCACATCCCTGACCTTGCTCCAAGCCATTTCCACGTTTGAGCCATTAAAGGAGTTCCTGGGAGGCTAGGGTTTCAGATATGAAGGAGGCAATCTAATCATGGCTCCGGCACACTGAGAAATCTGCCTCGATGGTGTCCAAGCATGAGTGAAATGCTGAGATATGTGCATTAGTGTAGCAGGGGATAATAAATAAACAAATAAAGAGAGATTTTACTCTCATAACTATGTTCTGTTACTCTAGTCTGCTTTGAATTAATCTATGCCAGGCAGCTCTATGGCCACATGTCTTAATAATCCATAATGAAAGGTTTCAATGAAAGCAAGTTCATTAAATCTGCTTCCAACTGCCAATCCGTAAAACTCTAAAGAAGACGCCACTACTTCATTGGTGTCCACGGGCAAACAAATATACAAATTGGATGAGTGCTCTTCTGGTTTGTAGCAAACTAAGTTCAGCTTTATTGTCTTTGCCTGACTAGATCCCTCGAGAATGCAGTCGGGTAAAAAACCATGGGAAACCTTGAAGTATATCGATTACATTTGTTGAGTTGTGAGATGAGAAGGGATTCGATTCCTCTGTGACTCACTTGACAATAATCAGTAGCTGATGCTGTGAATCCTGCTGTCATGAAATTTCTCCAAGATCTTCTTCCAAAAGTCAAACATCTCAGTGGGGGTTTAGCTTCAAGTAAAGTATTATGAGGCAAGCTCAATCCTAGCAAAGACTTAAAATCTTTAAAGTGCATGATTGATGCAACATTTATCTAAACAAACTTCTGAGCTGTACTCATTGCCTTGAAAAGTATTATTGGGATTTTATGCACTAGACAGACACAAAGTGTGACGTGAAAAGAAAATGATAAATGGTTTAAAAAAACACTTTTACAAATAAAAATTTGAAAAGTGGGGCGTACATTTATATTCAGCCCCCCAAGCCAATACTTTGTAGAACCACATTTTGCAATTACGGCAGCAAGTCTTTTGGCGTATGTCTCTACCCATTCTCCCATTGCCTATTCTTCTTTGCAAAATAGCTCAAGCTCAGTCAGATTGGATGGAGAGCTGGAGTGAACAGGAATTTTCAAGTCTTGTCACAGATTCTTAATTGAATTTGGCTTTATTTTAACGCCTTAATGCCTTTCTTCTTGCCACTCTCCCATAAAGGCCAGATTTGTAGAGTGCATGACTAATAGTTATCCTGTGGACAGATTCTCCCACCTGAGCTGTGGATCTCTGCAGTTCCTTCAGAGTTACCATGGACCTCTTGGCTGCTTCTCTGATTAATGCTCTTTTTGCTCGAACTGTCAGTTTAGGTGGACGGCCATGTCTTGCTATTTTTGCTCTTTCCATTTTTACATGATTGAACAGGCCTCCGTGAGATGTTCAAAGATTGAGATACTTTTAATAACCTAACCCTGCTTTAAACTTCTCCACAACTTTATCCCTAACCTGTCTGGTGTGTTCCTTGGGCTTCATGATG
>JAOVVB010000026.1:10024452-10041584 GCA_028570985.1 Heterobranchus longifilis
TTATCGTGCACTGTCGGCGTCACAGATAGTGCAGATAGTTTATGTTCACATACAGCTACATGACACACTGCATGAAAGATCATATTTGAAAAAGCATAATAGTGACACTTTAAGCATACAGAACTTCATCCTGCAACTCAAAAATGATTTGATAAAACTTTGTAATTCCAAAGGGATGATAAGTAGGTTGATAACTGTAATGATGTAGGAATAATGACTGATTATTTACACTACTGGGTAGCATAGTTCACAGTTCCCTTATTTTGACCCATAATTTCAGCGGTAGGACTTGTCTGGCTGACTTCTCATTTTCATGAACAGTTTAACATCATATTTGTACAAATAATTAATTTAAAATCATAAAGAATCTGTACACCATATGAATGTATCAGAGTTGACAGTCACTTTATATATTCAATGACAATGAGCTATTGTTGATAGAAGAATGACATAATTTAATGCTGAACCCTTATCATTGGGACAGATCATATTTCCATTTAACTTTTGTGGACATTAATAAATTGATACATTTAAATTATTTAAATGAAAAAATGTATTTTTTTTAGTATTGAGACTTTTTAAATAAATAAATAAAAATAGTTGTTGTTAAGTCTAATGTTTTAATATACATTGTGGAAGTGGGAAAAAAAAGTTAATTTGTGTAAGTGAAGCATAGGATGTACCCGATGTTTGTGTGATATTATAACACACTTTCCCTTAATAGGTATAGTATGATATTTTAAAAGAGGATATTTACACGGAATATACGTATCATCAATGGACATGGAATTTACCCTAAATTATAGAATGATTCACATACACATCCATTAATTGCATGTAAAAATTCAAACAAATATTGT
Source organism: Heterobranchus longifilis (assembly GCA_028570985.1). Lineage (NCBI taxonomy): Eukaryota > Metazoa > Chordata > Actinopteri > Siluriformes > Clariidae > Heterobranchus > Heterobranchus longifilis. The sequence goes on from JAOVVB010000026.1 coordinate 10,025,313, forward strand.
TTATAAATAAAGATTACATGACTTTACTCACCTTTTTGTCTAAACAATGGCAACATTGCTTTAATTCTTTCGAATTAAAATCATTTATACCAAAAGATTAATAAGCAAGGGACTCGCACCTGAGAAGCCTCATGCCTGCCGTGGCTCCCAGGTACATCGGAGTTGTCTTTTGCTGACTTGCAGGGATCGTCGCCGTTGCAATATCTAAGCATTCTTTTAAGCTCTGTCCAGCGTCAGGGGGATTTGAAACATAACTGGATATACCCCCACCTAAAAAAAAGGAATTGTGCACATGTATTATGTTGGAGGTATTAACGGCCACAGATAGGAAAAGGCAGCATCTTTAAAATACTGTAACACAAACAATGTGTCCTTTTTAGTTCAATTTCTACCTTTTACATCACAGGTCAGAGTCTGAGAGACGATTCCTGTGTTGTTTTCTTTGTTGCCTGGCCACTGATACATGAAAAGGGCTGTGTGTGAGGAACCTGCATCAAACACCATCCCATACTGAGGAAATCAGAGAAAGATAACTAATTTAATAATATACTTTTCCAAATATTAAGAAACTTTAATTACAATTAAAGCCTACATAGAATGATGTTTCAAAAATTCATATTTTAACGCGTACAACTTCTGTCAGTACAAAACAAAAACCTGTGTTGAGTACGGCAGTTCTGCTCTCTGACGATTGACAATGGTGAGGATTAGAGCGATGATGGTCATGCATGTTACGGCTACTACTGCAATACCTAGTAGCACAGGTTTTAACTGTAGCTTCATATCTCTGTACAAACACATACACATACACACACACACACGCAAGCATCCCGTCAACGCTGGGGCAAAATAAAGAAAACTACTCTAATAAAAAGCATGCACTATTTGTTAGACATGATCAAATTCTATGACTTTTAAAGTATTCAGTAAGTCTGTGGCTATATACACAAACTTGGACTCCACTATGAGCCAACTATGAGTTAACTATTAATCCTAAGTACAAGGGATCTATGCTAGTAAAATAAGGATCGGAATGTTGCATGGCATGATAGTGACAGACCACAGAGAAAATAATTGTTTGCTTACCTTGTATATTCTTATAGTCTTCCTTGCGTGATACGTCAAAACAATTTCACGGTAGGCGAATGTGGTACAGTAGGTGCAATTGTGTTATATACTGTCACACCTTCACTTTACAATCATCTTCTGACGAACTAACACTTCCTCTTTTCCCGACTGCTCCCAACTAATCTGATACACACATGGACACACATGCACACACCCTGCTGGCTGCATCAAGCTAGGAATATTGTCCTTTCTACAGTATCTCCTGTAATGTATTCACTTTGTGGATGAATTATAACATTTGTAAAGGAGAATAGTTCTATGCCGAATAATCTTAAAATATATATATACATTTGAAGTTTGTTTTTTATTCTTCTTATTATGTTGACCCACCCATCTTCTTAAAAATATTTAAGGAATATCCAATTATTTTACATATACAGTCACAAATCAGAGATTTTGTTTTGTTCTTGTGCTGAATGAGGCATGTGGGCCTTATTTCTATAGTAATCATGTTTGGAAAAAAGTCATACAATACTCTCACACTGTTTTTCCTTTTAATCAACTCACCTTTGGATCCCAATTAACATTCCACAAAAGGTTTCCTCTTACTCAAGTACCTTCAACACAAAGAAAAATTTAATCTCCTCCTGTCATGCTCAATTATAAATTATCACTGAAAAAGGATAATAGTGCAAAACTTATCATGCATCAGACTGAATTTCCCACATGAACACACTAATCAGTCTTCTAAACAGTTAATCGTGCTTTTCACAGAACACGCATGGAAATACACAGACATTCTTGGAAGCTTTATTTTAGACGTAATCCTAGCACATACAATACGAAGAAATACAACTCTTAGAAAGGTTTGTTGAAGTCAGATTATATCCTATTTACCAAACAACACATAGAACATTACATGACCTGTACACATAATGATTAGGTAACAAAGACTCTGTGTACCTGAACCCAAGGTGTTCCTCTCAGTTCAAGTGTGAGTTTGAACTTCTCTTTGAGCCTTGGTTTTGGATTCATTTATGATGAGTTGACCTTGAACACGAAAAATACTAAATAATAAAATTATTTTCACAAGGACTTCAGGACGGTTGCTGTTTTAACACTGGTGGCATGGTGGATTAGTGCTTAGCACCGTTGGTTTGCACCTGCAGGGTCCAGGTTTCATTCTTACCTCAGGTCTGTGTGCATGGAGTTTGCATGTTCTCCCTGTTCTTGGTTGGTTTCCTCTGGGTACTCCGGTTTCTTCCCACAGACCAAAGACATGCAGATTAGGTTAAATAGGTTGTCAATTCTAGAATACAGTTTAAGATTATGGTGCTGACTTTCAGGGCTTTCTGAGGCCGAACATAACCAAACTTCTGTAGGCCAAGTCTAGTAGCACACCGAGATCTATGGATCTAGATCTGCTGGTTATCCCATGCGCCAGGTCACTTAAAAAAAATCACTTATTGTCTGCCTAAGGAGACAAGCATTAATAAAAAAAACTTATATAATAATCTAGTGTATATCACACTGAAATGTTTGAGACAATTGAAATGTTGCAAACAATGGACAAGAACCCTATGTTTTAATGGTTCTGTGAACTTCTTATAATAACCTGTGTTCTCCATCAGTCACTAGCCAAATTTGGCAAAAATGTTCCAAAATTTAATTCTTAATTTAATGTTTTATAGCATCATATAATCACCATAGGACTTTGGGTTAAACGTCTCTCCTATAAATGGAAAAACAAATGAGTGACTGATAGTCACACAAAGTCCCAGAACAAGAAAGAGTTAGAAAGAAAGAGAAGTGTTAATTGAGTTATTTCATGCCAATAACCTATAATGAGACAAAATGAAATAAGTAAGCGAGTGGCGCTCCATCTAGGGTGTATTCTTGCCTTAAACCCAGTGAGCGGAGCATGACTAGGATGAGACAGTTCCTGAAGATAATAAAAAACATATCATGGTAATATTAACCATGATAAAACAAATAAAAATCAATCATTAAAAACAATTAATTACAGCAGAGGTAGAGTAAAGAGATAGAGTCAGTATGTCAAACAATTGTTTAATAACAATTAAAATTCTTCTAGTCACCACTTGGATGAATGGGTATGGCGATGGGTGGGACACAACTGCATTACCAGGCACAATGCATACATATCCCAGGGGGCATATCCAAGCTCAGGACTGAACCATGGACCCTGGAGCTGTGAGGTGGCAACTTACAGTATAGGATGACGTACAATGACGTACCATCTCCATCTTTATCTCCGGACAAAGTTCTGCACATATAGTACAATGTAAGCAATCCCTAGCTCTCTAACCCGGGCTCTCCACCCATGTGCGCAATTTGTGATTCTCAGGTGCAGCTCTGACCTATTGTGGAACAATGGTAGTGATATGATATCAACAGTTGTCTACTGATTAATTATACTTTCCTATATGGCAACCCTCGAGGTCAAACCTAAACCATGGAAATTTCCATGACTAGCAAAGCCTATTGCTCTCAGGGGTGATGGTGAGACACCATCTTGAGACTATGCCAACTGATTGATGAGCTTACAGTAGGAACAGCTTTATTATTGAACAATGCCTGAATAGGTTACCAAAATCTAAAACAAAAAAACTGATGGTTCTGATATAGTTATTAAATAATTATATTAACTTTAGATTATATCACATGTTTAGTCAAATGTTACCTTTTACAGTAATATAAAGTTTGCAGTACATGCAACTTATCACTTATCTGTATGATTATACATGTTAACTGGGTAACTTTAGACCTTTCAGTTTTTAATGTATACAAGGATGTTCAAAGACACTTAAGTACAAACTCATAATACATTTTTCATGCATTTTTGGCTGATTAATACCATATTCCAGCAAAATTATGACATGTTTAGGCCAGGTTATCCTGAGTAAATTTCACACTGTAACAGCGCTTGTCACTGTCATGCAGGCCACCTGAAAGACAACCTTAATAGTTTCCCCACTCCTGTCAAGGCAAGCCTAAAAAGGACACTGAAGAAAACTGTGAGGAAGAGCAAAGAGAGAGGCTGCAACTGTCCAGACTAGCACAACTCAGCTGTCGCCACCTGAGAAAAGCCAGAAAAGCACAAATGAGCAGACGTGCCAGCTCTGTGCCCAGCAGAGATATTAAATCCAATAGTGCCCACCTCCCTCTTCTGTCAGCATGTGCCCATCCTCCTGGCTATGTCGACACAGAGGCCCAGACCTTGGTAGTTTTCAAAAATATTGAAATGCAATACACTCTCCAGAAACCCATGCATTCCAACAAGGGTGCTGGCTACTGTAATCCTTTTTTTTAATGATCTGTTCACTGACTTATGGTGGTCAATGCATATTTCTACCATTTTTCACATTTATTTCACATTAATATTGTGTGTTAGCAGGCAAATAAGTAGCCTAGAAATTAGTAAAAGAAAACAACTAAAATTTTTCAAGCTTTTCAAAGATAGAAAGTGTTTTTTGTAGTGCAACACTAGTTTTGTATTGGTAATGTGCAAAAAACCTGAATCAATCTCTCTGTTGTTTACTCACTTAATTGCTGAGTAGTTGTATGTGTGTACTTTGCACCTAGACATTTAAGGTACAGTATATGATAAAGGTGGTACTTGTGCTGACTATGCAATATATAATCTTGCCAGTGCCCCTGCATTGCAAGACCTAATCAGTACTGATAAGTTAAGGAGCATCTTAAAGGTTTTTTCATAGACTTAGTCAGACATTAGATTTAGTACACAACTATAGTTATGACTTTAAATGTATAGACATAGTATCACATATATTCTAGTCTAAAAACTGACAACTATACTATAATTGAGTGCATATGAAAATTATAATTGTGAGTGTGTGTGAAGTGAATTGTCTTGGAAAATAAAAACATTGGTTTGCTTTTCTTTATTTATGCTTATATATTATTAACTATTGTACTGATATCAGAGTATGTGATGGACTGTCTTCAACAGGCATTGTAAACCAAAAAATATTACACAATTTTCCAGTGTAGACACATTAACATTTTAAGCCTTTTTATAAGGTGTTTAATCCGGTACGTAAGTGCTGAGACAGGACTGCTGTGAAACTGCTGTGGGTGGTTCTGACATCTGCCCTGCACATTTTAATGGCTCCCAGCACACCTGTAAATGTTAATAAACGAATTAAGAGCCTTTTCTGAATTGACATGAGTAAGGAAAGCAGTAAAACGTGCAAGGCAGAGCTGAGAACCACTGGTCTAATGTACCCTGAATGGGGATGGTGGGTAAGGAGTGTCATGTCTGCTGAAAACAGGATCATCACAAAGAGGAAATGTATTAGTTAAGTCAGATGTTGGAAACAAAGAAGACTCAGGCCATGTCTTTCAATTGGAATTCGGTTCGATTAAAAAAAAATTTTTTTTTGAAAATTGAGGTTATTGTCATACATCAGTTTAATAACAGAATAAAAGAAAAAAAATGTATGGTAATAAATTGGAACATGTCCAGAAAAAAAATTATCAGTTTGACTTTGGACCCCCAGTGTGTACTACCCACTAAGTTGAGTATTCTGACTGAGCAAGACTGAGAAAGCACTGAGATCTTCTGCCATTATATTTAATTCAGATGGCACGGTGACATAGTGGCTAGTGTCGAGTTAGCATGTTCTTCCTGTGCTTGGTGGGTTTCTTCTGGGTCCTTAGGTTTCCTCTCACAGTCCAAAGACATGCAGGGTAATTGCCGTTCCAAAATTGTCCATTGTGTGTGAAAGAGTGTGTGTGTCTGTGTGTGCCCAGTGAATATACAGGGAATAGGGTGGCACGGTGGTGTAGTGGTTAGCACTGTCGCCTTGCACCACCAGGGTCCGTATTCGATTCCCAGCCAGGCTCGATTCCTGTCTCTGTGTGCATGGAGTTTGCATGTTCTCCCTGTGCTTGATGGTTTCCTCTTACAGTCCAAAGATATGGACTAATTGGCGTTCCCAAAATGGTCTGTAGTGTGTGTGCCCTGCGATGGATTGGCACCCTGTACAAGGTGTACTCTGCCTCGTGCCCTAAGCCTCCTGGGATAGGCTCCAGACCCCCACGACCCTGAATACAGGATAAAGTGGTATAGATGATGAGTGAGTGAGTGAGTTAATTGTTCATTTACATATCTTTTTCAGAATGACTCTTAAAAAGGGTGTTTGTTAAAACAAACCTTGATTACAACAAACTAATCATGCACTTAACAGCAGGTCTTTTCGAAGAAGATTTGACAGGAGTAATGAACTAAGAGGAACGCCTACATCAGCTTCAGGGTAGAAGCTCGTCTCATGTTTAATCAGTCACTTAGTTGCTGGACGTCACCGTTTGATCGATGTGCGGTCGCTATTGTGTCAACATGAGTAGTTTTTGGAGCAGGATTGGATTTAAGTTCAACATCCACTATCATTCATATGATATGGTATCACAAGGTTCTATTATATATATATATATATATATATATATATATTCATTATAGTTGGGATTTTTGTTTGTTTTAATGAACAATGAGAATAGTTTTGCTCATAGTTTAATTTGACACTCTACTATTTGCACATGTTTTAGATATAAAATAAAACTTCAATATCAATATGCCTTTGTCAGAATATGTGGGAACATATCAGGCTTCTTTACTAACTGTTGGTAAAACCTAAAGTACCATGGTGTTTTTGTCTTCCAGTTTCAAAAACCTTTAACCCTTTTCCCAACTTTGTTTTTAAATTTCTTGAAAAAAAAAAAAACATTCCTGTAAGGTTACAAAGCAATGATGATTCTTCGTGACTTCAGTCACGTTGGTATGCTGATATTGTTGTGACACGCACAACTAAATGCCAGTGCTCATCCAACTTCACAAAATGACGCCTCTGCAACGTCACGTCCATCACGTTGCTAGGCTGACGTTGGTCTGACTAACACTCACAACCTAACGGTTATCCAGCGTCAGCAAATAATGTTTCTACAACTTCACTTAAATGACGTTGGTTATACTAATGATGTTGCACTGACTTGCACACACAACCACATACCAATGGTCATCCAAGGTTGACAAATAATGTTGCTGCAACGTCAAGACAACCAAAATCTGCATCATCCGCATAAATGCATAACCATCCCACATACAGTGTCTTGCAAAAGTATTCATATCCCTTGAACTTTTCCACCTTTTGTCACATTACAACCACGAACATAAATGTATTTTATTTTAATGGGATTTATGTGAGACCATCACAAAGTGGCACATAGTTGTGAAGTGGGAAAAAAAATAAATAACTGCTTAAAAAAAAAAAAAAAACTAATAAATATCGCCTGCATTTGTATTCCGACCCCCCCCCCCCCCCCCCCCCCCCCCCCTCCGAGTCAATACTTCGTAGAACCAACTTTCGTCAGAATTACAGATGCAAGTCTTTTGGGGTGTGTCTCTACCAGCTTTGCACATCTAGGGAGTGAAATTTTCCCCCATTCTAATTTGATGAATAGCTCAAGCTCAATCAGATTGTGTCAATTTTCATATCCTCAATTGGATTTAGGTCTGGACTTTGACTGGGCCGTTCTAACAGGTTGTTAAGCTTTGATCTAAACCCTTCCATTGTAGCTCTGACTGCATGTTAAGGGTGGTTGTCCTGCTAGAAAATGAACCTGTGCCCCTGTCTCAAGTCTTTTGCAGACTCTAACAGGTTTGCTTCAAAGATTGCCCTGTATTAGGATCTTTGTATCTTGCCATCAACTCTGACCAGCTTCCCTGTCCCTGGTGAAGAAAAGACATGTTCCACAACATGATGCTGCCACCACCATGCACAGTGTTAGTTTTCCGCTACACATAGTGTTTTGCATTTAGGCCAAAAAGTTAAACGGTCAGTTTCATCTGACCAGAGCACCTTCTTCCACATGTTTGCTGTGTCCATCACATGCCTTGTCGCAAACTGCAAATGGGACTTCTTATTGCTTTCTTTCAACAATTAGTTTCTTCTTGCCACTCTTCCATAAAGGCAATATTTGTGGAGAGCACAACTAATAGTTGTCCTGTGGACAGCTTCTCCCACCTGAGCTGTAGATGTCTGCAGCTCTTCCAGGGTTACCATGGGCCTCTTGGCTGCTTCTCTGATTAATGTTCTCCTGTCAGTTTAGGTGGACGGCCATGTCTTGGTACAGTAGGTTTGCAGTTGTGCCATAATTTTTCCATTTAAGGGTGATGGATTGTACAGCGCTCCATGAGATGTTCAAAGCTTGGGATATTTTTTTATGACCAAACCCTGCTTTAAATATTAAACAACTTTATCCCTGATCTGTCTGGCGTGTTACTTTGGCTTCACGATGCTGTTTGTTCACTAATGTTCTCGAAAAAACCCTGAGGGCTTTACAGAACAGTCGTATTTATACTGAGATTAAATTACACACAGGTGGACTCTATTAACTAATTATTTGCCTTCTGATGGCAATTGGTTCCACTGTATTTCAGTAAAAGGTGCTGAGTACAAATGCACGCCACACCTTTCATATTTCTATTTGTACAAAATGTGGAAATCCATTTATTATTTTCCTTTTGCTGCACAGTTATGTGCCACTGTGTGCAATAAAATCCTAATAAAATACATTTAGATTTGTGGTTGTAACAAGGCAAAACGTGGAAAAGTTCAAAGGTAGTATGAATACTTTTGCAAGGCACTGTAAGATTTATTCTTGTTATGTTATATTCCAATTACACAACCAAGTCAAAATTCTCTACAATGTGTATAATCTCCTTAAGACCAAAACTCCCGCACAATGTATCCTAAGGCCCAGGGACTCTCACCTGCTAGGATTTATATGAAATACTCATTTTACTTCCAGAAATGAAAAACCTTACTATCAAGCTCTAAATCTGTCCCAGTAGCAAGGTCAAATGTGTGGTGATGCATCATTAATGTCCGTTGCAGGGGTCAAACCACAGGCAGACATTCTGACTGTAAGTGAAGATAAACAGGCATGACTCAACAAGAAAAGACAGTAGAAATGAAAACAAGACTCAGCCTTGCCTCTATTTCTCACATTCAAAGAAACCATGACAAACCGTGACTCTGTTTAACATCTCCTTGGAGAAAATTTTTAAATGTAATTCAGGTGAAGCATCTATCGTGGAATTCAATGTAAATGAGTTGTCACTAAACTCTAATAAAACCTAAGAAACTCTTAAACTTTTGAGAATAATCTCCGCCTCCCATGTCTTTAGCTGCCTGTAGCTGTATACGTCTTTTTCTTTCACTCTTAACGCTTACATCCAGTTTTTGTCACCCACCAGGACCTGTGGCTCCTGGGCACCACTGAAGCAAGATATTCCTTCAACTCAAACCTGTAGCCTCGGGCCACTACTTCAAAAGTGAGCACGCAAAGGAAATTACTACCCAAAGGGAAAATTGTAGTGCACGCTATCGGTCCTGTCTTATCACCACCGCGCGTTAAGCTGACACTAAGCTGAACGACCCATAACTCCTTCTTCATTGGCTTTTCAAGTCTTCTCAGGTGTAAAACATCAGCGAGATTGCTCTCAAACCGACGGCCCCATCGCATTGAAGCAAATCAGCTTAATGCAAACCGAGCCTTAAGAAAACCGCGTCCGTAGGATCAGGGATGTCAATCATGCGTTTGTGACATTTCAGTGCCAGTGCTTTGACCTGACAGCGCATTGAAAGGCAAGGTTTCTGAACTTGGCCTGTTATGGCAGACCGAAAAAACATGCAACAGGAGGTTCAAACATGTACCTGGAAAAAAAAAAAGGGAGTGCAATCACACCAACACCTCCCACGCGCCAGCCAATCAATTCTCACGCCCCACTGAACCTCCCACGCTAGTGTTCTCACACTGGCCAAGCAAATGCTACCCCCTGATATCCAAGAGAGACTGCAAGAGAGAGGCTTGTCTGTTTCTTTCCAGTTTCAAATGACTTATGGTACTTTACAAACATCTGATTTCAATACTTTTGGTGTTGTTGTTGTTGTTGTTGTTGTTGTTGTTGTTGTTGTTGTTGCTGCTGCTGCTGCTGTTGTTATTGCATCATTGCATATTTTTTACTTTATTAGAATAAGTCAGTTCTATAAATAATTATACTATATACAGTAACACAAGCAAATATTAAGTGGTTACGCATCATTATTAAGCTTAAATGTAAATGTTACCACATTAACAAAGCACATTGCATGAATCAATATTTGTCTGAATAACTTAATACACCTACACGGAATAATGCTTATGTAAGGAATAAAACACAACAGGTTCTGCTATATTAGGTATAATGCTATAATGTGCTAAAATAATCAGAGATGAGGTGCACTCCAACACAAAGCAGTGTTTTCACCTTGGTTACAGAAACTTCAGAAATGCAGAAATGCAACTCAACAAGTTATAGAGAAACACACTTTCCAAACTTTCTCAAGTCTGAAAATAATAATAATAAAAAAAATTTAAAAAAACTTTAGCACTGATTGTTACAAAGTGTGGAACTGGAGACTCCTTACACAGACTTTTGAGTCTCCTTATAGAAAACCTTACCCTCAGAAAAAAAGAGAAAACATAAAAGGTGATTTCAGTATATAGTGATATCTCTAACATCTACATCTGAAAATTACTTTCTTACATTTTTAAGGAATTTTCCTTAACTAATACCATTGCAAGCATTAATTACTGTTTCACTCACTCATTTTCTACACTACTAGTCTAACCCAGGGGACTCTAGGATACCCTGGATGGGGTGCCAATCCATCACAGGGCGCAAGCAATCACACACTTACACACACACTACAGGCAACTTAGCCTGATCTGCATGCCTCCCATGAACTGTGGGAGGAAACTGGAGTACCCAGAGGAAACCCACCAAGCACGGGGAGAACATTCAAACTGCATCCATCATCAATTTATTCTGCATATCCTGTGGTGGCTCTGGAGCCTATCCCAGAGAACTGAGTGCACGAAGAGGAAGGTCGACCCATCACAGGTCACACACACACACACACACACACACACACACACACACACACACACTCAAATGAATAATCCAATCAAATACTAGGGGCAAAGTGGAATCACTAATCAAGCTACTATGTTTGTCTTTGGATTGTGGGAGGAAACCCAGAAGAACCCAGAACCCAACAGAAATAACAGAACAGAAAGAACCCAGAAGAAATCCATAATTAGTTAATTAATTTTTATGTATCGTTTGTAATAAGTGATTATTGCTAAGTAATAAGGATTGGAATCACCAGGGATCACCCGATATGATATACACTATATTGCAAAACTGTTAGTATTACATTGTTTTTATATCCGGATTTATTATTATTATTATTATTATTATTATTATTAAATTTTGTTACAATTTAACAACAACCTTAGCAAATAATTCACCCCACCACACAGGGTGCAGTGCTGTCTGCCAATGTGTGAATACTGTAGTTTAGAGTGCGCCACCTGTAGGATTATAGCGTAAAAGCAAAATTTTTCCACCTCAAATGCAAACAAATAAAAATTTTAAATCTATTTAAAAAAATTCTGGGGTCAGTTTGGCAATGCATGAATTGGCAGACAAAAGAATCACAATATGTAACTGCATCATTTTTTCCCATCTCTACTAATTAACCTTAGCTACTTTATCTTTAATGTTACTGATGTTAAATAATGTTAAATAAGGCAAGCTTAATCTGAAACATTATTAATACTTATACTAACAAACATTTTAACTTTACTGCATTAAAAAATAAAAGTCATAAAAGACCCTTTCTTTGATCTCCATGTCTGACGACGCTATTACTCAGTGTCATTACTGAGTGTCCTAACACATTCACAAGAGGGACATCTAGCCATGAAGTGGTTTGTCCATCATTTAAAAAAAAAAAAAAAAGAAATGTCACTGGGGGAGAAGGAGGAGGCCCTTGACCTCATTTCCTGTCTAAAGTCTCACCCTCCATCACGAATGTGAACTAGTACGCAAATTCTGGTGCAGACATCATGAACACACCAGCGGATGTGACATGGAATATTAATGTATAATTCATAATGAACATGCCTGAGTGAATCAGCTGTCCCCTTTGCAGCTATAACAGCTTCAACTCTTCTGAGAAGGCTTTCCACAAGGTTTAGGAGTGTGTTTATGGGATTTTTTTTTCCCATTCTTCCAGAAGCTTCCAGATGCACAAGAAGGCCTGTGAGCCAGGCCTTATCGTCCAACATCAGATAGGACGAGAAGTTCTGGCTCACAGTCTCCGCTCCAATCCATCCCAAAGGTGTTCTATCGGGTTGAAGTCAGGACTCTGTGTGGGCCAGTCAAGTTCTTCCACACCAAATTTGATCATTAATGTCTTTAAGGACCTGGACACCAGTTACGGACCAGGTATGTTGGAACAGGTGTGGCGCTGTTTTTCAGTCAGTGGGCTCGGCCCCTTAGTTACAGTGAAATTAACTCTTAATGCTTCAGCATACCGGCATATTGGACAATTTCATGCTCCCAACTTTGTGGGAACACCAGTGCACAAAGAGTTGAAGCTGGTATAGCTGCAAATGGTAAACCAACATCATATTAATCCCTATTAATCCACATTAATTTAACCATATATGATGCATGAGAACACATGCAAAAAAAAAAAAAGAAATCTAAATCCTGGAAAGCATGAAATATTTTAAACTAGCCTTTTAATCTGTCAACCCTGTCATCAACCGTCCCGTCCGTTGTTCTCCAACCCAGGCATGGAGCAATGTTAATTTGTGACATTTGGCCATTAAAAAAGAATTAGTATATCATTAGAATAAAAAATGTTATCAATATTTATATTTGTTGCACAGCTTGTATAAAGGTGTAGTGCTGTCCTTATGGATGAATCTGGACAAAAACAAAAAAAAAGGGTTTTAGGCAGTTTCAGAGGGGTAAAATTATTGGCCGGCATCAAGCAAAGAAAACAACTAAAGCATGGAGCAGAATCGAAAATACTGTAATTGGGTTAAAAATCTTTGGTCAATAAATGAATATTAAGTGCTTTTAAAAATATTGAAAGGAGAAATCAAAGATAAGTTTAATAGAACAGATAAACAGCTGTTTATTTATGACTATACTCCCTATCCAGTTTGATAGGGAGAATAAAAATTAGCCTTTTAGTTCTGATGAGTCTAGATTTAACCTATTCCAGAGCGATGGACAAGTCAAAGTACGGAAGAGCATGAAGCGATGCTCCCATCACGCATAGTGTCCACTATACAAGCCTCTGGAGACAGTGTTATGATCTGGGGTCGCTTCAGTCGCTCAGGTCTAGACTCAGTAACGTTATGTGGCACTAAAATGAAGTCAGCTGACCACCTGAATGTACTGAATGACCAGGTTATCACATGAGTTTTTGTTTGGTTGTTATTTTTCTTCCCTCATGACACAGCCTTATTCCAGGACCCTGATTATTAAAGAGATTTTCATACATGAATTGGACAACACATTGTGCATCAGAATCAAAGCCAAAGGCGCTTAAACAAAATCTTAGAATGTGCACTTTTTTTTTTTTGGTCCAGACAGGCAGCATATAAAGTTTAATGTCGCAGAATATTCATGAAACTATCCGTGAAAGCACTACCATGTTTTAATTTCATTTTTAAAAAATGCAGCTTGTCACTAAGCAGAAACTGTTCTATCCTGAGGATTTCCTGTGTCACGGCTTCACCTCACCGCTGACACTAAAGACTTCGTCCATAAGTGTTAGATATAACAGAGAAGTCATTATATGCCATATCAACCTTTACACGTTTACACAACCTTTTTACGTCTGTCCTGCGAGTCCCCTGTGACATGTAATAATGCACATTTGTAAGTTCCTGAGAGAGAGAGAGAGAGAGAGAGAGAGAGAGAGGTTAAAGTGACTCAGTGACCAGAAGCCATCCGTCGGTCCTCCCACCGTGTTACACTGCACTCATAAAGCATATCAGTGAATACACAGAGAATGATTGGAGGAGTTAAAGTTTGGCATTTTTTATAGAGTCGAACGTTCTTCTTTATTCACTCAGTTATTTCCATGTGCTGACGTACAGAGGTAGAGCAGCAGCACAGATTGCGTGTGTGTGCGTGATTACGTCACAGCTGGCCAGGCTTTATAAATGCCTCTCGCTTTTCTTCATGAGAACAACTGCTTTCACTCTCAGACAAGCTGCACAGTCTTCTGAACAAGGCAAAGGTAAAACCCTTCATTCGTCTGCATTTCTCTCTATCTATTTATAAAATATATTTCAAAAATACCATACAATTTGTGTTGCATATGTAAGATTTGTAATGAGCCAATTTGCTTAAAAGCCATGATTTTGGATGAAATTTAAGTAAAACTTTCTTGGAAAACAACTTGTACAATAAGAACAAGCATATTATAGACGCTTCAAAGATATAGTAGAATGTTTTTACTTGAATTGTTCGATTAAGTACTTTTTATTTATACTTTACATTTCATACAGTTATTTACTATTATTAATTCTTCTTTGCAATCACTTTCTCTTATCTTGTATTTTGCACTTATTTTGCTTTATTTTAACATTTTCTAATTATTTGACTGTTTTGTTCCTTAGTTTTAGTGAACTTTTTGCTCATTTATTTAAATTTAATGTATCAATTTGCACTTTTCCTTATTTTATTCACCATTTTACCATCTTACCATTTAATTTTTTTATTTCTGCAATACAGTAAATTGTATTGTATACTAATATCTCTCTATCTATCTATCTATCTATCTATCTATCTATCTATCTATCTCATTTGTTCAAATTTATTTTCAAACATCTACAACACTTTGATAGGAGATAACATGCAGTGAGAGCTTGTACTTACAGTTGTTCTCTTGTTTTTTTCTCTCTAACTCCATCTGCCGCAAACACACACGCACTGACACACACAGGATGAACTGTGGCGTGTGTGTGTGCGTGCTCCTGGCCGCTCTCTCGGTCACCTTTGCGGCTCGCACCCGCTCCTCACCGGTGCAGGAAGAGAACAGCGCTCTGCCCTCGCAGATGGACTCCAGTGTGAATGCAGGACACGATGCCAACCCCCGTGCCAACCTTAATGAGCTGCTGGCCAGACTTATCTCCAGGAAAGGTGAGAAACACCCTCCCCCCCCAACACACACACACACACACACACATACACCACATCACATCACATCACATTGCTACTGTAAACTAACAAGTATGTACTACTACCTGTAATTAAAATTGTTTTGAGAAAGAGGGGAAGGGAAGGAGAGAGAGTGAGTAAGAGACAGACAAGCAGACAGACAGAGACGGAGAGAGAAACCAGGAGGAAACCAGACAGAGAGAAAGATCAGAGAGAGAGAGAGAGAGAGAGAGAGACAGAAATTAAGCTCCAGAGATAAAGTACACCAGGAGAAAGACAGAAATAAAGTGGACAGAAAGAGCGACAGAGAAATCAAGAGAAAAACACAGACACAGACAGGGATCAGAGAGAGAGAGATCACTGGAAAAAAAAGAAAGAAAAAGAGCAAGAGAGAGAGAGAGAGAGAGAGAACAGCTTTATCATTGTATCAAGTATATTGATGTTTAATTGATGTTTAGGACAATTTATTATTTTTATGAATTGAATTTTATGATTTTTGCAGGAAAAAAATTACAGATTTCTTTTTTTTTTCCAAAAAATTTTAATTAAACTTAAATGATAAATTCTCGCCTTTTTTTCTAGTAATCTTGTGAGGAATTTTATTTATTTGATTGTCTACCAAAATGTGAGGGTTTGAACTGAATCGAAAGAACAGGAGAGAGACAAAAAGACAAGAGTGACAGAGAGGGATGTTGGGGGGGGTGTAGTCTTAAAATTGCTTTTAAAAGAAGAATTAGTGCAGTGCTTCTCTTCATTATCTTCTTCCTCTGCATGATGAAGTTCCTCATCTCATTTATTTTATTTTCAAAGTCCAGAACAGTCGTATCCCACGGCAACGCCTCAATTTAGATTTAAGCACGACGGTAAAAACGTCCAGCACCATAACTCACTGGACAATGAGCTCGCATTAGTGGTTCAACAACTGGATATACTGAGAATGTGCCATACAGTACATCCTAACACCGCAACACACACACACACACACACACACACACACACACACACACACACACACACACACACACTGCTGCGTTTTTTGAAAGCAGAAAAGAGACAGCTTTTTGTGCATTTTGTGGTCATGTAGC
>JAOVVB010000026.1:10072398-10084701 GCA_028570985.1 Heterobranchus longifilis
TAGAGACTGAATGAGTTTGCTTTCAAAGCAAATGAAAGACGAAGAAAGAGACAACATGTCCAGACTGATCACCTCCCTCCTCCTCCTACTCCTTTTCAAATAAAAGACCTTTTCCTTCAATCGCAGTCTCACTACTTTTTAGGCTGTAGATATCGGTGAGATAAAAGACAATATAATCCGTCAATCTCTTGCCCAAACAACACACCATTATTTTTTTTAAAAAAGAAGAAAAGCAAACACACAACTGGTGTGGGTGTATAGGACATGTGTTTAGGTCTAACCCTCATCGAGTACACCTGTCCTGGTTAATCAATCATCAGTGTTTTATCATTAGTCCGGCGAACTAATCCTTCTACACACATGTTCTGCTTTTCCACTTGTGGCCTTTTTTCTCCTTTCTCCTGGTGTTATTATTTGAACACCATTTTAACTTCAAAATCACACAGCATAGACTTGAACGGTTCTAGGACATGGCCTGGTTTTCCATGCACACACGTAATCACATGACCTACATTTATTAGGACGATTTAATAAAGGTTAAAAACTGATAATAGCAAACTACATCCTAATGCTGTACACAACATTAATATTAGGTTTGAGGAGTGCACAAACTTTTGCACAATCATCCTCCCGTCCTGTTCTCAGTGACTGATAGACGTCTTTAGACTAATAGACGTTTCTTTTTTTCCCAAGTCACCACAATGTCGCTGAGCCACGCAAACACTGCATCATTACTCCAGATGAATATTCTATAAACCGATTTATATGCAAATCAGCTTAATCCATATTTAATCTGTGTGTGTGTGTGTGTGTGTGTGTGTACATTTCAGGCAGGCAAGATTTAAAGCAGAAAAAATGCTTTGGTTGGCCATTGTAAGGTTTATTCTCTAGTGCCAATGGTGTGTGTGTGTGTGTGTGTGTGAGTGTAAAGACATCGCTCACTTTGCTCATTCTGTTTGTAGATGCCCTTCATTCACTGACAGTAAAAAAGAAACACACAATTCATGTGTACAGTTGTTGTGAGGACCTTCATTTAAACAGGTATAAATGCAGTTAATTAACCAAAAGTGTAACCAAAAGTAAGCCTTAACATACAGTATATAAAATGTACATATTAAATAATCTTTTTTTTTGTTTTGTTTTTTCATTTGTTTATTTGTTTTTTTTTTATAATGTTTAAAAAATAAATCTTTGTAAGGACCAGATAAAAGATACCTATAGTTTGAATTTGGTCCCCACAAAGAAACCACTTCCACACACCACACACTAATAGATTTTATGGTTTATAATATACGATAAATTAATAATTCTGTATTATTTGTTGTCATATTTATCTGGACTTTGGTTTAACTTTTGAAACAGTTTCATTATTTTATGTTATTTATAGTTATAGTCATTTTTTAAACTATGATTTTTATCGTACAAAAAAAGATATAGATGCATAAATGACAATGCCATTTAATTGTTTTTCATGGAACATCTCCAATTATTAAGATGCATGATTTGTTTGTTTTTTTGGCACGTTACTTGTTACAGAAATAGCTGCATGTTTGTTTTCCAGCTTAATCAGCAGTGACGCCTAATTTAAAAGAAAAAAATCTTCTCTGCTTTAGTTTGCTTAAATGTAAACATTTTTCAGGTTAACCATGTTAAATTGTTTTTCCAAAAGGTCAGATTTTCCCTGCGTTTTATTCTTTTCATTAAAACACCTATTCAGATGACACTCTGACGGATTGTTCGGTTTTACACACAATTGTGTGCACGTCATTAAGACAAAACCTAACGCTGTAAAATTCTGAAATTCATGTAAAGATTTTTGTAATTCCATTTTTTACTTCTGTATATAATTATATAATTGATTGCTGTAAATTGTGTCAAATTAGAAAAGAGTGTGAATTAGAAGCAGTTTCACTAGCCTCACCCTAGGAATTTATGTTCTTAATTACTAGAGATGGCACAAAAGAATGTTCTTTATCGATATTGATACTGGAAGCTTAAATTTTCATAAAAAAATTGTAACAGATGTTTTTTTTTTTTTACTGAACAATTACATTTAAATTCTTAACAAACACAACAAAAAATAATAATAATTGACACTG
The DNA here is from genome assembly GCA_028570985.1 of Heterobranchus longifilis. Classification (NCBI taxonomy): domain Eukaryota; kingdom Metazoa; phylum Chordata; class Actinopteri; order Siluriformes; family Clariidae; genus Heterobranchus; species Heterobranchus longifilis. Next base: position 10,074,498 of record JAOVVB010000026.1, read on the forward strand.
TGGAATGGAATAACAACGTTTTCATCCCGACCAAATAAAATAATGTCATCTTAAACTGTAAGTAAACATTTCAGGTTTTAGCAATATGTTTCTTTTCCGAACCTAATTCCAACTGTCTGTTTTTCTTACAGAATTTGACATCCGATATCTGAATCACTGCTTTTCATTGATCGTTCATCTCCAGCAGTTCCCACGGACATTGATTTCACGTTTTTGCCGTAGGCTGGTTTGGGGGAACCAAAAGGAAAGTCTAATTGTCTGCTTGTTCTTGCAGCATTTTTGTAGCTATAGCTCTCAGAAAACCTTCTGCTTGAGAGAACAAGGTGGTTGAGAAGTAGGACTTTTTCAAAGGTAAGATCTTTAGGGATTTGTGTATTTGGGTGTGGATTGATCGTGCATCGACCACCAGAAAAACTTCATTACTATGGAAAGAAACATTGTTGCGCCTTTAGAAACTTTTCTGAACATTTACAGATGGACTGCAAAAATTCTGCCTTTAGACTTTTTAGAAGGTAACAAAAGTAATAAACTTTTGTTCTTCACGCAAGGTTAACGTTCTTGAATGTAGTTTGTATGTTTTTGGCTAAAATGTACGAACAGTGTAAGAAAACTGGCAGTGGGTCACTAAATATAAAGATTAAAATTAATCTTGGATTAGAGGTACTCCTGAATAATGAGAACCGAGTCCTTGTCCAATTACTTACAGACTGCAGTGCACTTTGACCCTCCTTAAAGTTGGCATGAGTGTGTGTGTGTGCAGTCCCAGTCCTCCTAACATTCATTATTATTGACTGTCCAATGAGTGTGTGTGTGTGTGTGTGTGTGTGAGAGAGAGAGAGAATGAGAAAGGGACAGATTAGAGTCTCTAGGGAATCCAGGAGGTGTCCCAGTGGTCCTCATTATCCCCCTATTGGGCCTTGCTGTGGCCAACCATGAATATTTAGGGATGTACCGCTGACTGAGTAACCCTGGTTCTGTGTGTGTGTGTGTGTGGGCGTATGTGTACAGTCAGGAGAACGGGCAGGAATGAATCATGCTTGCCCTCAGTGGATGAGCTTATGTATATGGGAGCATGTGGTTTCACTTACACTGTTTTTTGCCTGAAAAATGTTTTCTAAAATGCGTAGTATTAAATTTGTAACACGGGTTGAGACTCTCGCCGAGGCACCATGGCACACTCCTCATTATAAGACATTTTAACATTTAAATATTCTTAAGGCTGTGTATGTTAAAATTACACGGGGCGTTCAAGTCAAACCAGGACTTTGATTATGCAGGATAACAGAACAACTCTTTATTTCTCTATATAATCTCCTACCACACTAATGCACTTGGATACCATCAAGGTAGAAACTTTTCTCATTACGCCGGAGCCACGATCGGACCACCTGTCTTTTTCACATCTGAAACGCTGGCCTCCCAGGAACGCCTTCAATGGAACAAACATGTTGAAATGGCTTGGAGCGAGGTCAGGACTGTGCGGGGGATTTGAGACTCCCAGGGCACAAGGCGGGGTCCAGCCTGCCAATCCATCGCACTCAAGGTCAATTAGCCTAATCCGCATGTCTTTGGACTGTAGGAGGAAACCGGAGCCGCCAGAGGAAATCCACCAAGCACGGGGAGAGCATGCAAACTCTCTCGAACCCTTGACCCTGGAGGTGTGAGGCGACAATGCTAACCACTATGCCACCGTGCCGCCTATAAGTAATTATAGTAATTATGTCGCCTTTAATATTTTTAAATAGCATACATAGCATAAAAAAATTACCTTCCTCACAAGTTTTTTTTAAATGGTAATAACTATTTCTATATTGTACAGCTGTTTTTCTTATTTTTCTATATTTTTTCATATATCTTTCTTATATTGTATATTTTGTACTGTACAGTTATTTTATTTTATTTTTTATTTTATTTTATTTTATTCTTTCTTAGTTAAATTTACCTTCTATTTCTTTTTCATATTTATTTACTATTCATAGTCTTTTATTTTAAGGTCAAGAGCAGTTGTCTAAGCATTTCATTGCATATTGTACTATGTATGACTGTGTATGTAATTTGAATTTGGAAATATAGTTTTTTTCCAAACAGACAATAAGAGACCACTTTGAATGGTGAGCTGTGTATATACGTCAACATGTTACACACTACTACTGGTTTATTTTTTTATTTTTTTCAATAATTCATTCATCTAAAGTAAAAAAAAAAAAAAAAAATGATCTACATGTTTCAGGATTGCAAGCAAGTTTTTGTAGTCGAAAAAAATCATGTGATACTTCGATCTTAAGTCTTCCTCCCAGAAGCTGCGCCTACGTCTGTATCAGATCAGCTATTGGGTTACATTGTTCAGTTTCTTGCTTGTTTTGAGTTGGGAAGGGTGAGACTGCCTCACGGCCTGAAATGAGTCACGGGGTCATCACAATCATCATTATTGAAGTAAAAAAAAAAAAAAAAAAGACAAGACAAGACTGCGGGATTTTTTTTTCACCATGTACCTGTGTACAGAAAAAAATAAGGGATGAGTACGCTTTGATCTTCTCCATGTCACTAAAATGACTTTGATGCTTCAGAAAATGTCATTTTTATTAATAAAAATATCATTCATCTCTGTTGCACGTTATTTTTCTCAGTTTCTTGGGAACCAATGAGACGTACACATAACCGTGTGAGCGTATCTAATCTTTACCAAGAAGTGAGGACTATATTTATATCATGTTTAGAACCCTCCACAGGATCTAAAGAGGTCGTCGAGTTACAAGGTCATTGTGTCTCATTTCCCACGGAGAGGTCTGGGGTCAAAGGGGAGGAGCTACGGCTCAACCCGCTTCTGGTGCTGAGCTGGAACAACGGCCCAGGGGCGGCGCGTGATTGACAGATCCTCGATTCCTTAACGCTGCTCGAGGGTCGAGTGGATTAGGTTCGCAGGATGGCTGTGTGCAAAGACACGTGATGGAGTGCACAGAGTGTATTATGGATATTAGAACTATACATTTGTACAGCTTTGTGCGAATACACAGACTGTATGTTAAACCCTTGTGATGTATGACTCGACAAACAGGGTTATAAGGAAAAATGTTTTTTTTAAAAAGACTAAAATGATGCAAATTCAATCTATACTATGTTCTAGTCCTTGTAGTACTACGCGGTAGGTGTGGAATATTGATTGGTCATGTGACCACCACTTCAGGTTCGCTTGAACCTGTGAATTTGTTCCCCTGTTGAACCCTCTTGATTCTGATTGGTTGTTGAGATATCGATTCATTTTTGCGTCACAGCACGCTAACACATATCGCTTCTGTAACCCGCGCAGACTGACTTGTACGGATGATGCTCGATATAAATCGTGTGATATCACCAGACGTGAGCAAAGTACACAAATCCTGTACTTGAGTAAATGTAGACATTCTCTATGGCAATTATTACTCAAGTAAAAGTAGAAGTTCGCGATTTTTATTATTATTGCATTATTATTATTTTAAACCCCACTCTCCGCGCTTCCCAATTGTGGATGTGCACAATTTCTGAATTGTGGATCCACTATTTGTCGCCATGCAGAAATGTAGTTAAGTAGAAGTACAGATATTTCGTGGAGGATGTAGTGGAGTAAAAGTAAAAAGTATCTTCTAATAAATCTACTAAAATGAAGTACAGATATGATGATATGAAAGATGTACTTAAGTCCAATAACAAAGTAAAAATACCTTCCACCTCTGGAAATCACTGATATGTTCAGGCTTCCATCATTGTTTGGAAGGAGTCTCCAGTGCCAGCACTTTGTAACAGTCGAGGTACCTTTAAATGATTGATTACAAGCATGATTTGACGTTCTTCAAAAAACGAGCAACGTCTCGGCGTGTGTTTTTCCTCACACACACACAGCATTCGCTCTCTGGAGGACGTCTCTGCTTTAATACCGTGACATCATTTATTTACAACAACGCACATGACATGACTAATTCATGGGACATTGAGCTTTCCATCCTGGTTCCTGCACTGGATAGCACCCAGAGTTAGTGTGTGTGTGTGTGTGTGAGAGAGAGAGAGAAAGAGATTTCACTTAGTGCTAACCTGCTTAGACACGAGCTTTGAGTCGTCCTTATTGGATTTTTTTTTTAATACCTCAAAGGTGATCTCTTTGATCTGTTGACATTTGGCTTTCATCTTCCTGCTCCAGCTACCAGCGAACACCTGCACATATGCGTGTGTGTGTGTGTGTGTGTGTGTGTGGGGACAAGTACCTCTCAAAGCCAGGAGCCTTTGCGGTTGCCAGGCAACAGTCCTCTTGTTCTTGTGAAAGCAGACTGTGTGGTGTGTGTGTGTGTGTGTGTGTGTGTGTGTGTGTGTGTGGGACAAATAAAATAAAAAAAAACTGCATAAAAAGTTAGCAAATATACTGTGAATGTCTTCAGATTTATTGTTTACAAATTGCGTACTGTAGCTGTTTTTTTGTCTTTATATTACGTTTATTTGGTTCTCTAATTTAATTTCTCAGTGATATTGGTTTCTTGCTTTTTTAACATCATCTTTAGTGTAGAAGTTTATACTACAGGATTTCATTCTTTTCTTTTCCCAGCATGTAGCTCGGATTACCGTGTGAGAACCTCCTTCTCCACATCTGATCAGTTGGATCAGCTTCTCCTCCATTACCCGTTCTGGATTCTGATTGGTCAGTCGTTGCTTGATTTTCCTTCGGCCTCAGAAAGTGTGTGTGTGTGTGTGTGTGTTTCCAAAGTCTTTCTTGCTTTGTAAGTCAGTTTGACAATCACAGAGCTCAGAAACACCACATTGTGACCCATGTGTCTTCATTTAATGTGGGCTTCTCTGTCACACACAGGTGCAGTGTGTAGCCTCCAGCAAAGTGTGTGTGTGTCTGTGTGTGTGGGTGGGTGGGAGTGGAGGTCATGGAGTTCTCTTGTTGTATTTCCTCCCCCTCTTTCTTTCTCTCACGTCTAAAATCTCCTGCCATCTCCCTTATCTCCCTTCCCGTCGCTCCCCTTTCCTTTGATCCACTGATATATGACTCCAGTGTGTTTCAGCTTGTGTGTGTGTGTGTGTGTTTAAGGGGGAAGAGCGGAGCTGCTGGAGAGCTGAGAGAAAAAGATTCGTACCCTCACACATCCCAGTTTTTATGCGGCACATCACAGGCTCTTTACATACACAGACAAGCTGCCTTTCGGGCCAACTCGGACAAACCCTTCTTCCTCCTTCTTGCTCGGAGATGGAGGGACGAGCGTGTGATCTTTCTGAAGTCGCCGGCGGAGCCAAAGCATCAGGGCACGGCTTCAAACTGGAGCCGGCCGCTTTGGCAAGGGCTCAGTGAAATTCCTCGCGCCACAACAAAGGCGGGGGGAGGGGAGGCTGTGGGGCAGAAACTTTTTTTCTTTTTCTTCCCTCACAAGTATAAGCATGTGCAACAGACCAACATTTCAAGCTAATGAGAACTAAGAAGTCACTCAGTGTTTTTGTTTTCTTCTTCTTGTTGTTTTTAATCCAATACATGGGCCGATCTTGGAATATCTTTTTTTTTTTTTATGTTCTGAACTGTGAAAATGTTCAGATTCTATTATGAAATGCAGTAAATCCTATTGAACGAATTACTGTTCTTCGGTGGGGTGCCGTTACTTTAATTACATACATGCCATCGCTGCAGTTATTATCCTCATAATAAGCACAGGATGTTCCACCATTGGCATTAAGATCAATAAGGTTTCCATTAAACATGCACTTCAAAGAGAACATAAAAGTATCCCAAAGCACATCTTTCATATATGATTCGATAACAAATGATAATGTCTTAAAATAATATAAAATTTAATAAACTTCTGGTGTTGATGCTCTGCCAATTTTTGATGTCTTGCCAAAAAATGCTACCATATTATGAATGGATAGCTGGATATATCGATTCATGTCAAACGTACAATAGCAGTAAATGAAGCATGTTTTGAACATTTAACATTTGTTGGAGAACATGTTTATGGTCAACATGGTTAATATGGTAGCATATTCTGAACAAAATGGCTAAAACAGTTTTCAAGACTTTCAGTTACCGTTACGTAGCAAAAAACAAAAAAAAAAAACAATAGGTAGCATGGATTGTTAGAACACCGGATAAGCGGGATAAAGTTGACAATCACACAAACATAAGAATTTTTTTTGAATAATTGCTTATGAGAAACGAGATAAAGGAAAAGAGCAGAGATGGTTTGCTCTACAACTTTTGTTTCTGAAGCCAGTACTTCTACAATGCTACTTGGCAGAAAACATATAAGTAATTCCGATTCTGCTCTGCTACGTAATATTGTGTTTAAGCTACTAGCATTGGTACATTTGTAGCTCCAGCTACTTCTCTCACCAGTCTTTCTTCTCTTTCACCGATGTTTCATCTTCCAAAAAATTACGAGATCAATATATTGTGATGTCCTGTTCAAGGTTGCAAATTTGTTTGTTTTGGAAAACAAAACTAGATTTATTGGAAAATATCAACGAAACAAATGACGGCTGCAGGAGGGTGCATTTGTCCTTCAGTAATGGGTGGGATTGGTCAGATTTCCTTCAAGGACCGGGCAAACTGATTGGTTTTCCTTCGGACAGCTTTTACTTTCCGAAGGTGTTTGGTTCATCAGTTTACCTTCAGGACGTTATGAGGGTGTTCAGGTTGCCTGACATGATGGGTGGAATAGCAAGGTATTCACAAGGCTGGGAGATTGGTCAGATTTCTTTCAGGAGGCTGTGTGATTGGTCAGATTTATTTTGTGAGCAGACAGGAGTGTTCAGATTTCCTTCAAGATCAGGTGAAACTGGTTAGTTTTCCTTTGGAGAGCTTTTATTTAGGAGGGTTATTTGCTTTATCGGTTTTTGTTCAGGAGGGTGTGGGATTGTTCAGATTACCTTTAGGTGGGTGTAAAACTGGTCAGATTTCCTTCAGGGTGCCTGGAATTGGTCAGAGTTCCTTTGGGAGCAGACAGGATTGGTCAGATTCCCTTCAAGGACAGGAGAAACTGGTTGGTTTTCCTTTGGTGAGCTTTCTTTCAGGAAGGTGTTTGCTTCATCAGATTATGTTCAGGAGGGTGTGGGGGTGGTCAGATTACCGTTAAGAGGGTGTACATCAGGTTAGATGTCCTTTCAGAATGGATGGGATTGCTTCGAAAGGAACTTTGACCAGACAGTTTTGGACAGCCTTTCTTCTCGGGGCTGTGGGGTTGGTCAAATTTCTTTCAAGAGGGCATGGAATTGGTCAGTAATCCTTTGGGAACAGAAAGAATTGGACAGTTGTCCTTTAATAGGCAGTGGGACTGATCAGATTTCCCTTAGAATGGATGGATTGGTCAGATTTACAGCAAGAACATGTAGGATTGGTCTAAATTCCTTTGGGAGCTTACAGGATTGGTCTTATTTTTTTGAAAGCAGACAAGATTTATGAGATTTCTTTTGGGGGCAGGTAGGATTGGTCAGATTTCCTTCAAGTACAGATGACTGGTTTGAACACCTTTCCTTCAGAATGGTGTCTGCTTCATCAGATTTTGTGTAGAAGAGGGTAGGGCTGGTCAGATACCTTTAGAAGTGTGTACAACACGTCTGATACCTTTAGAAGTGTGTACAACTGGTCTGATTTCCCCCAGGGTGGCTGGAATCTGTTAGATTCCCTTTCAGAATTGACGGGATTGCTCCCAAAGGAATGCTGACCAGACAGGATTGGACAGCTTTTCTTTACAGGGCTGTGGGATTGGTCACATTTCTTCCAAGAGGGCATGGGATTGGTCAGTGTTCCTTTGGGAACAAAAATTATTGGACAGTTGTCCTTTAGGAGGCAGTGTGATTGATCAGATTTCCTTCAAGAACAGGTCTGAATTCCTCAGGGAGCAAACAGAATTAAACACCTTTCCTGTCGTAGAATCAGTCAAATTTCCTTCAAAAGTTAGTGGGATTGGTTTCGTTGGGAGCTAGACAATGCATTCTTTATGCTCCCTAGCAAACGAAAGTCTTTTTTCCAGATTAGCCTCACTCATTGCTGAGTGGTTTTCTTAAAGATACACAGCTGTTTAATCCCAATACCCTTAGTTCTCTTTACACTGTGTATGTGGAAATGCTTTTACTTTCACTGTTAAATACATCGGTTTGTTCTACAGTTTTTTTAACCGATTTGATCTTCAAGTGTTCTTCCATCATGCTCTCATTCAGGACGTCTTACGGTTGGTTACGTTGGAAGATGATGGTTCACCACTATGCTTTCAGGTTTTAAATGTGTTGGACAGGTTCTGACCCAATTTTAGTGGAATCAGTAATATCCCTAGTCATTTTCATTGCTTGATGCTGACTTATAAATTAAAAAAAACAAACTTACATAGCCACAACCACAGGATGTCTCTTCTGACATGTTTTGTTCGGATTGAGAAGCTACTCACGGTCAGTTAGGGTTAAAAATTTTGCTGCCAGCTGAACCATATGAAATCACTGCAGTAATTATCCAAAGGAAAGCTCTTGACTATTTGCCTAGTTAAAGCCAAGTGGTAATTTTTTTTTTCTTTGGCTGGGCAGTGTTCTCAGCTCATAACTATATGACAAAGATTACCGTTAATGTTTAATAGTGAACCAGCTGCATTTTTCCAGCACAACATCAGAGGCGTAACAGCTGACTGGCTGCATTCGTTGTAATACGGCAAACAAAATGGTTAAGCTCTGGCCAATAAACAAGATTCAGGATCTATTTATAAAAAGAGGGTTAGCTGGTTAGAGCAGCTCACATGCATGCACACACTCAAATGTTCCTCCCTTTGATCCCTCTCCCCCTCATTCACACACACAGGATCATGTTATTTTCCTGAAAAACTGCTCTGTAGATAAGCAACCATGAACCAGTTATATGCTAAAGCGTTAAAAAGGATGACTCAACACACATCCATGTTCACAATACTAAATTTAGAGCCACGGTAACGAACTATAGTACAAATGTGCAAAGTGTTGAGTAAAACCACACAGACGGAAAAATAAACACTGAGGATGAGACCGAGATTCGCACCAAGCGTGGCGTGATGAAGAGGAGCTACTGTGACCAAGCTGAAGTTGATCGGATTCCCGGAACAGCATTTGAATGCAATTTTTCATTTAAAGAAACGTCACACATTTGATCTGTTTATAGTTCCGCCCTCGAAAGAATCCGGCACATCATGTTACCAAGAAACCACAAGGGACAAAAACATTACACAGCATTTGTAACAGTATTCTCTTTCAGGGCAGTGGTTCGCAAAATATTACTTGTAAGGGAGCCGATACTTAAGAAAATAGTTCTTTGTGTGCAGTCTGCTTGTATTAATTTATATTAGACCTTAAGCTGACTCCTTCACATGGCAGCAATACCTTTAAAATTGAGGAGAAAAAAAAATGATAATCATCCAATGTTAGCAAAGGGAAAAAATAAATAGTCTTGGGATACAGAGTGGAATAAAAGTCTTTTATTGTTTAGCTATGTCATTATCCATGTTCCCGAAAGAAGCCGCACAGGCAAACAAAAAGAAAAAGAAAAACAAACAACGACGTCGCTTCGATAGAGACTACCTCGAGATAGCATAGAAAAGAAAAGATCTTTGTCAAGCCCGTGAACCCCCCCCCCCCCCTCATTTCACTCCACACCTTATTTGGAACAATTGTGACACTGAAAAGCGCTGCTCCAGCCATACTTTTTTTTCCCCCCTCATTTAATAAGAATGCATATATTTCTCCCACCCAAATACTCCAAGGTTTAAACAGCTGATCGTATAAAAAAAAAAGCTACACATCGTTACACTTTCAGTCAGAATACATAGAAACCGATTATTAGTGTTCGACACCGTTTACGTGAGAAAGATCGAGAAACCGAAAATGAGGCAAGTCCACTACAACTGAACACTACAGAAGACAAAGAAATACAAATTACTGCTGAAACAAAAAAAACTGGAAAAAAAAAATATATATATAATAACGAATACATACTAGAGGTCAAAACGAAGCTAGGAGGTCAGTACCATTGACTGATCTTTAAAATAATAGAAAAAAAAGGTTTTAAAAAAAGGAAAGTTAAAAGTGACATAAAAACAAAGCTAAAAAGGTTTTACAGTTCCATCATTAGACCTTTCTTCTCCGCTCTTCAAAGAGCAACCGCTTCCAAAATCCCTCACGACCTTCCTTCCTCCATCAGGGCCAAGCGGGGAGGGAAAAAAAAAAAAAAAACATT
>JAOVVB010000026.1:10087875-10114278 GCA_028570985.1 Heterobranchus longifilis
AAACGATCAGATAACTGCAAAACTGGTTGGCTATTAGAGAATCTAATCAATGAACTCCTTAACTTGAAAATATGTGGGGAACATCCTGTACCTTAATAAGAGGCCAGTGTGAGGGAGGGTGAAGCAGTTTGACCACCACGGGAAGACCGTAGTGAAGGCGCACAGCGTTTTGGGCCATTTCAGCATCCTGGTGTCTGGAGGTGAGATGGCGGAGGGCACACACGGCCGGCTCGGTGATGTCTTCACGGTCTCCGGCTCGGAGCACGGTGCGCACGAGAGACTCGATGCCACCGACCTGGCACACCATCATTTTGTTCTTGTAGTTGTTGCAGGTAAGGTTGGACAAGATCCCGGCGGCGCACGTCACTACATTGATGTCGTCCGAGCCGAGGAGTTGGACCAGGGTGCCGAGCAGGCCCTCCATACCCTCCTGTAGTGTGCGAAAGGAAAAAATTAAATAAATAAAAATACAGCCAAGTTAACATAGCTAAGAAAAAAGAAAGAAAGAAAGAAAAAAAAAAAAAAAAAAAAAAACCCCACCCCAGCTGTTGTGTTTTGTGTGTGTGTACCTGCTTGGTAGCAGCATCTGACAAGTTTCTGAGGGTCCAGAGGCAATTCTGTACCAGTCTCTGACTGGGGTCGGTCAGGTGAAGGCCAAGCGCCTGCATTCCTCCTGAAAAACAACAATTTTTTTTTTTTTTTTTTTTAAATAAACACACAAAGTGTTGTAAGCTTGTACATAGATTCTGTGCAACAATTAAAAATATTAAAAATTCTCTCAAATCTCTAGGATCTGATTAACGCTGCATATAATACAATTCATATAAATCTATTAAATAAATGCCTCCTATTTAAAAAAAATAAATAAATAAAAAATTGTATGCACCGTCTGCCTTATATTTAAAGCCTTGAAATTTTATTTGTATAATCGAATTCCAGACATATAAAAACCTTCTAACAAACACAGACACCCAGTCAAGGCCAATAAAAACCTGAACACTTTGATCTGTGTGTGTGTGTGTGTGTGTGTGTGTGTGCACTTATATAAACGTACCAGCCTCTACGATGGCAGGTTTGTTACTGGAGCAAACAGAGAGCACTTTGAGTACACGGCTGGTGGTCCACAGCAGCTTCTCGTACGTGTAGGTCCTCATGATGTTCACCAGAGCCTGAGGGCCACCGCTCGCCAAAATGATCAGCTAAGGAAACAGACACCGGCTCGCTTAGACACCCAAACAAAAAACCAACAACAACAAAAAACGGTTTCGTCACGGAATCCGCCCTGGACTCACCTTGCTCTCCTGGTTGCCGTAAGCGAGGATCTGTAGGCAGTCTGTGGTGATGGCCAGGAATTTAACGTTGGTCTTGTTCAGCAAGGCGACCATCTTCTGCAGGCCGCCGGCCAGACGGACGGCCATCTTGGCTCCTTCCTGGTGCAGGAGGAGGTTGTGTAGGGTGGTGATGGCGTAGAACAGCACGCTGTCTACTGGAGATCTGGTTCAAACAAGACACACAATATTCAATAAAAAAAGAAAAGAAAGAAAGAATAAAAGTGATTTGTATAATGGCAAGTGCTGCAAACATTTAGCTTTCCTTGGAGCCTAGACTCTTACCCGAGCATTTTGACGAGAGCAGGGATGCCGCCGGACTTGAAGATGGCGAGAAGGCCCTCCCGGTGGTGCGAGAGGTTGTGCAGGGTGCCGGCGGTGCAGCGCGCCGTCTCCACGTCGGCCGTGTTCTGCATGGTCCTCACGATGGCGGACACCATCTGAGGGGAGCGCATGATGGCGTGCCGAGACGCCTCCTTCTTCGAGAGCTGATGCACCATGACGGATGCCTTGTTCACCACCACCTCCGCAAAGAAAAAAGGTAGACGGTTACAAAGTGAAAACATGCTGCCCCAGATTTGTGAGTGGGGGGGGGGGAAATTATATCCCTGAAGTCCTTGTGTCCTTTTTATTATTTTTTTTAAGTGAAGATGCAACAACAGAAATGTCTCGTGCAAAACTGAACCTACTTTTACTTATACAAAAAGTATACAAGTCTTTATCAAATAAAAAATAAATAAATAATAAAAATAAGCAATCTTCACCTGGTCTTCATCGTTGAGGAGCTTGGTGAGCTCTGGAATAGCCCTGGTGGCAAGCTCAGCGTCGTCCTGGTAATTGATGAGATTCACCACGGCGTGTTTGAGCATTTGGGACGGCTCGGCCAGCCGCTGTACGTTGGTCGGATTGGTGGAGTCGAACTGGGTCGTGGGGATCTGTATGCCCTCGTCCAGGGTCTCGGGAAACATGGCGGCACGCACGCGCTGGGCCCGGGTCATGGCATACTGCCCGTCCATATCTTTGATTAAAGAGCGTGTGGGCATCAACGCACGTGGATATTTAAACACAAACTACTTCGTCTTGAATCAAAGAGAACATACGCAACATACCTGCCACCTGCTCTGGTGTAAACGGCTGGCCGAATCCCTGCTCCCACTCATACAGCACCTGGTTGTCCAGTTCCTCATCCTCGGGGTTGCCCTTTCCCGAGAGCGAGGGCGCTGTAGTGGTGGCTCCAGAGTGGATACCCGAGTCCAGGTAGGACTGCTGCTGCCAGTGGCTCACTGCGGCCTTCCGGTCCTGCTCCATGGCCATGTCCAGCTCCATCAGATCAGCTGCACAGCCGAGAACGGACGTTAATCAGAAGGGAAGCGTCTCGTAAAATACTGAGAGTTCCCAGCAAAATGACTGCAACAGTTTGTATACTAATACAAACATTTTTTTTATTACTCAAAACCACTACGCGAGTTTGTATTCATGTACTGTGTGTGTACTGGCTCTGGTGTATTAAAGGTGCACTCTCTCTATTCCGTCCTTGTGCAATATAGGTGTGGCTGAGACGAAAAAAAAAAAAAAAAAAAAAAGTAAAATAAATATATCCGGAAGCCTAATTTCCTGTCCAGAATGCTTGTTTTTGTTGGATGAGACTCTGGGTCATTGTGTACACAATCTACTTGAAGCAACACTGTAGATCCTGGGACGTGTTCACTCAACCTACCTATTTGTCAGACATTGGATAAATAGAATTTTTTTTTTAAGCTCTATTAATTTATCAACTACGCTTCTGTATTGCTTCGGTACAACAAGCCTCTAGACTTTTCCACATGTTTAAACACGACCTGCTTGGGATTCAGTCGCTGTGTGTGGCATCGTTAAGGTGTGCGCTTGTGTATGCAGTGCGGTAGGGTGCCATGTTTTTGAGGTCGTTCATTACCTAGCGAACCCGTTCATTTACTTCCTGGCTATAATTAGACTTGCAGAAGAGAAGAAAAAAAAAAAGAAGAAAAAAATATATATAGACGTGTACTCACACTGGGTAGCCATCGTGATGCCGAGCCGTCAGTCTGAACTACTTCCAAATCTGTGAGAGGGAAAAAACAAAGAAAGAAATGCGCTTGTGAGTATGGAGAAGGAAACTTGGTGCAGGCAGGCGTGAAGTGTAACTTGGCAAAGCCGTGGAAGATGACACGCGATACGGGCTCTTACAAACGACCTGAAATCTGATCAACACGCCATTCCTTTCAGACAACAGCTGTCTGTGTGAGTGAGAGAAGGGGGCTCGAGTCATACAGCCTCAAGCTGTGCGTGAATGCGTGCATGTGTGTGAGAGTTCTTAGGGAAACTCCCAGCATTCAAGCAGCTGCGTCTCTCGAAGACATACACTCCCTCTCTCTCTCACACACACACAGTCATCCTGGCAGTGGCAATAAAAACATTCCTGGGGGTTAGTCAGCGTCGTCGCTCAGCGCTTGATGAGAGTATCGAGACGGGCCGAACAACGTGATAAAGATCAACGGGGCTAATTGAAAATAAACAGCCTTGAGACAGAGAGATGCCGTTTTCCACTAGAAGCTTTTACAATTGTTATTATTATTACTACTACTACCACCAAAAGCACCCGACCACTCAGACACTGTCTGAGTCTGTAAAAGGGGGGGGGGGAAATATATATTATATATATACGAATAAAATAGACAGAAAAAATAAGAAATAACTGAAATTATTCTACGGACACGATTCACAGAAGTCGCAACACACTCTTCAGATCTCATGGTTTCTCAAACACTCGGAACACGCGGCCACGCTGGTACTGGTTTAGTAATGAGGTGCGGATGACTGGGACTGTCTGGTAGTTTGATATTTTAATAGAAAAACAAATAAAGTACACCGCGTCGGGAGGTAAAACTTCGAGTCGGCCAAGATGTCAGGGATCTGTTTAGTCATCGAGCAAGACAACAGAAGGAGGTAGGAGTGCAACAGATGGGCTAAAAATACAGGGAGGAAAAAAAAAAAAAAAAACTATAAAATCGTGTCCATCTGTGACGAACAAGACTAGCCAAACAAATACTGCAATGAACTGGGGAAAAAATAAATGAATAAAATTAACAGTGCTGGTGATCAAGACTGACCTGCGATCACGATATTTGAGGCAAAAGGACAAGACCAAAAAAAAAAAAAAAAAAACCTCCAAGAGCACGTTTATTTATCTCGACTATCTTTTTTGCTTCTTAAGGCGAAACGTCCTTCATGCTGGCTTTTTGTTCTTAATACACTGACTAAACTAGGCAACCTGTAGAAACATGTTACCTTCGAATCAACACTAGAACCAGGAAGCTGCCTTGACGTTTCTGCAGAATGTGTGCGTGTGTGTGAGAGAGAGGATGTGGACTAGTCCCGGACAACAGAAACCGCCTTTTAGGTACGGCTTCCTGAGCAGAAGGATAAACACCTCGTGCGTATGCTGCCTCGACTGCTTGCGTTAGTCGATTTTTATCCGAAATCTGCTTGCCACACTACCTTGAATTCCCCTTGAGCAACCGTGGAAGAGATTAGAGATTAATTAAACTGGTGACTAACACCATTATCAGTGTTTTTGTTTCACCATATTTTCTGCCAGCGCTACCGCAGCAACAGGATGAAAAAAAATAATAATAATTGTACATCACTAACGTGTGTTGCTGTGTCCAAGTACACAGCGTTACATTTTGAGAAGAAACAAGTACGGGTGTTTGAATAACGGCCAAACGGCAGCAAAGATCAGTCATGAGGATATGATATGTTCAGGCAAGTCTGGAGGGGGCGGGAGGGGGAGAAAAAAAAAAAAAAAAAAACTGCTCTTTGGATGTCTTTTTGGGTAGTTTCCGATCGTACAGGTGCTCCTGTGTGACTTGGTTCCTACCTGATCGCCCATTTTACCTTTTTAGTTTTTCTCCACTGGCTGTATTAAGTCTTGCAGCATGCGCATGAGGGACACCATTCCTAAGTCCTGAAAGGAAACACGGCTGCTTCTCAGATATAGTCTGTGAGAACCGTCTCGGTTTTTCAAAACATTACTAAAACCATTTAACTTAAATCGATTTGGACTTGCATTTTAATACACTGTTAGAACAGTGACTTAAAGGTCCCCTATTTTACCATTTTTTTAACAAGTTAACATAGTCTCAGCTCCCCTAAAGCGAAATTAGCTACTGCTGAGCCATGTCACTAAAAAACAGGGGGAGGGCTGTCCTTATGAGGTTACATTTGGGGGGGGATCATTCTAAGTCAGCTTGTTTACAATACAAAAGCGGAAAAGAATGCATTTCTGTTTACACACAGAAACTAGAGCCCAATGTGCATACCTAAACAACACTAAAAGTTTCATTTTTGAACTTTTTAAAGAGAGAGGTTACAAAAGTGTTCGAAAACGTTCCAAAGTTTATAGTTTAAACTGAAGCGACTTTGTTTTAAACAGAAAGCTTTGAAAAACTTGTGCTAAAAATAATCGAGGTGATATTGCTCTAAAAAGACAGCTGAGTAAAAAGGAGAAAGAAAGAAAAAAAAAAAAAAGAAAAAAAAAAATCAGGACACAACCAGACCTTGAATAACCACATCTGAGAACTGTCGAAACCCGGACTGAAGACCTGCTGAGGTTACATTTCATCAAATCGTTTTTTTCTTCTCTTGGAGGCGTTTGAGAAAATGAACGTCCCTAGAATGCTGTTTATTTACCTTTTTCCTTCTCCCTCCATTTCAACACTCTAATCTATAACAGACTTTGGTCAAAAAAAACAAAACAAAAAAAACCCAGCTTCGGTGTTTGAAGAGGGGGAATTAAACAAAAAAAAAAAAAACCTTATGGTCTTTATTTGCATGGCGCACACACACAATCAAGCTTTTTATACGTCATTAACCACGTTAACATTTGAGAGGGGCTTAAAATACAGCAATTTACACCGTCGCTCAAAGCTGAAGCTCTTACTCAGAAAAAGAGCCCCTTTTACACAAAGCTAATTACAGGAACCCACATTTATGAAAACATCCTGCAGTCAGCGTCGGACATTCCACGCTGTGTGTGTGTTTGGTTGCTGGGGGAGGAGGTAGCGTACAGCACTTTAGACGTCTGCCTACACTGAACCAGACAGAACGCTTCTTAATAGGAGGAGGGAAACTGTAGCACTGAAGTTGTGCCAAAGTTAATAAATCGATCCCGAGCGCACACAGGAGCAGCTGTGGCCATGAAAACAAACTCTGTAAGCAGTTCATTCAACATCGCTCTGAGCAGAGTGAAAGAAGAGGGGGAGTAAAAAAAAGGGGCAATAAAAAAAAAAGGCAGCAAATGAGAATGCCCATTAATCACAATGATTTCTTTTATCCGTCACGCATCGTCCGAACCTTAAACAAGAGCTCCTATCTTTACCTAAAACGAGCGCAGTGGCATTCAGGCGCACCGCCCTCGTCTCCCATATGGAAGCGATTTAGCGAACCCTCGTCCACAAACCCTGCACAGGACACACTTACTCTCTTTGACCCTCTTTCACAGCTTCAAGACTCCTTCGTTATCACGGAAATCCACTGCAAAACCGCAGCACATTACAAACCCTAAAACGTGACTAAACCGAACAAAACATGTTGTCCTGCGTCTACATTTTCCGTGCCGTGGCGTAAGGGAAAGCGGATGCCGCGATTGCTGGGTTTCCCCCCTCCCTTGAGCAAGACGACAAACAGCTCTCCGTCTGCCAGATCAAAGACGCCCTCTGTAGCAGTTTCCTAAATCCTGCGCTCCTCCGGATCGCAAACGTGCAACAGAAAGGTGGGGGGGATCTTTGAAAAGACGGGGGGGATCTTTGAAAAGACGGCGATGAGTTAGGGCTCGGGACAGACGCTAAACTGTAGTTAACGGTACAAAAAAAAAAAAAAAAAATGATGAGATCCTGAAAAACAAAAACTCAAGTCTGAATGTTCTCATGACTAAAAACTGGTTCAGGTTAGAACGGTAAATTGCAAAGCAAGAAATTTAATCAGCTTAAGGAACTTGATTTGTATAATTTGTATAAACCATGAAAACTAGCCAATTAGTGTTTATTAAGCAAATATTTTGGCACACCTCAAGTCCTAGGCCTCCTTCAAAAATGCAAAGTTCAACTCTGCGGTGTTTTTTCCCCCTTCTTCTAAGCATAGGTTTTGAGAGTGCAGAAGACAGTGATACAACAATCGACTGAGCCAGAATTGGGAATCAAACCCGCTCTAATGGATAAAAGTGACCAATACATTTACAATTTCTTGCTAAACTAAACGAGCTGTAGTTGTAGGGGATGAGGAGAAAACAAAAAACAAAATCACACTAGTCATTAATTAATTCTTTACACTATTACAGACTAATTTACAACAAAAAAAAAAAATCATTTATCCATGTTAAGTATAATTGCTAAAAAAAAAAAATTAAAAAAAAAACCATGCTCCATATTCCTGTACAAATTTACTGGAGTTCAAATCCTCCATTTTGTTTAAAAAATAAAATAAAGTAGTAAAATTCCTTCTATACAAACCTCCTGTTGAAAACTAAACCACTTGTTATTCATTTCAACCTATTCCAATACATCAATTTATAGTAAATTTAACTCACTCACCTAAACACCACAAACCAGCCAAATGACCAAAACAAAACTAGCATGCTAGTTAAACCTACGTACCAATTTATCATTACTATTTCCCAACACCGCTAGCAAACACAACCACTTCCCACCTGTATTCCAAGATGTCCCGCCCGATAGCCGGAAGGATTGGCTCACAGCCACATCTCCGCGCTGTAATTGGCTACTGAGTCGCTTTAATGAGCAAACCGGGCGTGTGTGCTCACTGTTAGCCAATCAATAATACGTTGCCGGAATACGGATACGGGAAAAAAAAAATACAATTAAGTAGCTAATATCTAAACAGTGTCTGTTCTCGCTTTTCTCTCCCTCACACAAATACACATATATACAGAAACATTTCTGAAATAGGCATGCAGCTGTAGAATTCTGGTGAAAATAATATAAAAACATTTCGAAGAGTAAAGGACGTTAGCTAATTAGCTAAGTTTTTTTTATATCCTAGTTACCACACAGCTTGTGCGAACAGGACAAAAATATTAAATGTTAAGCATCTGTGACAAGTTAACAAGTCTCTTAAACCTAGATACGTTTAGTTAGTAAAGGAAAAAAAAACAATTAAAAGTGGGGGGGGGGGGGGGGGAATCAAAGCGATTAGGTGGTAAACAGAAGAAACGCCTAAACTTCATAAACCTACCTGATACAAGAGAAAAAAACGGATTTTCCGTTTTTCTCCTTTTCTTCCTTCTTTACGCGACGTGAAAGCAAGCCCTTCGGTATCCAAAACTGGAATGGAAAACAGCAACACCGCCGAATTAAAGTGTTTTATTCTCCGTTTCTCCCCTCCTCTGCGCTGCGGCTCGCTGCTGCTGGAAACTGGAGCCTCAAAATGGCGTCTCGTCACTGTCGCCCCTGCCCGAGTTGTCGTGCGCATGCGCGCTGCTCTCACGCATTACGCGCACCTCGGAGGAAGTTCTTATTGCGGTTTCATGTATCCTACCGCGTAGTGTAAAAAATAAAACCCTACCTGTGGTGTGCGGATTTCGGACAATTGAAGAAAAAATATCAGACTTCTCTCATGATTAAAGTTTACTATCAGCAGCCATCATTATGATGATACTGTTAATGGAAAACGGTGTTTTTTTTTTTTGAGGAAAAACTCTGTGGTATGCGCGCGGAAGGATACGCTGGATGTGCTCAGGACCAGGTCCATTCATTAGTATGGAATGTGTCTGATTTGTGGGAGATCTACTTCCAAACACAAAGTAGCTTTTATGTTAGTTTTACTCCTTATTCAATGCGCTAAATTTTATCACCCTTTCGTCGAGTTTTTAATCTTAAAATGGCACATATTGCTTTATGAATCATGTCTGACTTATTGATTTTACACCTAGTTTAGATTAATAAAACACACATACATAGTGTATATATAAAGTATTTGTCCAAAACTGCAATAATGACATTGTATCCAAATACATACTTCTATATGGAGTCGGTCACACACTGCTTTATAAATCATGCACAATATATTGATTTCTCCTCACTCCAGTATAGAGGGGATATACGTATAGCAGCCTCCAGGGTCGGGGTTCATTTCCTGCCTCAGGGTCTGTGTGCATGGAGTTTGCAGGTTCTCCCTGTTTTTGGCAGGTTTCTTCCGGGTACTCTGGATTCCTCTGACAATCCAAAAAACATCCAGATTAGACTGATTGGCGTTTCCAAATTTGCCATAGTGTGTGAATGAGCGTGTGTGTGCCCTGTGATATTGGCACCTCGTACATGGTTTACCTCATCTCGTGCCTTAAGTCTCCAGGGATAGACTTCCAGACCTGTACACAGGATAAAACATGCAGATTAGGCTAACTGGTGTTAGCTGGTTTCCAAATAGCCTGTATTGTGGAAATGCATATGTGAATGTTGGAGGTCCTACCACGGTCATAAAAATAGGAATAAACACATTAGTAATCACCAATAGCCTTCACAGTCCCAAGCTGGACCACATAGTTAGACTACTATATGTATGTAACTGACTAAAAGTAAACGCAAGAACGCAAGAAGTGCGTAACAAAAGTTTTTGTTTTTAGGAACAGCTATACACCTACTTATTCATGCAGTTATCTAACCAGCCAATCTGTGGCAGCAGTGCAACAGATATGGCCCAGCACCTTCGGATAATGTTAACGACGTCAAAAATTATTTTGACTGTAGCATGGTTGTTGTTGTCAGACAGGCTGGTCCCTATATGTTTTCTATAACCGCTGCTAGTTATGAGATTTTTCACACACAACAGTCTCTGGAGTTTACCCAGAATGGTGCAATAAGGAGAAAAAAAAAAACATCCGGTGAGCCACTGTTATAGTAGATGGAAAAACCTTGCTGATGTGTCAGATCAAGATGGACAGACTGAGCTCAAGCTGAGAAAACCAAAATATGGTATTATATAGGAACTCAAATACGATACGATATGATATGTTAAGATGGATCTGATAGAATTAAAGTAAAGGAATTCAGGTATGGTATGATACGATACAGTACATTATAATATTATACAATACGATACGATATGATATATTTTACAAAACAGAAACATTAGACATTAGACTGTAAACCAAAGATGGGAATAAACCCTGTGCAAAAGTATAGAATACACTTAACTAAATACACAGAAGCACCCTAAATATGGAAATTAATCCGGTAGGCAGGATTGTGTAATATTAGTAAGACGGTTTACACGATATTGCGTATACTGTATTTAAATGCTCCAACAGTCCAAGGAATAACTAGCAGTATAAATATACAGTGACTGTTCACTCCTCATCAGAGACATGAAGATAACAAGAAGACAATAACATGTCCTTGCAGGGACTCCAAGAGCGTACTGGCTGCAGGTATAAATCTCCCATGATGCTTTTTTAGAGCAGCGAACGTTTCTTAGTCTATTACTGAATGTGCTCTTTTGTTTTGTGAAGATACCACAGAGCGAGTGGGAGTTAATATTATTTATGAACGGTGGTGTCCTTTGTTTGAAATGATCACTCTGCACAATTGTATTGAGCAGAAAAGCATTTAAAATGGATAACATGCATCAGGTACAACAACAGAAGACCACGTTAGGTTCCACTTCGGTCAGTCAAGAACAGAAATTTGGGGCCGCCATGGATGACTCACCAAAACTGGAAAAAACATAGCCTGGTCTGAGAATTTGGCACCTACAGGATGAATCCAGGGACCCAAAATGCTTTGTGTCTACATTCCAGGTTGGTGAAGGTGGTGTAATGATGTGGGGGAAGTTTCCTTAGCACACTTTTAGCCAGTTAATATAATCAATCATCAATTGAATTTATCAGCCTACTTGATTAATGTTGCTGACCATCTGCATCTCCTCATGGCCATCATCTCATGGCTACTTCCAGTATGTCTCTGATACATAAAACTCAAACTGGTTTCATTGAAACACAAACAAGCATTCCACACAGGAGTGTGGAATCAAATCACTCAGTTTATCAAATGGGTTTTCTCGAACCTTAATAAACTTTCACTAAGGCCATCGGTTTAACCCATTGCTTTATTACCATGTTCTACATATCTTTCAGGTCCTTCATACAAGTTAGAAATTTCAAAAATACAATTTCACTTCTTTTTGAAATATTTTTGCCTTCATTTTCTGGAAATATAAGGTTATTGTAAAATAAATAAATAAATACTTCTACTAAACTTGATAAAATCAAGGTGAATTCCAATAATAAATTAATCAATAAGATACTAATAATATTAAATTGTGCCAAAGATTTGGAAATTTACAACATGTTACAACTCCGGACTGGATAAAAACAATGTGTCCTCAGTCTTGCACCTGGAGTTCCAAGGATAGGTTCAGATCCAACAAAATCCTGGACAGGAAAAAGAGGTACTGTATTTGAAGATGAATGAATGATTCATGAGGTAAAAGTTTAAAGTGCAGAATTCAAGTCCATAAACAGGAAACACCCAGAATTGGGATTACATTAAAAACGAAGGAATAAAATCTAGTCTACAGTACATCAGTATTACATTTCTTGCCATTCAGTGGATAAGATAGTTAGTATAAGTAAACTGGTAGCCAGTATAAGTTAATAGTTAATAGTTACAGCATTTATTTTCACTTTACTTCAATTACCCAGTTTTATGCCATTGCTCATAACAGTTTCTAGTTAGTTGAAGGCAAAGTGCAACGTCACACTTCCTGCACTTCCACGGAGTGCTGCTCTTTTTGGAACGTTGCTTTCGGCAGAAGACACAGGTCCTGCGACCATGTGAAGCAACCTGACTGATGTTTGTAGACAATTTGGCAACAGGCACAGGGACGTGATCACAGCAGGCGCGTTTTAAAGGGATTTTCTGTGACATGCCACACAGTTGTGCAGTCAGCTCCTCCATGAACGCTTTGTGTGTCAAGGCGTGGCACAGTTGTTGTGACACAAGTTCTTTGTGTAAGATGTATGCATTCGTAGCCGCAATGTCCAAAAAATGCAAAAATAGCTTTTGGTACCATTTCATGGTCTTGTGCTGTGGTGTATAGTACTGGATCAGTTGGTTGGACAAGTCCACACCTCCCATGTGTTCGTTGTACTTGAGCACAGGAGTTGGGCATGGCAAAGTCTGTATTCTCCAGGTCCCTTTCGAGGTCTTCACTTTCCGTTTTATCGTCTCGCCAAAGGCTGCATGAATTGTAGAGCAAACAGAAACTTCTTGAGAGTCCATCCACTTCACAAACACCAGAGGACCATCTCTGATCCACCTGAAGTCTCCTCTGAGTGATGTCCTACTTAGAGCGTTCAGCGTAGTCCTTGGGCAGTCCTTACAGTTCCTCTTGTTGTCCCTGTATGTCCCACAAGCACCAAATTTCTCGCAGCGCAAGTCCCTGAATAGCTTCGGGCTTGTGTAGAAATTGTCCATGTAAACATGGTACCCAGATCCCAAAAAGGAATGATCCATGAATGACATAACAGTGTCGTATGAAATCCCTTGACCTGTGTAAAAGACGTCCTTTCCTGTGTACACAGCAAAATCCACAGTGTATCCGTTGCTAGAGTCAGCCATTACAAACAACTTGAAGCCCCATTTGGTGGGCTTTCTCTTCATGTACTGCTTCATACTCGTTTTTGCCTTAGATGCAACCATTCGTTCATCCACCGCAAGGTTTCTCTGTGGATGATAAAAGGTTTTGCAGGCCTCCCGAATCCTGTCCATGAGCGGTCTCACCCGAAACAGTCGATCATGCTGTGGCGTTCCCTTCCTACTATCGTTTTCTTGGTCCTCTTCTGGATCGCTCATGTGCACATTCCAGGAAATGGTCCTATATCTGTCTCTTGTCATCACAGTCCCTGGGAAGGCGATGGAGAAAATGTTGTTTTGTCGCCAGTAGTCTCGGATGTCATTCAGCTTTATCAGGGCCATGTAAAAAACAAGTCCGATGTACTTGTAGAACTCATCCACCGTTACAGCAGTCCATTTGTACTTGCGTCCTTGTTTGATGTTTCTGGCAGCCTGTTTATTGGTGTTCTTACACAGCGTCGCCACAGCATCTGGACAGAAGAAGAGTTTGAACAACTCTACTGGTGTGTATTTGTTTGATAAATTTAATTGCACCCCAGGAGGACGCGCAGGGCAGAATCGAATCGCCGGTGGAGCCACGTCGGGGTCTTCGGGTGTTCTCCATGATGGGGGAGGTTTTGACTGAGAACGCATTTGTGGCTTCTTCACCGGTGGTGTGTTCTGCTCATCATCTTCACTTCTGCAAACAGAATAAATGTAATTTTGTGAGGAAAAATATGGTTTAGCTCTTGTACCAGCCAAGACGTCCTTATAAAAGCTATAACAATAGTCCTTGCTTTGACTACGGTACAAGAGTAATAAAAGTATTATTTAAAAAATGTCCTTGATGTACACTGGTGTAGCTATATATATACAGAGAGTTCTGTCGTAAAAAGAAAGTCAGGTAAACATGTACATGGGCTTCAAACTGAAATAATTACATCACTGATTACATTAAAGCTGATTAGCTTATTTTTAGCTTTAACGCTTTAACGCTCTCTACAAACTTTTTTTCCTTTTTCCCCAGGTACATACGTTACGAATTTCACAAACCTCAATACGTAATATCTGGTCACAGCACATTTGTAGATTCTTCTCTGAGGTGTCCTCAGTTAGTTACGGTTGCCAAGCTACTTACTCATTCTCTTCCAGATCCATAATTTCTTCATCGCTGTCCTCATCCTCCAGACCTGATGAGTTGTTCCCATCATCAGCATCGTCGCTGTCCTGTAGGACGCCGAGTGGCTCTGGCGAGATCGTATTGGAAGCCATGCTCTGAAATACAATTATTAGGTCAAAAAACTAATCTAGCACTTCAATGTATAGAGTATTTCTTGTTTTGTGGGCAGTCTTACCCTGAGGCTTTTCCCATGGAACAGATACTAACTCTTATTTGCATGGACTAGGGCTAGGTTTCACTTACTTCCTATAGGTTGTTTAAGGTGAACAGTAATCACTGTACAAGAATAGACAGGAATGCATTAATTGGCAAACCTTAATGGCAGCTTAAATTGTTTAGCTTGAAGGCAGCCAAGTAATGTACACAAATTGCACAGAGCTACCAGGTTATTTGTTTTGGGCCCCAGGCTGTCAGAAACTGTTACATTTCTACTGTTAAAGTTAGAGATTTTTAAGGCATTTATTCATACCTTATTAATACCTTAAATGTGAAACAAACACAAGTTTTAATGTTTAAATAAATTGTATTTAATTGTCCTTTGCTAAAAAAAAAAAAGATTAGCCAGAATCAAAATATAAAATTTGGAACAAAATAACAATTATTTGTTGCATTTCTAATAATAAGGTTTTTATACAACATGCTCATCATTACCTCACCATGACAGCACCATCTGAGTTATTAAAATGTCCTCCCAGTTTAACATCATGGACAACCCGACATCATACCAATTAAATTTGGCTTGAATTTGATGAACCCCCTCGGTAGAAATTGTATTGATGCACCAGAGCAATTTTTGGACTTTTGACTATTGTTATTGATGCACAAGGTCATCTACTGTATAGCAAAGTGTTTCATTTTAAGACCCATATATCAACGTATTTTAGAAGCGTTAAACTTCCACGTTTTGACCAAGCCACAACACGTACTGTAGCTAAAGCAAAAGCGGACAAGTCCTGATGATCCAGTTGGATCGCTTCTTTTTGTCAGTTTATCAATAAAGCGAAGATACTTCCTGTTCAACACAGCAGCTGGCATGAGTGGTTTAAATTGATTTTTGGAGAATGTTGAAGCCAAGAAATAAAGCTGTTTACACTTTGTTACTGCCGTTGCAGTCAGTCCAGTTCTGTGAAATAGGACATTATGGAATTTGGATGTTGTGTGAACTTAACAGTGACATGTGGGGCACTGCAGTGTAAGCACTGTGCTGAAGTTTGTTTGAAGTGCAAACCTTCTGTTTTAACACATGAACACTTCAACACTACAACAAAGACGCACAAATCATTTGTGAGACACGAAAAGACACGAAAAGACATGAAATGTTTGCGCATTAGAAGCTGTTGCATTTGCTTTGTCTGTGTGCTCCGTCCCTCTATATAATAATATCCTTAGGGAACAACTGACGGACATGCAGCTGTTTAATGGCGTACACCTGTACTACGAGAGCCAGGTGTCTTTAGGTAACCAAAAGTGAAACTGAAACTGGTAGAGGAGGAGACTGCTGTAATTGAGGTTTTGAATTTTTTATAATGTTCCTCATCATCCTCAACAGACTTTGAAACTGAAAATGTTTTCTGTGCAACAAAACTCAACACTTTTATTTATGATCCTATTTTTTCTAATAAAAACTCAACGTGTTATTGATACTAAATTACATACTTAAATTAATCTAAACATCTAAAAGTATCAGTTTACAATATGTCTTCCTTCATTTGAAAAAACTGGAAAATGGATTTTTCTCATTTTGATGTCAAAGTGTCCAACTGAATATCTAGTACTCCTTACTTTAAATGTATAACATTTTATCATTCTTTCAATAAAATAAAATTGTTTATATTTTTAAATGTAAAGTACTTTCTAATTACTTTTCTCTTACTTGAAAATAAAATTATTCTGTTTAATGAAGCTGGATGTTGTAGCCGTTCACAAAAGAAAACCATCAGAATTTGATGTGTACGATTTGGCTCACCTCTTTCAAAAATAAAGTCTTGTTCAAAAAAATCTCAGTGCTTTGCCCAAAACATTTTCTGTAAAAATGAATAAAAAAAAAAAAATGTTTATCGAATAATCAACGCCTTGTGTACCTGTAATGCCGATCACGCTCCTCCGAGGCTGGAAGAAGTGCAATACTGTGTTTAAACGCGCATACGATATCCAGTAGATGCTATCGTTCTGTAGTTTTGGTGGTAATCGTTATTTGCCTGTGCATTTACCTACAAGGGTATAGAACCTCTGAGTCGTTCTTACTGAGGTTTTAGTTTTATTTTAGTCACTCGCCCTTCCACTGACGTCTAAAAACATTCCTATGACATTACGGACAACATACATACACTTTATCATCAGATTCCACCGCAAACAAAATTAGAAACAAACACAAAAAGATTAAAAGATAAAAAAAATGTACTGACCAGAACTTCTTCTGTGATGGTTAGTGGTTCACAATTAGTCGCAGTGTAAGATTGGTCAGCTGACTTCTCTTAAATACCGTCTGTAGGTTCCCGTTTTTTGTCATAATTTTATATATGATGGACTACCAGTTTGTCCAGCTGAGCATGTGTTTAGGCATTCAACCATATGGAAGTTAATGAATATATAAACAAACTTTTATGTTTTCCTTTCATTTTTATCACCAGCATCTATGTTTGTAAATTTTTAAACTGTTACATCTCTAACAGAGGGGCTCGTGCAATGAGCACACTGTATAACTATAACGACAGCACCAAGAGTCCTTACGATGATGATAATTATAATGGTGTTAATAATAATATTAAGAAGAAGAAGAAAAAGGATTGTTTTTGACCTACAAGTACTGTAGAGAGAAGAATGCACTCATGAAACAAAGAAGGCAATAAAGAATGAAGGTCTAATGTACTCTTCCATTGAAAGAAACAAAGACGAAAAAACCAGTTGGTGCCCTAAAACAATATGGGCTTTACAGATAATTGCAGTAGTTTTGAGGGCAAGTCTGTTCACAATCTGCACTCTAAAACTAAAAATAAAACTGTGGTTTAGTATTTTTTTTAAAAATTTTTATGAAACACTATAATATATATATATATATATATATATATATAAACACTAAAATATTGTAGTTGTAAAATCGTCTAAAAATGAGTAGATGTCATTGAAATTCAACATAAGTGAAACTGAAAGCTAGACCATTATTTAACAGGCAAATGTGTCGCTGACAGGGACAGAGTTTGTAGAGAGAGTTAAAGCGTTAAAGCTAAAAATAAGCTGATCGGCTTTAATGTAATCAGTGATATAATTTTTTTAGGTCGAAGCCCATGTACATATCTGTCTGTAGTTTTATACAGCAGAACTCTCTAACTTATTAATACAAAGAAATCACATTTTGCAAGCTTAAGTATTATGTTTAGAATAATAATTTTAAAAAATCACTTATACCATGTCAGCGCTGTTAACAATCCCAGTAAAATATTCAGTTTATCTTTTCTAATTAATATCTATTGGTGCAGATGTTTGTTTACATTCAGCAAGTAGCGCATTAGTAGCTTATTTTAAAGTAGATTATTAAATCCAGCACATAACTGTTCATGACATCACTTTTACTCAACAACTCAACATTTTGATTTCTCTTATGGTGCAGACAAATATCTATAGTACTGCAAAACATGCGGTTTGTAATCCGGCACATAACTGCTCATAACTTCACTTCTACTAAACATCATGATTTCATTTGATGATTTCAGCCCAGACCATCACACAACCACCACCAGTCCCACTTTGTCTTGAACACCTGTTGTATAAAAATTACACCCAGTTTTATTTATTCAACGATATCTTTTTCTATAGAAATTGTGAAAAAAAAATTTTGTAATTTGTTTCAAAATGTGAAACTCCTATAATTATATTCTAGATTCATTACATATACAGTACAATATTTCAAGCCTTGTTTGTTTTATTTTTTTATGATTACAGCAAAAATTCAACATCTCAAAATATTTTTAATTTAGAGTTTGAGTAAATTACTGTCCATCCATTATAAATACCATATAGGACTTGATGACCATCACCCTCCACAAGGATCGTAAGATATTTAGAAGATGCAAGTTGATAATAGTTGTTTTTTAAGCATTTATTTTGATATGTCCAACTCAAACTCATATATGTGATTTTCAGAGATTTTATTACGGTAACCTGTTTATTATTGTGATTTACACAGCCCCAGAATCATTATTTAGAGTGTGAAACCCAGGCCAGGGAGCAGAAAAACAGGCTAAACCGACCGTCTGCTAGCTGCTAGCTGAGTCATCACTCAGATTTTACCTTATTGAGACTATGTATGAAAGTTTGTTTCAGTATTCTAATTACAGAAAGAATCCAGAAGATCCTCGGAGAACAGCGTTGATGCCCATTCTAGATTCAGTAGGGGTTAATCAAGAAGTTAATCAAGCTGGACACATTTTTAATCTAATGCTAACATTCTCAATAAATATAGAAAATAGAGGTTAATTTCAAATAAATTGAACAAGGATCATTATCTCATCGCATCAAAATTCTCAACTTGTTAGTAACAATTTTTTTTATCATGCTACCGTGTCAAGTGTACACTCACGTCAGCTTCTGAACTTATCACTTATCTCCCTATGATTGGCAGCTTTACATTCCATTACTTCTGTGTCATGATTGTCTACAAGATTCCGTCTACCTCTGTGACCGGTTTAGGTAGCCAGAGCTTTGAGATCCTAAGAAAGGGCAGTGAACCGGGGAGACAGTGAGCTCTGAGCAGAGTGCTGTGATAAATGTGCACGGCTCACACCTCAACCCTCAGTTCACCTTCCCTTGTTGTTTTGTAAATACTGGTATGCATGGTATTTTTAGTGGATGTGGTACACATCCTGCCAGACTTCAAGGCTCTTGTGTTGAATGCCACTCCTATTCTGCACCTGGAATGGCGCACACTGATCGGCAACGAGCTTGGTGTTGGACACGAGTGAAGTTGCAATGTTAAAGTGTGGAAGGGGTTCTATCTTACCTAACTACTGTATTCTCTCTCTTTCTTTTTCTCTATCTCCCCATATGGCACTTCTGAGGTACCAGTGGATCCTGATCACTTCTCCCCTCTGGACCTTCATGATCCATCCTGGTGCCTCACTTCTACCTAGAGTTCTCATCATATGGAGACTACTCACTGTTGCTGAGGATGGCTCCATGTGGTCTGCTTAAAGATACATGTAAAAACTGAGGAGGAATGCTATGCTGCCTTATGACTGCAGTTGCTCTCAAAGTGTTAGGGGGGCCGAAGAGATGAAACTCTGATGGACAGAGACACTAAAGGACTATAGGGACAATGCTTTATCATCTCAAAATGAAAAAGGTTTTTGCAGAGTGTCGTCAGTGTGGGCAGAATTGTGCTGAATTGGTTATCATCATGCAAGATCACGACGCTCCTGGTCAGTAGTCCTCTGCGGTTTATCCAAAATGTAGTCTTCGGCTTTTCAATAAACGCTTATTGAAACGAGCTCACTGTAACGAGCTCACTGTAACGAGCTCTGTTGATTGTTGGACCTGATTCCTGATAATGTTCCAATACTGGCCCTTGAGAATCCCAGAAAACTGTAAACATTGGTAAATTTTCCAGCTGATTCTTTTGAAGGATTAAGGTTTTCCGTTCCACACGCTGCTGTTTACTCTCAGGCTCGTAGTGATGAATCCATGTCTCATGTCTCGTCACCAGTAATGAGTATCTTTAACAAACTTTCACCAAATTTTGGTGCCAGGTACACCCTTAGGTACCAGGTACACCCTTAGACCACAAAAAAATTCATCACTGCACGCTGCTCTTCTTACGTGCAAATCACAAATTGAGCACAAATTTTTGGCTCCCCATCATATACCATATAGTGTTTCAAATTCTTCTCCTCACATTTAAAGCACTTCATAATCTCGCTCCCCCTCACTTATCAGAGCTCGTTCAGTTCTACACCCCCTCTCGCACTCTTCGCTCTTCTTCATCAAGCCTCCTTGTTCCTCGATCCCCTGTCCACCTGACCACCATGGGCTCTAGATCCTTAAACCGTTTTGCTCTCAGCTCGGGAATTTTCTACCTGAAAACATCCGTAAGATAGAGTCTCCAACCACATTCAAATCTCAACTTAAAACCCATTTATTCATGAGCGCCTATACTACACGATGTAAAGCTGCACTTAAATCAAATCTCCATTTAAATCTCCGTTTGAATCGTCATTTGTTTTTAAAAGTTTTAAATTATGATAATCTCTTGTTTCATTTAATATTGTTTTAATATCACTTACGTTATCTTTGTTATCAATGTTATCTTGTTTTATTGGTTAATTTGTTCTTAGTTTGAAGGTGACCTTGGGTGACCAGTTAAATCAAAGGCATTATTATTATTATTATTGTTATTATTATTATTATTATTATTATCATCATTATTATTATTATTATTAGTAGTAGTAGTATAATTTTTGACTACTTTGACTACCGTCCCATCCAACATATACTCCTCCCTCTGCGGCTATCACAGAAAATTATTTAACACTTTCAACAGAGCTGGTGGTGTTAACTTTATTTATTACTCCACTGGATCTTTAACAGCGGGTGACAAGGTTAAGATTCTGGTCACAGCAATGTTCCTGGTTTAAAATGCCGCTTTGGATAAAAATCATCTCAGCACTCAGTTTGTAACGCGCCACTTTATGTAACACGTTCACACCTGCACAGCAGTGACTGGGGAGACAGTAGCTTGATCATTTTTGATTGACCCTTGTGTCTGTGTGTATTACAGTAATACAAAATTTATATTTCTGTGAATTTGCTTTGTGCCAACTGAATTGAAAGGGAAAGAAATATATATATACAGTATATAGAAAGAAAGAAAGAAAGAAAGAAGACACTTTTCTTTCACCAGCAGTTTTGTCCTCCATATTTTCCACTTGCTCTAAACTTGCAATCTGATTGCTTAGAAAATGAAAAAATGCTTGACTCGCTGCTGTGACCAAAAGAAAAAAAAAAAAAACAGCCTTCATTTTAACTTTATTGGATAACCTGCGATAAAAGTGTATTCCTGATTTTTTTTTAATTCGCTCTTTTTATCTGCTGATGAAAAGAAAAAAAAAGAAAAAAAAATACCAGAAATTGCTCGACTCCTGTACGCCTTTGAAAAACACAATCATAACATGGCTTTGAAATTCAATAACTGAGGAATCAAGGACTTGTCTTTTCATTCCACAGAAAGAAGCAGCGACTTCCTGACTTTTTCTTCTTCCCGAACTCACCAGGTTACATCACATTTAAGTTCCTTAAGTAAAGTTAAGGGGTTAAAAGAAATGCCAAGGATTAAGGTCAGTTCTCGTTTACTGTGCATGTGCTCATCATAACTCCAGCTATGTATTCTCACAACTCCTTTTGCATGTACATGTGTGTGTGCATGTGTGTGTGTGTGTGTGTGTGTGTGCATTCAGTATTCAGACCAGTAAATTCAGCAGTGTGTAGACAGTGTATGAGTCACACAAGCAAGCCTTTGTTTGGCCGCCAAAGCACAAGTCCTTGGCTACAGAAGCAAGAAAGCCATAAAATATGTCTGGAATTGCTTTAAAACGAGTATGAATGGGTCTATGTGAACATATTGAACATTTAAGCTAAAGTTGGTCAATACGTTTATTCATACAGTAGAAGCTTTTTATCTGAAGCAGCTTTTATTTTCTGCTCAATAGTGTCTGTCTGGCAGTGCTTATATTCAAACCAGGAACGTTGCAATGACCAGAATTTTAACCTCATCACCCGCTGTAAAAGATCCAAAGAGTTAATAAATATGTTGAAAGTGTTCAGTAATTTCCTGAGAGCCGCAGAGAAAGGAGTATATGATGGATGGGACAGTAGTATGACACATAGACAACAATGATCCGCAGTTGTATTAAAATTTCTGTTGGCCGCACTGTCTTATCAGCATTTTGCGTTCAAGGCTACTGTGTCTCCCCATTCACTGTTATGCAAGTGTGAACATGTTACATCAGTTTAACTGTAACTGCAGTGCGAGCAAAAACAGAATTGCACGAAAAAAGGAGCAGCGTGCAGCAATTCATGTATTTTACGTGGTCTAAGGATGAACCTGGTGCCGAAACAACTCACAGTAGAGCATAAACAGAATAGATTATTTAGATATCTGCAAACAAAATTTGCACCAATACATTAAGGAAGGTGAAAGTTCCTTAAAGAGAATCATTACTGGTGACGAGACACGGATTCATCACTACAAGCCTGTAGGCATGGAACGGAAACATCCTCGATCGCAGACTGAGGAAAAGTTTAGCTGGAAAAATTATGATCTCTGGTATAATGATCCCACACATACTTTAAAAAAGACCACTCAAAAATCAGAAGGTAAATGGCGTCAAACTAAATGAATAATTCTAGATTTTTATTTAAAACCGTAGCAAAATTAACTAGGAATAATACCACTGCAGAAATCTCCACAACAATAACATGCAGTAGTGAGGACTTGATGAACTTTTTATAACAAAATCGTAAACATTGTGCAAAAACTTCAGGATTTTAAACCAGACAATTTAATTGATGCAGATAATAAGCTAACCATATCAGGCCATACCACGCCTACTTCAAAGGATCAAAGGATGCAGGCTGCTTGTCAGTACCATGTATTATAAAAACTGCAGCAGGGGGCGGAACTTTTTCTTACAAAACACCAACGTTTTGGACTAGCCTTCCAATTAATGTTCAAGACTCTTCGTGATTTGTGTGAATAGATTTGCCCTAGGGAAAGGAGCAGATGTGGGGGACTCATGGATGTATGTTTAGATGCTGTCTTCCATACTCTCATTGATCACTCAATGAGATGATGAGGTGATGTGATCGGTTGCTTTACATCTCAGGCAGCCCTCATGTCTGTGTTTCCTTCTGGCTCTCTCCTTTAATTATGATGTCATAGTTATTCCTGTCGAAGTCCCTGCTTGCATTCTGCACTTAGTATCACCTTATACATTATGTGACTGTGACCATACCTAACTGTTATCTCTCCTTCTCTTCTCCTCTGTTCTCTTTCCTCTTCCTTTCTCTCTCTCTCTATTTCTCTCTGACAAGCTACCTGAGTCTGATCCAGACCCCCTCTGCCCTCTGGACCTGTCTGACTCGTCCTGGTGCCCCGCTTCTGGTTGGAGATCTTGTTGCATGGATGCCCCATGTGGTCTGTCTGGGATGCGTGTGGTGACTGGGGACGGTTCCACTTTACCATCTAGACGGTCCTGGCCTCGGCTGATGCAGACGGCTGTTCTCTGAGGACTCTCTGACTGCAGTCACTCAATAGTTCAGGACTGGAGTTTCCTATATTCTTCCTGAGCCTCCAATAACTAACTGGACTTTATATTAACTTAAAGACATCATATGTTATATTAAACTTTCAGCCGCCTAACACAGAGTATGACTGCAAAACAATTCCTGCTACCCATTATCACCCAAATGAGGATGGGTTCCCTGTTCAGTCAGGGTTTCTTCCTACTGCCGGCTCAGGGGGTTTTTCCCTGCCCTTGCCTTGCTCATCAGGGAGAATGTGATCATTTTGATTTATACGCATTTTTCACATTTCATACGCATTTCCATAATTTTCTTTTGAATGTGTAAAGCTGCTTTGCGACAATGACTATTGTTAAAAGCGCTATAAACAAATAAAATTGAATTGAATTATTAAACGCAGAGGACTGCTATCCAAGGGCGTTGTGATCCTGACGATGCACGTCTGCACACTTCTGTAGTAAGTAAGGCTTAAAGAAATTTAAGGTTATGTACTAATATGACAGTCTTAACTACCACTAACATGACTTACATTGCTGATAGTGATAAAGTAATAATACTATTTACCATAATAATAATAACAACCATATTCTAGTGGATATAATAAAATAATTAAAATAAACCATTTTCTTTGTAAAATAAACACTTTTAAGACTTTTGAGAATTGTAATCAGACATGATGTAGTTGCAGCAGAAAGTAAGTGACTATATTAAGGATGGACAATTATTAAGATTAACAAGATTAACAAGACTATCTCTACGTCTAATGGAAAATCATAAGACTAACTTCTCCTTAAGCAGCAGTAAGTTCTAACACATATGGTCAAAATAACTTCCTCTTTGTTCAGAGATTGTGTGTATACATTTTAGAACAAAAATCAGGGACAGGCATGAAAATAGATATTTATCAGATATTTATCAGAATTATCTGTCATAATCACAGGTGAGGTGGGATTAGGGCTGACAGGTCCATCAGGATCAGTGGGAATAAGTACGGCTGTTAGGACCGTCCACCAGAGACATAGAAGTAGAAGAGTCCTCATCGAAAGGAATCAGTTTGAGTTCCATAAGAGACATATAATTGAATCACATAATCCAATCAGTACTAGTGATCACAATCTGTTGATTAGTACCCAGTACTCCATTATAACTAGGTCACTAAACAACAGGAATATGACATTATTGGCTCTTGAACAGATCATGTGATCACTAGTTCTGATTCCAATAAGTTCTGATCACTACTTCTGAGGCCAATAAGAGGGAAATCAGACACCTTAAGTCCTTATACATTGTGGTAGAAGGTTAGAAGAAAGATTGGAGCGACAAGAAGTGATCTGATGGAACGTGACAGAGAACATGGTTAAAAGAAAGAATTTACTAAGTCATTCATCAAAAACAAGAAATTAAGTGGACCTGAGCAAAAGATGTGGCCTAGCTCGAGAAGACAATCCACATGTGAAAAAGTATGAAATTTATAGCAGAGCAGTGGGAACTAAAGTGAGCTTGTATATAATTAAAAATTTAGGGAACTGAATAAATTGTAATATAACTAATAAATAATTAATAAAAAGTAGATCAGACAAGGAATGAGTGTATATCAGCCCATGCGTGAAAAGGGAGCTTTGTTCATGTGCTCTGAAGTTTTACTTTTGAACTTCATGGGACTGTCTTGTGTCTGTCTTGTGCACTTCAATAAATTTGCTTTGCTTTTTCTCTACTCAAAGTGTGCCTAGTGAATTTATTAGAAATTCTTTCAGAGCCCTCAAAATCTGGAAATTTGTCATGACAGATTGGCGTAGTCTATAGGATTCGAACCACTACATCCCAGTGGATTTCGATCTATTGGTGTTTCCCCGTGCAGGTTCGACTCCTGATATCACTTATACACTCTACCAGATATTACTTACAGATTTAAATTATACTTCATAACTGAACTATTTTAGCTAGCATTACTGGTTTGGTACTAATTGTAAAGTGTAAAGTTTGTAAATACAAACCACTTGAAACGTCCGCAAATACTCATATTTTGCAAGAGTATCACTGCTTCTTCTTCATTTGAATTTATGGGTATTTAGTGCGATACTACCACCTACTGGACAGGAGTATGCAGCAGGCGATTGGCAGGAAGAAAAAAGCGATTATGTATGCTTTGTATGAGACATTTAAATAATCAGCAGAACAAGTTACACAGCAATGAAGTGTTTGTTAGAAACTCGTAGTAAATCAAACCAATTATATAATATTATATATCCTTAGTTTTTAGAATTGAAAATTGCAAACAATTAGACAGTCTACACATGATTAACAACTCTATTGTCAACTTTACTTTAAAACACCTATTTTCAATGCGATTCCTGAAAAAAAAAAGCCTTACACTTCTGATCATTCTCAATCACAGATGATCCTTATTGTTATTGATGCACTACAGCTTTAGCGCTTTTTAACATGGCGGCGTCATCTGATGGAGGTACAGCTGATCTACTCCATATAAGATATTCGTGATATACGCTGATCAACACACGAGACGAATATAAATGCAGAATCCCATTGTTTTGTTTCCTAAGTTAAATTTCCTTTTTTTTTTAATTGTAAATACTTTATCAGTAATATTGTACAGGACTTTTAAACCCAATTACAAAAATTCCCTTATGGACGACTGGGAAGTCCAAGTTGCCCACACTTTAGGAAACATGGACCCAAGGCTTTGTCACTTAGTGTAAATCTTTAAGACATTCGTTATTAATTTTCTACATTTCAGTCATAGTGCTGAAAGTAATGAGACACATTTTTTTTTATTTCTATGTAAATTAGTTCTGATGACAAACCCGAGCATTTGGCTCGAATGATTCCTTGCACCAGTCCCGGAGCACATGTGGTCTGACGTTTCTATCGTTCCCCACTTGCAGTTTTAGTCTCACACACAAAAATAGTAGAATAACTCTTTATCGTCTTATGTACAACT
>JAOVVB010000026.1:10123425-10137659 GCA_028570985.1 Heterobranchus longifilis
GTTCAAAAGTGCTTTCCATATTTGGATCCACATACATTTGCGAACGCACATTTTCTGCAATGACGCGCATCAAGTCACGTTTCCGTGCGCGTCTTACAGACGACAACTTACAGTCACAACTTCATTGTGCTGTTACTCCTTTTGAGCCGAATTTCACAGACAACATCAGGTGTCCCATTAATGGTAAGTAGAATTATACTCTCTAATGATAATAATACATCTAATTGAAATAATTTTAGATGCATAATATCTGGTTATTGAGCGTTGATGACGTCATATGTAAATAATATGCAGCCCGTGAGACTTGAACTTGGACATGGTGCGGCCCACTGCAAAAAAACCACAGGCATAAACCCAAGCCGATACAAGAATGGAAAAAGAACTAAATGCTTTTTTCCTCCTTATGCCCTATGTTTTGTTGGTTTGTTTGTTTGTTTTTCTGTTGACCCATATGAATTTCTCTAAATTACTTTTGAGAAAAAACTATCTCTAAAAAACAATTATAACATGTCTAATCCAAATTTTGAATTGTACATGGCAACCCTTTTATCAACTGTCTTCTCTGTAGCTTCTCCCCTGCCATGGGGCAGCACAAGTCCTACCCCAATGGGCCTTTAGTAGTGCATCCTGTTTTGGACCACTAAGATGCTGTGATTCTACGGTATTAAATGGAGCCGTGAGCACAAAGATAATCATCTTTGAGCCGTCTAAGTTTATATCGTTCAAATAATCATTTTTAATTGTCCCCTTTTTCAGAAAAGGTAATGAAGAGATGTGCATGTGCATCATGTGAACACATCTTACTGTAAGTAAATGTATTTGTCTGAGGTCATTTTGTATGTATTTCTTATACTGTACATTATTTTAACTCACCATCGGTGCTGTTCCTCCCCTTCTGCGTGTTAAGGTCCACGACCCGAGCCGTCATTTTCACCTGAGTGCACTCTTCGTAATCGATAGTTACGTCCTCTGCAGTGATCACACTGCCATCACTCTTCACATCGAACCATTCCTCTATACATGGAGCCCATGTACGGTTGTAATAGCACAAACTGGAAACACGCTCATAGACCAGCAACATGTTCGTGTCCACGTCGGTCCCGACAATTTTCCCGATTTCCTTTCCCGCTGGTGTGTTCTCCTCCACCTTCATTGTTATACCAGAAGGGAAATCAGGCGGCGTGTCGTTTACGTCTTCCACCACTATATTCACCGTGCATGTAGCGGTGTTCCCTCCCATGTCTGTGGCCTCAACTATGATCGTGTATTCCACTTCAGTCTCATAGTTCAGCTCAACATCTGGATCCACCATGACCTTACCTCGGTAGTCTTCTCCATCAGGCTCAGACACGCACAGGAAGAGGACGTTTTTAATGCTGAAGGATATGCGGTTGTTGTTAGTGGTTTGATCGGCATCGCTCGCATACACGTAACCCACAGTTGCGCCTGTAAAAAGATGTACATGATTTTTTTCATTATTATCATTTTTTTTTTACCTTGAAATAATTCCCAAAGGTCTCAGATTGCCTTGTATTGTCTCGATGTTTACTGCAGTGCAGAGAGACATAATTTAAATGGCTAATCGCAGCCATGACGATCACCAAGTTAACCACAAGATTGCAAGTGCAGTACTGGTTTTATACAATGGATTTAAAAACTTTTATTTAATTACTGACAATTTTCAACACAACATGCCCAAATATTCTGATTATTTTCACTTTTTTATTCGAAACAGATCTCAAAGAGGCTACACTCTTTTTATAGCCTATGAGTTAGCTGGCTAGCTAGCTCACATTGGTTTGTACTTTGCAATTAATTTGCCTCCTTTCTTGCTTTTCATCTTCACCTGATGAGCTAAGAAAAACATATATTCCACAAAAAAAAAAAAAAAAAAAAGGTTGGCCGTGGCCTCAGATGATGAACTCGCTCATGTGGAATGATACACACAGTGAGTGTGCTGACATGGAATAATCAACTAATGATACAAATAACCGGACAATCGGAATGAAAATTCATCATGTAACCATCTCAGACCTCAGACGGAACAGTCTGACGTGGCGGTGTAAACCTTTAATAAACCATTCCATAGTTAAATATTAACCATGTTTGATCTAATCATTACTCTCTTGTTGGAATAAATATATTTTTTGCGCATGTTTTGCTCCATGTCAAGGTAACATTAACTGACTTGATGAGTTTGCAGGAAGGACATTTTGCTTCACATTGCTGTGATCAGTAAACTCAACGAGAACAACGTTCTTTCACCAGTTTTACTTCAGACTTTCATCCGCTGAGTCTCTGGCTGAGGAAGGAGCACTGATTGGCTCGCATTTCCTACATGGAAAACTAATCTAACCAATGATAGATGATACTGGAGTCTTGTAACCAATCAAAACAAAAAACTAATATAACCAAACCTTAAGTCTGAGAAAGAAAAAAACAACTTCTGTTTCATTTTGGGCAGATTAAACACTTCACTCCAGCATGCAGAACCACATTTTACGCACAAGTTAAATTGTGATTAAATGCTTTGTGCATCTTATCGGATCAGTGTACATGTAAAGAAACATAGCTGATAAAAGATCCCAGATAGAGCGGTTTAAGAATGCTAAGTTTAAGCTTAACTCTTAGACTTAACTCTTGTATATAGTTATAACGTAAGACTATCATCATGCAGAGGTTCTTAAGACAGTATAGAAAGTTGGGTAGGTTATACTGTACACGCAAGGTTGTATTTAACAAATTCCACAGTCAACATTAATTATAGAGCATTAATAATAAAATAATAATTGAACTTGTGTAAATAAGCACACAAAAGCAACTTGCCTCTTTCGCTTTCATTTACATGAAAGGTGTATTCTGATTGCAGGAACGCAGGAGGATTGTCATTTACATCCTGGATTGAA
The DNA here is from genome assembly GCA_028570985.1 of Heterobranchus longifilis. Lineage (NCBI taxonomy): Eukaryota > Metazoa > Chordata > Actinopteri > Siluriformes > Clariidae > Heterobranchus > Heterobranchus longifilis. The sequence continues at coordinate 10,126,332 of JAOVVB010000026.1, forward strand.
AGATAAAATGTGGAATTTAATTTCGATTTAAAATTCATTAGGTAAAAACATTAACAATTTACTTTTTACTTCTTGACTACATTTCGAAGCAGCAACATTTTTTGACTTGACTAAAGTGCCTGAACACTCACCTCGACATAAACGATGAAGTTGACCATAGAAGACAGAGGTGGCGTGCCCATGTCTGTGGCTGTCACGTTCAGTGTAATCTTTCCTTTCAGTTTGCTATCGATGGCTTCGCGGTCCAGAGGGCCGTTGCTCCTTATTGACCCGGTGTCCTCATCGATAGTGAAGTTACCACTGTAATTATCAGGTTCAATGCCGTACTTGATTTGGCTGTTGGGAGTGCCTGGCTCATCATCGTCTCGAGCCTAAACAAAGATCCAAACATCGTTTAAGCCTCGAGGCTGTATTTACATTCTTTCAAGTCTAATCTTTAACTACTGTATATGTAATTCATACAAAAAAGGATGTTTTTTTATTCCCTTTAGAATAAAACTTTAGAATGCAAACTAGCTTATGATGGAAGTGAGTCTGGTTTGTGAAATTTCTACCACACTCCATCCATACTACTCCATCAGCTTGTAGCTTGTATTAGTTTGAATGGTATTATTTCTCACCTCCACTTGAGCCAACAGTACTTCGTTCTCACGAATGAAGTACTCGTATTTGTCTCTGAAAAACTGTGGCGCCTTGTCGTTAATGTCCTCAATGGTGATCTCCAGCACGGTGGAGCCCACGTTCCCTGCTAAGTCTCGGGCCTGCAGCGTCGCAGGGTACGAGTTCTTGCGCTCGCGATCCAGCTTGGATCCGTTTTTCACATAAACAGTCCCGTTTTTAGGGAAAACATCAAATATCTCGAGTCTGTGAAACAGAAGCAAAGAAAAGGAAATCATAAGGTGAGATGACTCCCACAAAGAGTCATTAAGTAATGCATTAAAATGAACTGCTGCAAAACTGGTTCACTAAATGCAGACAGACACACACACACGCACATGACTGAAAGCAATAAGTAAGTAACTGTAAATATGTCCACTCTGATCTAACACAGAGACATAATGTGGAACTGACATACAGTATGTGATATACAGTGTCTGACACATTTACAGTACTTACAAGCTGTCAGGCATCAGTTTGTAGGTAAGGTGGCCATTGTCCAGCTCATCAGCATCTGTTGCCTGAAGGAAACAAAACAAGTACAGTATGTGAAAGCTCAGTGATTCACACCCTAAGACCAAAGGAAAAACAGGATCAAACTGTGATACTAAGCTCAAAACAGAGCCTTATCCCAAACTAAAACCAAACTCAAATATGATACTAACCTCAATTTGTTTCTAATTTCACCCAAACTTAGACTAACCCACATTTATACAAAAATTATACTAAATCCAAACTAATACCAAGCCCAACCCCATAACAGGTTTAAGCCTAAACCTAACCCAAGCTGAGATTAAGATCAAATTGACATTCATCCCAAAACTGAGACTCGCCCAAAATGAAACCAAGACCATGCTGAGACTAACCTCAAACTGGGATCAAGCCCAAAATAAGACTGACCCAAACTGAAATACTAAATTCAAACTGAGACTAAGACCAAACTGATGTAAAGCCTAAGATCATACTAGTTTGAAACCTAGACTGAACCCAAAACCACAGCGGAATCAAGCCAAACTAAAGCAAAATCCAAATTTAGATTTACCCTAATTTAAGAATAAACCAAAACTAAAGCAAAATACTAACTTGGATCAAACACACACTGAGACTTTTCCTAACCCTCCACCAAACTGATATTAAACATGAACTGGTACTGAGCCCTAACTGAGACCATGCCCTAAGCAATACTTAGCCTGAATTTATAGTAATCCAAACTGAGGCTTAATCCAAAATGGAATTATACCCAAACTAATATTGGGCAGAGACTGATAACAAAACCCAACCTATCATCAACTCCAACCTTTATACTAAGCCCAAACTGGAATTAAACCCAAACTTAAGCTATAGCTATCCATACCGTAATAGTTTCCAAGATGAGGCCATTTTCGCAGTGCTCTGGGGCAAATAAGTTATAAACATCTTCTGCGAATATAGGGAAGTTATCATTGATGTCGTTGACTTTAATGGTGACTGTAGCTGTGTTGACAAAATCTGGTTTTCCTGCATCCTTGGCCACCACCTACATAAACCAAAGAATACCTTTAAGTGTCGGGTTGATCAGGGACTTGTAGAAAACAATTATGTCCTCGTAATACATGTTGCCGTTAATGTTGTTAATGTTACACTTTGTTTCATTATACAATCATTTGAATGTTATATTTATAACCCAACTTGCTGTCTAGAAAATAGATTAGTAGTAGATGGAACCCCTCAGCCATCTATAAGAACCATAGTAGCACAAAAAAGCATATTTTATAGTAAAGAAATAGAAACCCCCATTCAGTGTTTATTCCTAACGATATTTTTATTTTAGAAACTAATACCATGTGAATACAACCATTACAATTAACCAGTGACATATTGTGCTGCTGGAATCCACTGCTTTTGTTCACACCTCATACCTGTACGATCAAGGTTTTATTTCTCTCATAGTCGATATCAGTTGGGTTTTTGACCAGGATCTGCACAGCTCGGTCCGACATGTCACTTGTGGGTGAGACAGAAAACAAGTCCTTAGCTGATCCCTCAAGGCTGAGCAGGAAACGGCTGTTCTCACCCTGCAATAAATAATATAAAAAGCAACTTCAAAAACTATTTATGTCTGAGTTATTCTGAGCCAATTTGGATCGAATCAATGCACAAACACTATACGCTATTTGTACATCAATCATCATTTGGGTGATGACAAGCTAAAGTTGTATTGCTTTAGATAAAATGGGTCATTAGGACATCGTCCGGTCTGTTCTTGCAAGAAAATAAGTTGAAAACAAGCTTCATCTCACCGCATCCATATCTTTGACCCTCATGTTTAGTCCTGTGATGGACAGACCGGTGGCCGTGTGCTCGTCCACTTCGGCGCTGAAGACGTCGGTCTGTGTGCAAGCCTTCTCATCGCACGTGTAAAACAGTGGCGGATTGTCATTCTCATCCTCGATCTGGATAGTGAGAATAGCTGTGGCACTCGCATAGACCCCATTCACATCCAAGTGAGCTTCAGTAGCCTGGGAACAGGGGAATTGTAACCCAATTGGAAAAGCTGTTGGAATTTATGCCTTATGAATCAAGACACACATTTAAATATTAAGATCTTATAAATAATATTGAACATGTACGTATTATAAAGCACTGCATCAACATCTACCATTAAAACTTTTTTTTTCAGTATTTATATATTATTAGGTAAGATTGTTACCTTCACAGTAAGCAGCACAGTAGCATCAATGTCTAGCAAGGCCTCTCGGTCAATAACGGCCGCGACAGTAACAATTCCATTATCTGAATTTATTTTGAACAGACCGTTTACATCATCTGTATAAAGAAAAAACAATTGTTAACTTGAGAGGTACATTTTCTGATGAAAATGTGGGTGGTGCTTGCCATGGCAAAACACTGGAGACATGCTCTCAACATCTCGACAACATGTGTCATTCTCAAAACGTTTGGGCACGGCTGTAAATTGTGTTCTAGTTCTTATTTCTCTTATTCATCTTCATAAAAAAGTTTCAAAATGAGTTAAGTATACTTGGGTTAAAAAAAATCACCTTGAATGCTGTAACTGATTTTGTTGTTGATCCCTGTGTCTGGATCTCTGGCCCGAACCTGATACACAGATGTCCCCTAGAAAAAGAAATATCACAACATAACGAAGTGTATAAAGCCTCACTCGCTGATAATACACATAAACAAAATGTACAGACCGAACTGTTTGCAATAAAATAAAATAAAAATTGTGCTAGTAAAGCTTGCAAGCTTTAACAATAGACCTTGTAAAAATCGTATCATATTCTTTGTGCTGGTTTCCAGACACTAACAGAAGAAGATGCTGATACGTACGTCAGCCGAGTGCTCCTTCACGTAAGCTATGGCTGGGAGATTTACGAACTCAGGGTCACGGTTTGGTACATCAACTACTGTGAGGTAGGCATTGCCGATGGATGACTGAACATAGGTCGGATTGTCGCCAAGGGGTCCACCGCCGTCCTGAAGCGATAAAAGAATAAATCTGGATCAACATGATGTGTATTTGTTAACTTTGTAGTAACACAACAAACTAGCTATGAATCTTTGTCATGTCAGTGCTGGATTCGGTGGTGAAATCCAGTTCTCCAGAGCGCCTTGTGGCAGCCACAGACTCCAATTCCGTCATTCACACTTTAATATTTCTCTTCATGCAGTGCCTTTCTTATTCTGATTCAACCATTGGAGTAGGATCAGACTTGACTCATCAGCCCACCTGACCGTTATCAATTGTTCCAAAGTCCAATCTTTATGCTTCCTAGAAAATTCAAGCCTTTTTTCTGATTAGTCTCTTTGATTATTATTTTTTTAATAATGCAACTTCACCAATTGTGTAAGTGATCAAATCACTATCATTATAATTTTTTTTCCAGCCACATTTCTTCTGCAGTAGTGACTGTTTACCACTACCCTTCCAGGTATTAATAATGTGTTGGAAAGTTCTTGACCCAATTCCCATCATTTTTGCTTGATGCAAGGTAATATTTTGACGAACGGTTTCCTTTACAGGTGGCATATTAAACTATTACTGACTAAAGCTCAAGCAGTGGCAGGGTGGCATAGTTGATGAGAAATTTTCAAAACCATGCTACTAGTGCCACCACTGGTACCAGTACCGGTTTTATCGCTTTTTTTGTTGTTGTTGTTGTATCTGGAGGCGTAGTGACAGGGCTGAAACAATACCTTTGGTTTCAGACACGGTCGTTTTGAATACTCTGGTACACATATATATTTGGAGCTAACCAGATACAGATACAAATTGTGGCTGTGTGCTAACCCACTAATTTACATCCACTCACAATTAACTCAATAATCCATAATAAACAGTTCCTGGGTGGTCCACTTACTGTACACATATAAAAAAAATGAAACCTAACAATTACATATACAGTAGTATCCTGAATGGAAAAGGCCGTCTGTAACTAACTCAAGAATTGAATTTTGAGATGTGCAATGGATGAAGGAGGACTCACAGTGGCATTGATCTGTAGCTGATAAAATTTGCTCTTCTCCGTAAAATCAAGTGGCTGGTTCAACACAATGTTTCCTTCTATTCTTGCAATAGAGAACACGTCGATTCCTTCAAACGGGTTGGACTAACACACATAGATATTTAAAAGAAAAGAACACAAGTTAATAATCAGAATTATAATGATGCATTGTTGCTTTAAGGTTCTGATTAATTTGTGCATTTCTGAAAAAACGCTTGCAGCTTTTAAGTAGATTCCAAGTACACATTTACAACGGATTGTGTTTCCCTATCAGAGAGCTTTCTGACTAAAACATTAGAAAGTATAGAATCATAAACAAAACCTGTTCAAAAGCAAAAACACAGTTTAACATTTTAACCTTTTCTATTTTTTGGTTTTTCAGCGCTGAGAAGACGCTCTCCTTCTAATTAACAATTTAAAGAACATCTAAAGAGCTGCATGAAGATGAACTACCTGATCGATACTGTAATAGACTATCCCGGCTTGTCCATAATCAGGATCTGTCGCTGTCACTTTCAGCACCGTAGTGCCGACAGGAGTGTCCTGTGATCCGACATGTCGAGAAGAAAATCATAGGATTATGAATTTCTTTGATATATGTTGGTCAAAATATGCTATTATTGATAAAAAAATAATTCGTAAACAAATTCCACTGGAATTCTACTGAAGACACTGTGTTCATTTGTTCTGCCGAAATTTACAATCTATTTCTTTGTCTTTTCACTCACCTCATCCAGTTTGATGTTGTATGGCTCATTTATGAATTTTGGCGCATTGTCATTTGCGTCCAGCACCACAATTATAATTTTTTTTCTGGTCTGAAAATAAGAGTTTTAAGGTTAGAGAGCGATGAAGAACTTCCAATGATTTCCACATATAAATATATAAATCAGACCTACCGGAATATGTATTCCATCGCTAACAGAAACATCTACTTGAAAGTTGTCTTTAGTCTGAGGGAAACAAAAAGAGAAAAGAGGTGAAATGCTGGGCTTCAACTGTAACTAAAAATACAGTTGTTTTTTTTAAGAGAAAATGTTCAGCTAAAATCACCTCTCGATCAAGTGGAATTTCGATGAACACGTCACCAGTATCTTTAGACACTCTAAAGTGACCGTTGTCGTTGGTGATCTCATAGGTCAGTGGATCACCGTCTAGATCATATGCACTGATTTTAAATGCAAAGTCACCTGTGGAGAAAATATGATCTGTTTTAATTCATACAAATGGCTGGGAGAGTTACTTCTTCCTGTCTCGACTTGTGTTTTGCATCTGTTTAGAAACAGATGTATTGAGGACATGTTATCAAGTTTGGTTTTTGGCACATAGAAGCACAAGTATTTGCAGACTATGGCATGACCTGCATGTCTGTGCATAATGTACCTTCTTTAAGATCTTCTCTCAGTTCCACTGAAGATGTAATTATGACCGGGACATTCTGACTGTAGCCTGAAAAAATAACAAAAAAATAATATTACATAATAACTACGTTTTAACTTTTATTCAAAATCTTAGAAGCTGGTTTTATTATTCAACTAGAAATCTAAAAATCCAAGTGCAGCTACACAGTTGGTTGTTTTCTAATTTCTACATTAGAAGTTAATAGCCTTCACATGCCTATTTCTTTCTACACTGTAAAACAATGTTGAAGGCGTCCAAAATATGTGTCCAAAATATGCAATAACTCATCATGGTGCTCGAGGGGTTTTGCAAATGCAAGAACGATTCCAGAACAGCAAACCTTTGTGTCTTAAAATAACAACAGACTGTTGTTGTTGTTTACATAACTTTTGACTGGTAATGTATATAGTGACAATGTTTTAAAATTCTTATTAATCATAACACAGTCATGTTAAATGTTGAACAAGATTTGATTAACATTCATAACACCAGCTCTGACAGTAGTGAAATACGTTAGGTGAATCACAGATGTATATTAATGCACTGCTCCTAATGTAAGATAAGATAAGATACAATATGATACAATACAATACAATATGATATGATATGACACGATACAATATGATACCATACAATACAATATATCTTTATTAATCCCGGAGAGAATTCTTGTTCCAGAGACTGCTGATATTGCACATGATATTGTTAATTCATATTGCACATGATGTTGAGGAGCCCTGGCAGACAAACTGCAAGATAAGGCTAGCGCACATATTATTCCCAGGCTGTGCTCATTAATTAAGCTCTCCTCCTGAATACGTTATCCGACATTTTCCGAGAGGAGGAGATTGTTTATCATTATGGAAGAAGTGTAAATCTGTAACGTTAAGTGTTTGTGTAGAGTTTGCATGTTCTGTCTGTGATTGGTGGGTTTTACTCTGGGTTACTCAGGGATTTGTTTTCATGGGTATTATCCAACATTAAGTGGAATCGTAAGTTTTGCTGTGGTATAAGAGAAGTAAAACACTTATGATTGTGCTGTAATGGGAAAATAATCAACTCTGGCGAGGTAATAGTATCAATAAATAGTAATAAATCGCAATTCCCTGTTGTGGATCATCAACAGTTCACCCCCAGTGGTTTGTTTAATATGCATTTGTGGACATTTGGACGTGTATTTTTTTGGGGGGAGGGGGGACATCATATCCACAGGTATGTCCTATATTGGTACTAAGTTTAGAATCAATGAAGATCCGCTAGATCTGTCCGCTGTGCTTTGCCAAGCTTGAAAATTGCTTCAGGATGTTATCTGGTTTAATCCCAGAACGAAGAGGTATATACTGTACAGAAAGTCCTAATCCATATGCTGCACTACATACATATCAGTACATCTACCACTACATCAGCCATTCGTATGTTCTATAGAAAGAGAGGGAAGTTTTATAGACATCCAGTAACGAACCATAGGATGTGCTGCCATATAAGGAATGAGGAAGAGAACAAAGAGGAGGGAAGCATGTAACAGTTACTATAGTTAAAGAAAAATATCAGAAAGCACTAACCATCAGGGACGATATCTTCCACCACTGTCAGTAATAAACAAGATTTTTCCGCATACCTTTTGAACGCTTGTACATCATATCAACTTTCGTGTCTCTAAATTGCACAGATAATAATCTGAACTTTGAACTCTTGCTAACAATCTGTCCGTGTTTCGTTTTTACCCTTCAGTTAGATACTTACATGTTGCAAAAAGAGCTGTGAGCAGGATTAACGAAGTCAACATTCCCCCGCCGTCCAGCTGTCCATGAAAATAAAAAGTGTACATAAAATAGGTTTGTAAAATATGTCACAGAAAATGGAATAAACCAGTTACATCATTATGCAGTTTTCAGAACTGTCAACTATGTGTAATCTGTACAAATCTTACACAACAAATCGTTTGTACGATTAAAGAATTGCACTATTTAAAATAATCTTATATGCGGTGTCTTGGGAAAACCCTTCACACGATGACATATGAACATTTTCTGCTACAGTGTGAATTAAATATAGTTATTAGGAAAGCGTAAACCCTTTCTAGATAAAAGTTTCTAAAAATAAAGTTTTGATCAGCACAACTGTTCTAGCACTTATATAAATTTAATTCAAATCTAAATAAACACTCCTCCTGTCTTGTGTTAGGTTCAATATATTTAGCATTTGTTAGTGTAGACGTCTTCAAATATGCTACAGGTAGCCAAAAGTCGATTCTTCGAAATCAGCCCTCATGAAATCCAATAGATTTTCCAAGATCGGCTCCATACAGTATAATAATATAGCCTGCTGTCTCATACTGTATCGCCTATGAATATTAATATATTGATTTAAAGGTGAAAGGAACAGGAATCATCAAGCATGTCCTATTAATTGTGTGCAAAAGTTAGCATCACCTTGGATTCCGAGTGAAAAACCTGTACTACTATTGTACAGCTCCTTTATAAATCAGAGTTCAACGTTCATGTAATGTTGTATCTGCCTTTTATAATCATGTTACAACAACAGAGACTAAATATTCTTTCCTGTTTAAGAGATTATGCTCTGGAAATCAAATCATTTCGAGGCAGGTAAAATCAGTGAGCTAACGCAAACATAAACAGTAATATATACCTGTATGTGCATTGTCATATATATATATATATATAGATAGTCTATTTTAGGGTATTCTGGATATACGTATGTACGCATCAACATGAATTATGGTTCTCATGAGTGACCTTTGCAACTGCTGTCTCAAGCTTTTATGATGAGGCGGAAGAAAAAAGAAGATTAAAAAATAAATCCAGGGGTTCACTTTTTTGGCAGTTTTTGTTTCGAATTTGAATTTAAATGCTATAATTTTGTAAAGACACAGGAACTATTTGAGAATATTACATTTTTGTAAAATATATTCCTACCATATGTGTATATTTAATGTAATTAGAGTAATGTCCTTTTGTACTGTTACCTGTTTGTACTTTTATGAAAATCAGCACTCTATTCATCAGATCAAACCTGGATCATTAAAATCCCCAAAGCAAGTGACATCATTACAATTAAATACTATATCAAACAGTTCTTAAACCCAACGGTTTCTAAACCAACCAAAAACTCAGCAAAGGATGATATTGCTTGTTATTTATTCATATTATTAATATAGCTCTCTTAGAAGAAGGCTTACCTTCCCCATTCTCGTCCTCGATGCTGTTCCGATGGACGTCGTCTCTGAAGTGATGGGAAGCCGTCACTACGGAGAGACCTTTGCCTGGTACAAGCTCCGCTGATTACTGTCTCGCTGCTGTAAATGTGAATCATTAACACTCAGTGAGAGGGAAATAAACAGCACATCTGAGCTCACCTGGTGATACAGAGCTCAGTGCTGGGGCCGGGGGATCTGAATGAATGTTATAACAAAGTTCTCCAAACTGTTGATGATGCCTAAGCATCTTTTTAAATAATCTTAATGATCTAACTTTATACTATAGATCCCTAGATTGGGAGTGACCTATTTAAGCCATGACTTCATAAGAGATTGAAAAAACAAAGTGTCCATCATATATGATAGACATAACGCGTAGTGAAAGATCCCTGAACCGAGATCCCTGATCCTCAGACCAACACTAATAAGCTGGTTCATATTAATCTTCTGTCTGTTACGTAAAGATCTCAGACAAATGGCAATCTTTCATCATTTCCATCATCAACAGTCTGTCGAAAAGGTAGTGTTAGCTAGTGTTAGCTAAACCAAATGCTGTTTGGACTTTCAGTAGCTCGCTAGGTTTATTATCTAGTTTGCTAGCTAGCGGGTGTTAATTCTTACATGTTTCTAACTACACAGTTAGCTATCTAGCAAACTTGCTTATTATACATTATCCCCAGGATTACTCTAGCAGCATTTATAAACAACTTTATATCTACAATTCTGAAGTTTAACACAGAACTCCTAGCTTGTTTAGCAAGCTAATGATTTAGCTATATGTGATCCCACAGGATGGATTCAAAATATTTTGACAGAAATGTGTATTAAAAAAGCAAAGAAAATATAAATAATATTAAAAAATAACAATAAAACAAATACAGTACAAATATTTACCTCCAGTAACATTTAGGAAAGTATTAATGAATTACAAAATAATACTTGAGTATAGTGACGAAGCACAATTACTCAAAAGAAGGAGCTAAATGGAAAAGATATTAAATATTCATAATAATAATAATAATAATAATAATAATAATAATAACTCCAGAATTATTGACTATGTTCTTACATAATATATTTGTTAATATTTGTTAATATCAGGCATACTGTACATGATATAGGTGGCACAGTGGTGTAAGCCACTGCAGCCTCGCACATCAAGGGTTCAATTCTCTTCTTGGGTCTGTGTGCGTGGAGTTTGCATGTTCTCCCCGTGCTTGGTGGTATTCCGGTTTCCTTCCACAGTCCAAACACATGCAGATCAGGTTTAACTGTCATTCCCAAATTTCCTGTAATGTGTGTGTGTGTGTGTGTGTGTGTGTGTGTGTGTGAGTGTGTGAGTGTGCCCTGTGATGAGTTGGAATCCTGTCCAGGGTGTGCCCCTTTTTTAACCCTTAATAAAGGAAATCATCATTTAAAACTGCTTTTGTATTTACTCGTGTTAGTTTTGTGTAATATAGTTTGATGATCTCAATCATTTAAGTGTAACAAATATGCAAAAAATATACAAAATTAGGAAGGGGCAAATACTTTTTCACAAAACTGTAT
>JAOVVB010000026.1:10137759-10159676 GCA_028570985.1 Heterobranchus longifilis
ATATTTTGATGGTAATTACTCTTTCAGGGTAATTTAATCAAAAGGCTTCCATGGGAAAATCGTGAGTGTTTAGATGTGCGTTCTGAGACAGCAAGACAGGAAGGTTCAGCTCCATTGCTGCTTGTTAAAGATATATTAGAGGTTGTTTTTATAGCCATATAAATGAAATATAATCTGCTTAATGAAAGTTAGATTTAAGAATAAAAATCAATGAGCCATCTGGGAGCCGGAAAGAGTCGACTCGTGTTGGGTGAGATTGATCTGAGTCAGGGAAATGAGCAGGAACTCCCATCTCTCCTAAACAGATGTGCTACTGGTTACAGCAAGGTAGTTATCAGTGTTTTATAGCAGCTAATGCAATAAAAGTCATTACTAAACCAGCATGATTAGGTAGTGTTGGTAAGGAAACACACCCTGCTCTTAGAGCTGAAGATAAAAATGCTGTGTCATGTGGATGAGGGATGAAGTGCTGCCTGAGAGACCTCGCATGAACCGGCTGCTGAGATGGAATAAGTGCTTGTGGGGAAGGACGTACGTTACAGAGGACAGTATTGTAAAGCAGATGTAAATCCACAGCTAGTTAAATCCTCGGAATATTTCCTCAGTCCCAGCTGAGATGTAGATTCAATATTTTTTTCTCCTACCAGAGGTAAAAAAATTTCCTGACACACTGGTAGCACTTTGTGACATCTTTTTAACATTATCAGAACGTAACCCCTTTAGCTTTAATACTGGTAGCAATTTTTGACAGGTTGATTGAACCTTATCTGTCAATCCACTAGTCGACTGTTAAATTAACTTTGGAAATGAAATAAACTATGCAATAAAACACATAAACTATTAATCAAAAAAAAAAAAAAAAAACTTTTGTTAATCAACATCAGCGGTGGCTTAGTGGTTAGCACTATCGCCTCGTACCTGCAGAGTCTGGGTTCGATTCGCACCTTGGGGTCTGTGTACATGCGGTTTACAGGTTCTACCTGCGCTTGGTAGGTTTCCTCCAGGTACTCCGGTTTCCTCCATCAATTCAAATAGTTGCAGATTACTGTAGGTTAATTGGCATTCCCAATTTGCCCATATTGTGAGTGTTTCCTACTTTTAAAGTGGAAATCCTTTCAACACAAAAAATGGTTGAATTGAAAGAACGTGCTCTTTCTCTCTCTCTCTCTCTCTCTCTTTGCAAAGGTCTCCACTTCTAATTTCAAACACTTGACATGATCAGTGGAGGCAAATCTTGCAATTATGCATAATAGCCAGCAGGTGGTGACATTACTGCCTTAAATACTATGCAACATTTTGGTTATGTACTGCAATGTCATGCAGATTTGTAGCGGAGTAGAAAGTACAGATATTTGTCGTATGATGTAGTGGAGTAAAAGTAAAAAGTATCCACTGATAAAATTACTCAAATATATATATTTATACTTAAGTACAGTAATTAATACAGTAATTAAGTAAATGTACTTAATGTATACACATCTGGTATGTAGTAATTATGATGATTGACTTGCAGAAGAAGTGATTATAATGAGATGATCATCATGGTCGTGAAACTTAAAATTCCAGGCATACTTCACAAACCTCCAAAATCCTGCCGTTCATTGTCCTCGGGTGTCTGAAAATAAATGTTTTTTTGAAAAGTCTTTTTTTTTTTTTTTGAGGTTCTAACCGAATTCCATGTATCCCAGCCAGAGTTTTGGATCCCCAGTCTTTGAATGTTTTTATCTCACTCACCCATTCTCTATACTGCTTATACTGTACAGTGGACTTGGGGCACAAGACAGGGTACAATCTGGATAGGGTGCCATCTTAGGGCAAACAAGCACACACACTACGGGGCAAATTGTAAACAGCAGTTAGCCTACCCAGCATGTCTTTGGACTGTGGGAGGAAACCAGAATACCCGGAAAAAACCACCAAGCACAGGGAGAACTTGTAAACATGAAGGTTCGAGGCCGCAGTGCTAACCACTGTGACATTGTGCCATCTAGTGGTTGAATGTAATAAATATATTAAAAACATAATCCGAAACATTTTATTACAAGAGAGAAGCTACAGCTCATGTTTTATCCAGTAAAAATTAATACAAAAGGAATAATGCTCCAAGTGCATTTTTTGTAGTTTTTACCATTGGACTGGTTTGGGAAGATAATCATCTTACCAAACATTGACTAGCAGGATGATTTATTTAGTTCTCAAGGGTAAGGTGAGTCCTTAGTTCATAAGGTAACCCTGTTTTGTCAAATAATGATGTAACTCAATAGAGAGGTGTTAGTGGGCCATCTGGGTCATGGCACTGAGGTGTTAGAAAGTTAGTCAGATTTAATATAACTTTATTCATCGATGGTTTACCATTTTTCTAATCATTTTTATAACCTCAAAACCGGTAACAAACCACTGCAAATAAGAGTAAATTCAGTTCGTTTTTCCCCCAAAAACGTACAGTATAATTTTCAATATAAAAACAAACAAAAAAATTACAAAACCACTTTTTTGTATTTGTTTCAAAACCAAATGAAATTCTAAAATTTCATTTACAAAAAAACTTGTAACCCTAAATGTGCAAAAACACATATATAAAAGCCACGCCCATAAATACCCAGTTAAATGCCGCGTGCATGCGAAATGCGTGAAAGCCACGCCCCAAAATAATCTGTTAACATTACATGTATAAAAGCCACGCCCCTAAATACCCCGTTAAATGCCACGCGAACACTAAATGTGTAAAATTTGCATCGTTAGCGCTAAATGCGTAAAAGCAACGCCCCTAAATACTCCCTTAATGCAAAATATGTAAAGCCACGCCCACAAAATACCCCGTTAACGCTAAATGCGTAAAAGCCACGCTCCTACCAGCCGCAGCTGATTAATCCTGCTTTTATGCATGTTTAAGCTGTTTCAGGCTAAATGTCATAAAAATCGTAATGCACCGCAGGTAAAAATGAATAAAAACTTGAAAAGCATAAACTTTAGAGTCACGCCATTTGTGTCTAAAGGGAAAACAAATTTTATTTCCATTATTTGAAGACACATGGGTTTTTTGGGCACACAATCGAACAGATTTTTTTTAACCATGTTGGAAACATTTTCGTTTTTTAAATTTTTTTTTTTATCCTGACTGACCTTCGCGAATGATGCTGGGTGTTTTGGAATGATATTGGCGGGGGGCGGGACCACCTCTGTCGATGTGACGTCATCATAATAGGGACGTGAACGTAAGCAGCCCGACACAATGACAGCACGCGCGGCGGAATGCTTGTGTAATAATAAACGCGTTTGAGGAGTCAGACCGTTAGAGAGAGAGAGAGAGAGAGAGAGCGCGCGCGCGCGCGAGCGAGCGGGGTCAGTTCCGGATTGTGTGTGTGTGTGAGATGTTAAAGCGGTGAAGAGGAGAGAGAGAGAGGCAGACAGACAGAGAGGAGTTTATCGGACATGAGAAGAACACAGCGGCACCTCGGATCAACGCGCTCGAGTTAACGGTTATAACCGGATCCACACTCGGGCTTTACACTGAGAGAGCTGATATATACACACACACACTCGGAGTAAAGGGGTAAGGAGTGTGTGTGTGTGGAGAGGAGGAGAAAGAGGAGTGACGGAGCCGCAGGAAAACAAGTAAGCTAAAGAGCTAGCGTGTAACCTTAGCGTTAGCCTCAATGCTACACGTTTTGGTGTGTTTTAAAGCAACACATATGTGCGGCCGCGTTTATAGGAACACTTTACTGTCTATAAAGGCCAGAAATTAGCATTTATATTGTTCTGTAAGTTTACCGTTAGCATGTTTACACGCAGCTAGGCTGGGCTAAGCTAACTGCGCTGTGCGTTTCCTGTTTTGGTTTGCGTAAACAACAATAACAACAACATCAGCAGCATCTGTTCCAGGTGACGTCACCTTAAACCAGGCAGCTCGATGTTGTTTTCGTTTGTTTTTTTGTTTTTGCTTTTTAAACATTTTCTTATGTTATATTCGGTGTTTTTTTTGCGCTTTAGCCGAGCATGCTAGCTCAGGAGGCTAACAACAGACTCAGTCAGCCCCATGCGCGTGCCCTTTGTGCTCGCTGTTTACACACACACACACACACAGTTCTCTGACTTTATTATTTTTATTCTTATAGACTTCTAGAAGTGCATGTTTATGGAGTTGCAGGATGAGTAATGTCGTGCACCTGGTTGGATTTTGGAGTTTTGTGAGTGTGTGTGTGAGTGAGAGAGAGAGAGACTGCACTCAGCTCATGTCTCCCTCTCTTTGTTGTTGTGCTTTGTCTCCGAGCACATGGCGCGGCTTTGCTTCACTTCACTTCATCTCTTAAACTCTTCTCCTTCATCAAACCACACAGACATGTTTATCCGCATGCGAGAAAGTTTATATATATATATGTCTTCTTATTATTTTTATTACGATTTTGCTATTTTAACGCGTATTTGATGCAACTTTAGGTCTTATTTTAGATTTGTTTCTCATCAACTCAACGCTTTGTGTGTAGGTGTATTTGATTTTTCTAAAAAAAAAAAAAAAAAGCCAAGTCATTATAATTAAAATAGTTTATATTCCTTGTATATTGCATTAATTAATTTGTTTTCTTTTTTGTAGTTTACAACTATGGCGTCATGACTGTCTGACGTCATAGTTGTTTTGTGTATCAAGTTGTTTTGTGTATCAAGATCAAAAATAAGCTAAAGATTTATTGGGATGTTTAAAAATAAATGACTTGTGATGTACAGATAAAGGAAATAATCCATGATGAGTAAGGACGATTAGTCAGACAAACAATCTCTCTCTCTATTCAAAGTCGATTGTTTTTCCAATAACAAGATCCATTTCACTCAAGTTGCCGATGGTTCTGATTCAATAATCATTCCAGATTGAATCCGAAAAATCGATTAAGTTACGTATCCCAATTCTCTCATGTCATAATTCGTGTTTTGTCCTCATTGATGCCCAAATCAATTTTTTTATTTTTACGGTGAATATTTGTATTGCGAAACGCACTTTCCCATAGGAAATAATATAAATGCATATAATCCATTCCAGCCACCCAAAAAAATATTGCCAATTATTTCCAAATTAGAATTATATTCTTGAATATAAAAAGAATCAAAATATTTAGAAGACACATATAAATAAAATAAATTAAAAATTAAATAGAACGAGACCTCACTTAACCTTGATTTATGATGCCTCGCTTTTTTTTTAGCGAAACTGAAAGTGGCTCCCTTTTCTTCTTGTTACCGTCCTAACCCATTCTTGTTTAATCCCTTCTCGGTACCCATGGTGCCTCGACTAAATCTAGCACAAAATGCAAAAAATAAAATAAAATTGTAAACTAGCTTCACTTGGCTTTTAATGATACTAACAAGTTTCATCCAGTGTTCAGTTCAGACGCTCATATGTAGGAAATGATTTTGACTCTCGAGACGAACATTTGTAAGGTAGGGGATTAGCACGCCGAGCTTCCACTGTTTTATTATTTTTTATTTATCTATGTTTGCATTCGGGGTGAGTAAAAAAAAAATCTGTCTCTATAATCCTGCGAGGGAAAAGCTGTTCACACGTTAGCAGGTGGCACAGTGGTAGGACCAAATCAAGTGATAAGTTTTGTCAACATTGTAACAAATAATATTACATTAGGATGTTTATAAAATAGTAATGCCCACGGAATTGCAATACCCAATTCTCAAAAAAAAAATACACTGGTCGATCAGCCTGTCATCGGAAACACTGACGATCTCAAAACACCATGTACGCTAATTAGTCTTGCGTCATGGTAACTGTGAAATGCATCCGCGTGCTCGCAACTGATCAAAAACACGCTCACGGTCAAGTGGAGTTTTGAGACTTTGGAGGCATTTGGGGTGGTAAAATGTTTTTTTTTCTTTCTTTTTTTATAATCCGAAAGGTGGTGCACTCTAAACTATTCCCACATTAGCATTTTGTGTGGTAGTATTTGCTAAGTTTGTTTAGAAATAATAAAAATGGCGGATGACAGAGATGCGTCTTGTTGAGAAATAATGTAGCTTTATTAAATTTTAAGTTAAATGTTAAACTCTTGTACTTGTTTAAATGACTTGTGATGTACTCATAAAGGAAATAATCTATGATAAATGCTCCGCTTGGTTTTTAAATGAGAAAACCGATCAGCTGTAAGGAACGGGCTACAGTGAATTAATCATTAGTTACATTACATAAGGGATAAAGTATAAACTTTCAACTTATTTTTTAGAGTTTTACGGTCTTAAAATTGTAACAAAATTGGAAAAATTGTAATACAGAATCAGCATGTTTATAAAATTTTGATACTTCCAGTATAGCAATATTAATCGAATCAGGACATAGGTATCGTGATATTGTATTGGGTAGGGACTGACGATTACAACCCCTAGTGATTACATGACGCAGCGATGTTAATTATTTAAACGTTGATCAGAAGAAAAAAAAGTGTGAATCAAAACCAGAGTTTGTTTAAAGATTATTGTTCATTGATAAGTCAGTTGTTTATCAGTTATTGTCCATTACTATTATTTCAAAGCTTATTTATTAGTTTTTAAGGTCCATCCAAACGATTACACTTTATCTGTCTGTGACAGAGCCGAAGAGAACCTGAGGCTGCCGGACCGGACCCGAGTGCCTCGAGCACCAGTGCTCCCCCACCCGTGGCTGCGACTCGTTCTTCACAACGTCCCCAATGCGACCATGGGAAATAGCTGTGAATAGGCGGCCGCCAACAGCCCCCTTAAACCAGAGGAGCTTCATCGGGGGTCCCTGCAACGCGCCAGTGCACCTCAGGAGAAGGTGGGATTGTGCTGCTACAACTCTCATTCTTCTAACAAGTGTTTATGATCAGCGTACTTAAAAAAAAAAACGTGTTAACTCGTCAGCAGTTCACTTGTGTCGTATTCTTTTAGTTAGTAAGTAATGATATAATTCACCAGAGAGGCGTTAGTGAGATCTGAAGACCGAGGTTTAACTTGTGACCGTGTTCTAGTCAAAGAACGAACGATTGGCTCATCGACCCGACTTGCTCAGTAAATTGTGTCCTTCTGACTTGTGCAAATATTTGCAGATGTTTAAAACAGGTAGCACTATAAAAAAAAGGGTGTGGTTTGTTTCCGCAGTCCTCCAGCGCGCTGGCAGTGGGGGCCGCGAGACAGAGCGGCTGTGCACGCTTCCACGCGTCAGGATGAGAGTTTTCCCCACGCCGCGTTCCCTCAGCAGCAGCAACAGCAGCAGCACCAGGCCGTTCCTGTAGAGGAGACAAGGCAGTACAGCCAAGCCGGCGCTCCACCCCGCATGCTCCATCCATCCACACACCCGCCACAGCAGACCTCCATCATGGTGGACCTTCATGAACAAGTAGGCTTAACACCGTCACATTTTCATACTGGTTTGATCAAGGTTTAGTCTTGATCCTTGTACCATTTTGTGTTTCTTATTTAATTCTTATGCTCTCGTGTTAATTCTTTTTTTTTTTTTTTTCCTTTTCCCACTAAAGATGCACCAAGGATCCGTTCCGATATCTTACACAGTTACCACGGTGACGACCCACGGCTTTCCCATGCACACGGGGCAGCCGATCCCAGCGTGCAACGCGCAGCAGCTCCCAGCATGCTCGGTAATGTTCAGCGGACAGCTCTCTCTGCTCTGCTGCCTTCCTCCTCCTGTGAGTTTAAACAAGGAAGAGCCGGAAGCGTCAGTGCCGTCTGTGTAGAGCGCGCATCTCACTCCGCTCCAGCTTAACGGTGGCTTAAAGGAACTCTTTAACCAACTTTGGGCTTGCTCTTACCGCTGTAGCGTTTTGGTCAAACAGTTCCTTTAGCGCATTTAGATCAGAGCATCATTAAAGCCACTTTGCATTATTTATCTCTCTTTCATCTAAGAATATCTCTCGAGCCATCTGCTTAATTCATCGCATCTGTTTTGTCGACATGGCAGCCTCCACGCTCGTATTGTGTGTTGTGAGTGCGTTATGTTGTCCGAAACAGGTCAGGCTTTTTCAGAAAAATGGCTGATTGTTCATTATGTGTGTGTGTGTGTGTTTTTAAATATTAAGCAAGGCAGCAGTTAACATTGTGAAATGTATAGCATCAGGTATTGTTCCTGTCCAGAAGGTGATTCTTTGGAAAGCTTACAATCTACATCTTAATAGATAATCAATAATTTGTGGAACAGGATGCATTTCAAGCAGGCAACAGTTCAATATAATGATATAAAGATGTTTTAGCATGATGCAAGTGCTAAGTCTTTAAGGGGACTAACTACCCCACACTGCAGAACCAAAGGGGTGGAGTCATACCTAATTCTGTTTCCTTAAACCCAATTCAGCTACTTATACCCCAGCAGAGTCAAATTGAAATGGGGTGGAGTCAAACCTAGTTTAGCTCGTCCTATCTTTGTGGAGTCAAGGGGGTGGAGTCAAACATCCTACCCTAGTAGAGTAAAAATAAAAGAGAAGAGTTAAACCTAATTCAGCCCCTTCTGCGCTAGTAGACGCAGAGTCAAGGGGGTGGAGTCAAACCTAGTTCAGCTCTTTCTACCTCAACAGAGTCAAATTCAAGGGGTGAGCACCAGAGCAGTCAATTCCATGGGGGTGGAGTCAACCCTAATTCAGCTCCTCCTATCTTTGTAGAGTTAAAGTCAAGGGGGTGGGGTCAACCCTAATTGAGCTCCTCCTACCTGAGCATAGTCAATGTCAAGGGGTAGAGTCAAACTGTTACCAGCCTCCTCAACTCCAGTAGTCAAATTAAAAGGGGAGGAGTCAATCCTAATTCAGCTCCTCCTACCTCAGCATAGTCAAGGTCAAGGGGTGGAGTCAAACCTAGTTCAGCTCCGCCTATCTTTGCAGAGTCAAGGGGGTGGAGTCGTACCTAATTCAGCTCCTCCTACCTCAGCATAGACAAGGTCAAAGGGTGGAGTCAAACTGTTACCAGCCCGCTTAACCCCTCATTCAGGAGAGTCATAGTCAAGGGGTGGAGTCAAACCTAGTTCAGCTCCGCCTATCTTTGTAGAGTTAAGGGGGTGGAGTCATAACCAAATTCAGCTTCTTCTACCCCAGCAGAGTCAAAGTCAAGAGAGTGAAGTTAAACATAGCTCAGTTTCTTCTACCCCAGCAGAGGTAAATTCAAGGGGGTGGAGTCAACCCTAATTCATGGGGTCACTTTTCAAGGGAGACTTTTGAATTAGGCTCCTTCTACCCTAATAGAAGAGTCAGAGTCAAGGGTGAGGAGTCAAACCTAATCAGGCTCCTTCTACCCAGTTCTACCCCAGTAGGATTAAAGTCAAGGGGTGAGCCCCAGACCAGTCAATTCCAAAGGGGTGAAGTCAAACCGAATTCAACTCCCTTCTTTAATGTCCGGGGTTCGAGGAATCTTGTGTGTTTTAGTCTGGAAAAGTGTGTTGCATTGTGGTGTGGATCAGGACTAGTTTTATAATCAAAGTTGGATTAGGTCCAGCTCCACCCCTGGATTTTTGGATCTTCTCTGGTTCCTCCATCTTGTTGCCCCAATTGAGACACTACATCAGGAGTGTCAAACTGTATCCAGAAGGGGCTGTGTGGGTGCAGGCTCTCATTCCAACCATGCAAAAGCCACTCGTAATTAGTCGTCGTTGGTTTTCAGTAGACTCTCTGGTGTAGCTTCTGCATCCACATGGTCTTTTCTGATTCCAGTGTGACTTCCCTCAACTAGAACTGTTGCTACTAAATGATAGATTTATTCCCTGTTTTCAAGCCAGTTTAGTCTTTACCACTACAAGAGACATCCAACATGGGGGGCGGGGGTGTTTTTCAGTTCACCATTCAATCATGTGACGCTCATATCGGCGTGTGTTTGTGTCTCTGCAGCTAATCCAGGCGTGCACCATGCATCACTTACCCGTATCCTACCAGGCCTTTCCGCCCCTCATCTCCAGCGAGCATTTCCTTCTGCACCCGAGTCCTCCAGTGGCGGCGCATCAACCTCCGGCACTGGCGCCACTCAGCCACTTTATCCCCCTGCAGCCCCAGCACCCGCGCATGGTGAGCCACTCACTCACTCACTCACTCACTGGGGCAAGTCTGTTACCCTGTTGAAATTCTCAGTTGTGGACTGTGATTTCACCCATAACACACTTGAAATTCAGCGTGCAACTGATGCACACTACAAAAGCAACTTTTTTTTTAATCGTTTTTAACCCATTTATAGTTCAAACTTTTGTCTAAAACAAGCTTCCTCTTATCTTAATGTTAAAATGTAGTTGTTATTCATACCCTTGTTCCTATGTGCGTATTCATTTGTCGTTAGCCACGTTAGCGTTTTGGAGTGAAAATGCCGTTTGCATTTGCGTCTTCCTCAGCCCCTGCAAAGAGTGGACAACGAAGTGGACTTGAGAGGAGAGCAGCGCCACCTGGGAACCTTCTCGTACCCTGCGGCTCATCACCCACCAGCAGCCATGCCGCCCTCTGTACCCCTGCAATACCACCTGCCACAGGAACCCATACACCAGGAGTTGCCGTTTGCGGTGGTGAGTGGAACAAAAAAAAAAAGAAAAAAAACTGAACAGGATCCCAACTGACCCTTTCATGACCTGTATTGTTTTTTGTTTGTTTTAGACGTATCCCCACATGCTGCCCAGACGTGGGAGCGGCCAGAGGTATCGCTTACAGCAGCCGCTGCCTCCTCCACCCCCTCCTCCGCCCTACTACCCCGGCTTCCTCCCTTACTTCCTGTAAGAATCTTCTCCACATACGTCCACGCGCACAATGAACCCTATTTAACCTTTATTCTACAAAGAGTAGTTGTAGTTCTTTAGTCTGAATTTCTCTACAGGAGAACTTATTTCCTGTGTAGAGGGTATATTATGTATAATATGAGCCGTTGCGTTTATATCACTACAAAGTATTAATTATAGCAGCATTATAACAACGCTACTTCACGCCATCTAATCAGATTCGGATTCGAATCAGGGTCTGGTAATTGGCGATGGAGTTTTTGGGTGTAATTTAGCTTTTACAAAGCTAAAATGTGTGCCTAGGTGTTTCAGGGATAACGTGAGGTTATTTTTTTTGTGGCATGTCTGTGTCCAGCTCGATGCTTCCCGTGCCTCCGACTGCTGTGGGTCCGGCTATCAGCTTGGACCTCGACGTGGACGATGTAGAGATGGAGAACTACGAGGTGAGACCTGAAAGCTTTCCACTCGAGACGATAAATTTAAAAAAAAAAAACAAACAGAAAAGCCTTGTTGTTATAGAATTTTTTTATCATATCGATAAATATAGTCAGAAACACACGCCATTAGATACAATAACCAAGTCACATACGCAGCAGGCTGTGATGTGCTGAGTGTCCTGATAACTTTCCATCATTGCCAGCATTGATGATAATCAGTGTTATTCCGTTCTCTCCCCCCCCAGGCGTTACTGAATCTCGCTGAGAGACTCGGCGAGGCAAAGCCTCGAGGGCTGACGAAAGCCGACATCGAACAGCTTCCGTCCTACAGGTTCAACTCGGAAAAACACCAATCAGAACAGACTCTGTAAGTGTGATTGACAGAGCGGGAAGTGCTGAGGGATTTCAACATCTGAAATCCTATTCATGGGTGATTTTTTTTATTTGTCTTTTTCTTTCCCTCCTCTCAGGTGCGTCGTGTGCTTTAGTGATTTCGAGTCAAGGCAGCTACTTCGAGTATTACCCTGTAATCACGAGTTTCACGCAAAGTGTGTGGACAAGTGGTTGAAGGTGAGTTTTCTCAGAGTCGCACCTCTGTATCCGGTGCGTGCTTGTAATATTTCATTTGTCTGATTGCGTTCTTGTTGTCGTGCAGACCAACCGCACGTGTCCCATCTGTCGCGCGGACGCTTCCGAAGTCCACCGCGACGTGGAGTGAGTCCCGGGCCTTTCGTCCTTCACTGGATTATAACAGCACAAGACCTTGGAGTGTGTGTGTGGTGGGAGCAGCAAGCACACGCACACACACACACATAAAAAACACACACTCTTCTCACATAACACACGTGCGCACCGCCCAAACTCCCGGCGAAAAACGTCGAGGCATCTCCTACACACTCCGACCGCCACGCCCTGCCCCGCCACGCCCCGCCACGCCCCTCTTCACCACCACCACCACCATCCTGTACTCAGACCTTCGACCAATAAGCAATCTTGGAATTTGTACGGATTGTGTTTAGACCTCCGCTGTGCTTCTCACGCAAGCTACTGCCTCCTCTGAGCCCGGCGAACTCCCACAAAAAAAACCCAGTTTGACGTTTTCAAGCCCCTCCCTATCGTTATTATTATTATTATTATTATTAATGTTGTTATTATTATAATTTTTTGCCGATTCCAAAGATTAACGTGTGTGGTGTTGGCATCTGTTTACACGGTTGAATGTGTTCTTGCTGTTCGCTTACGAATAATCCAAGCTGTGCTTTAGTGTTGTTAAGAGAGAGGCCTGGGAAGGGTTTTTTCTTTTTCCAGAGGACCTCGCTCAAATCAGAAGAAGGAAGGGAGGAAAAAAAAAAAAACTCCAGGCAAATGAGGTTTGTCCATTCCACTGTCTCTTGGAGGGAAAAAAAAAAACAGAAGAAGGAAAAGAATCGCCTGATCATTAGCTGCATGTTTGTATAGGTGATGGGCTAAAGTGACTTGTTAATAATGTATGTTTTGCAATAATGTATTAATGATTCTTTCAATAGCTCTATCCCAGCTTCGCTACGGTCAGCGTGAACGGCGGCGAATCTTCTTTTTTTTTTTTTTTGAGCTACCGAAGGGGAAAAAAAAAAGACAAAACACACACAAGTACTGAAAACTTGGAACAGGATTGATCAAATAACTGAACCAGACGTGTGTGTGTGTGTGTGTGTGTGCGTGTGGGGATGTATGTATGTCTGCTCCTGGGCCTCATCGCTGTGGAGTTTTGCACTGTTGCTGCACTGGAAAAAGGTCACAAGGATGAGGACCTTGTCGCGACCTGTGACCTCTGGCCGCCTCCCATCCTGGCTGGACTGCTCGGGGAAGCCCTCCGCTCCTCTCCACTCCACTCCTACTACTCCATCCTTTCCTTTTACTCTCTTCTGGATGGTTTCTCACAAGACTGTTGTGTGGTTTATGATTATTATTATTATAATTTTTTGTTTTTAGGTTTAGCAATACTCTTTCGACTCGACGAGCTTCTTGCTGCATTTCACGCGCAGGTTCAGCGGGACGGCGCCGAAGGGAATTTCACTTCCTCACGTCCAAACAAGACAAAAAAAAAAAACCTGACTTTGGAAAAGGTGCAGTCCCTTCTGCAGAAAGCAATATGTGCAATGTGTGTCTGTCCTGAACAAATCCTTTAGATATATATATTTTTTTTTTGGTGATTTTTGTGGGGGGTTTTTTTTTTTCGGAGGACCGGGCTTTTCCTTATCTGTGAGCCAAATATTCAATAATTCAATACACTCTCCAAGGATACAGCTCTGCCTTCTTCAAGACGTTGACAAGCACAAACTTGTTACTAATCGTTAAAAGAAAAGAAAAAAAAAAACAAGTGTTAGACTCCGTAGTCGGTTGAACTTGTTTTAGATTTTTAAACTGGTGTTATTTATTGGCTTTATCTTCAGGATCGAGGGGCGGAGCACCGGCACGAAGTATCTTCGGTGCGGGGGCGGGGCCGTGGTATAGCAATGTGAAGTTAACCACCTTGCGGGGAGGGGGGGAAAAAAGAATGTGGGCCACGCCCCCCGTCGTCGTCGACCATGCTTGTGTGTGCCAGCTAACTGTAGTGATCCCACGACGATTCAAAGAGATTTTTTTTTTTTTTTTTAAGAAAACGCACTGTAAAACCTGCTCAAGCGCTTGGTTCGCTCTGCATAGACTCCCAAAAAATATCATAAATGGTGGGGGGGGGGTGACAAAAACAGGGATGAAATTTTTTGCTACGCTAATTATAGGACACACACATATATATATATATATATATATATATATAAAAAAAAGATATTCTTGCTTCCTTGTGTATACCGAGTAGCAGTTCTAATCTGACTCGCTTTGAGGGAAGTCGCCGTGATTTTAGCATGCGAGTCTGAACCGACGCTAACTCGCCGGGTGAGAATAAATGGAGAAAAAAAAAAAAGTAAAAAAAAAAAAAAAACACAAGCCATTGTGATGAATTTAAACCACACTTTTGATATTAACATGTATACATATCCGTTCACTGACGTATATTTTAAGAAGATGAAGAAGAAAAAAAAAAAAGAAAAGAAAAAAAAAGAAAGAAAACTCTCAGGGCCTCTCAGTTAACTTCAAATAAAAGGAAAACAGGCAGAAAAGGGGGCGGATCCGAACGTTTCTCAGTTTTCCTCAGGCCGCGCATATTTTACCCGTAATCCTTTTTAGCGGTATTTATCGTCGCAAGTGTTCAAGAACGGCATGCGAAGAAAAACAAAAAACGACAATAGGCAACATGTCAATCATCCGAGTGTTACTCAGACATGTCTGTGTTTTTTTTTTTCCGTACGTAGAACTCGTGATCCTGTTCAAGGAGAAAAAAATAATAATAATAATACTAAAATTAAATTTAAAAGAAGAGACGGCCGAGCGCATTATCCTACCTAGACCACTCTTCCGGATATTAAACAGTGTTTTTGCATGGGGTGGGGAGGGGGAAAAAAACTGTATTTTTAATTTCAGTGAAATATCTAGACATGTGTGGGCGACTATTTAATCGTGCACAGTAATGCATGCGTGTCTTAACCAGATCCCGGCTGGTTTAATCCTTCGTTTGTTTTTTTGTTTGTTTTTTTGTTTGTTTTTTTTCAGGAGAAAAAAACCTTTTTTTTTTTTTTTGGCTTCCGGTTCCGGGGATTTTCCGGCTCAGCTGAAAACTGCCATGCGTCGTACTGCACAGAACCGAGCGAGACTTTTACGAGAAAAAAATAAAATTATATAATAAACAAATAAACTCTAAAGCCGATCACACGATTAGCAACGCGCTTGGCTTGGTTGTAGACGGCAAAGTTCCGCGATTCTTTTGGCTCTCGATGCTGACATTCGTGCTTCTGCTGTTGCCTCAGCGACTGAAACTTTGCCTGGAAAAACTCGATCACTGAAAGCCATATAGTGAAACGGTGCTAGATGTCTGTCGCTCCATTCACATTTACAGGAATGCAATAGTGTGTGTGTGCTATGACTTATGACTCTCACGTACTCTTTATAGCATGCCGTGCTAGTAGTTGCCCCGGAAACGCTCAGTTAGCAACGTTCGACGGGTGTTTAATTTTAAATTTAACAATTTTTTTTTTGACTGAGAATCTCTTTTAACTGTTAAGCGCAGGACGGCGCCCTCGGTAGCACCGTCCTCGCCACGTCGTATCGTATTTTACTGCCCGCGCGATCACATCAGAGTGCATCTGCCTTAAAATCTAAAAAGCGTGTATTAAAGGGGACTTAAAAACGTTCGTCTTGCTCTCACCAAAACTTAATATGTACCTGCCATAGGGTCTTTTACCTTAAACAAGCACTATCTGTAAATGTTATGGTTTAAAGGAAAAAAAAAAACAAAAGAAAACAAAAAAAAAGAATTCAGCTGCCATACACATAAGCATTTTAGCTTTTCTTGTTTTGTTTTGGGTGGGTGGATGATTAGGGTGGAGGACACGGGCCGGAGGGATAAGACCGGAGGGGAACGTGACGGCTGTTTATATACTGTACACTTATTTAGATTTATAAGCAAATTTTCACAATAATCTGATTCCTTGAACCTCAGTGTTACCTGTACTGAAAAGAAAAAAATACACATACACATAAAAAAAAAGCATAGAATCTTGTAGTCTTTCTGTGACCTGATTAATAAATAATCTCACAGCTTGTGTGGTGCAGTTGTGTTCCAATAAGCAGCTCCGACTCTTTAGGACTTGTGATTTGTTGATTGCTCCGTAGATGCCACTGATTGTTTACCAGTATGTTATTTTATTTAATTTTTTTTCCTTTTCTCGCTGTGGGCTCGTGGATTGTTTACTTGTTCTAATACTCGCCCTGGCCTGTAGGGACGAGGGGCACCGTGGCTACGCTGGTGCCCCCTCCCACCACCACCGCCCTGGGGCCAACAACAGGGCCACGCCTGTTTTGTTTTGGTTTTTTTTGCTTTGGTACTTGCACATTTACAGTTACCTCATTTTTGCCATGTTTGTATTTGGAAGAAAAAAAAACACAGCAAAAAATAAAAAAGCTAATATATATATATATATTATATATAGGAAATGGTTCTTAATGCTATAATTTTCATTCCATTTGAATCATATTGTTTGTAGCATTTAACATATAACTAGGTATAGTGTATTATTATATACACATCTGTATACTGATTGAAATTTTTAAGATTTGTACTTTTTTTAAATGAAAAAGTTGCTAGTTCTGCTTTACCGAGTAGTGCAATCATATTTTTTTTAATTGTTGTGGCTGATTTGAGAGGGTTGTTCACTAATAAATGTATGATGTATACCAATACTACGCAAGCTTAAGTACATCCATGCTTTAAAACAGATCACAATACAGCTGGTTTACCATTATATCACGGTTATCTGTCTGAAGCTTTCTTCCACACACACACACGTTCATTCTGATTTCTGCAAGACGAGCACATCAAGCTTGATCTTTATAATAATACAGACTACACCCCAGAGTTTTTATATATGTAACAGCCATTTATACATTAGAAATGAAGCACGAACGCACTTCTGTCTGCTGAGTCAGACCACAACGTTGAACTGGGTCCCCATCATCATCTCTTGATAAATGCTGTTTGTTAAACCCAAAACAGGATCATGGCATTTTTTGTTTTTCCCAAAATAATGATGATGCGCTAAAGTAAATGATTTAACCTGGGATTTGGTATAATTTTTATTTTTACTCCTGCACAAACCTACAAAATGAGAAAAAAAAAAAAAGGGGAAAACCAACATGGCTTAAAAAAAGTTAGCGCGAGAACGTTACCAGAAGGCAAACAACAACATCGGTTTTAAAATGTTTAATTTAGAATAGGAAAATTACATCTTTACATGAGCAGCCCGTTCAGGATGAAAAGACGCGAGGCGTTTATGAATGACCACAGGCACACTATGGGCAGACTTTACTACTAATAACGTACACGGCCACAGAGGAAAACCTGTGGCTCCGCACCCCCCCCCCCCATATCACCTTAACACCCTCGTTATGGTCATCGTGTTGTGTTAAGCTGGTCGACTTCGATTTGCTTTAAAACTAAATGAAAAACAAACGACTGGGCTATTATGATCGATCACGCTTGTCTTTAAATATCTGTCATATTTACAACAAACAAGGCTGTTCACCTTCCAGCGTTACCCGTCAGGAGAGTGGGGCAGATCCATGTTTAATCAAATGGGAGATTCGGCGATCTCTTGCACGCGGTGGCCGTTTTCACGGAGCCGGACAGAACGGGGGGCCGTGTGCAATCGTGTACGTGTGAGGAAGAAGCGGAGTGGGTTTTATTTGTTGTTTTGTTTGTTTGTTTGCTTTGGGCTGAATGTCAATCGTCTGTGAGGTCCTGCACGAAGAGCACCTCGGAGCGGCTCAGACCGGCTTCCTTTAGCGTCGGAGGGTTCGGCTGCTCCTCAGTGGGCAAACACGGCAGCACGCGGCGCGGGAAGTTCGCCACGATCTGGAATTTCTCCGGCGACTCTTTCAAGGAAAACACAAAGTCGTGGATTACCTAAGAAGGAAGAAGGGAAAAAACGAAAAAATTAACTCTATTAAAACACATCCTCATGCTAGTTCACATGGTGGATTGTGTGTGTGTGTGTGTACAAGTTTATGTGCTTTACCGCCAGAGACTGGGAGAAGAGGAAGCGTCGTTTTACGCGGGTGTCATTAGGCAGCTTGAACATGATTTCCAGGCAGTCTGGGTCAGCCTGCGGCGGCTCGGGGGGGAGACACTCGTACTTGCGCTCCTTTTCTTCAACAAGTGTCTGAACACACACACAACAAACACACATACAAATGACTTGATTGTTTCTGCACTGTTAGACACACAGATCGAATAGTGATTAGGACGTCAGTGCCAAGATTTATCGAGAATGAGTGGCACTATACACTGTATAGTGACATCACAACACTACTACTTCTGACCAGTAACCATGTACAATATCATGTACTCCATCAATTCAGTCCCAGAGCACAGTTTTATAGAAATCGATGTCCACTTAAAATCAAGTGCATTTTAAAACACTCTGATCACAAATCATCTTGAAGGAAGTACCAACGCCTAAATCTTTACTTTACAGGCAGTCCCACACTTACAAGTGAGTTCTGTTCCGGGAGCATGTTCGTAAGTCCGATTTGTTCTTAAGTCAGTCAAAGTGCGTCTTGTACGGCTTTGACACGAATATGCAATGTAAATCCACTTGACTAAATCTCTGTCCCCTTTCCCCACACTGTAATTGCGTGTAATAAAATGATATCTCACGCCTCCGAGTGGCGCAGTGGTAAAGCGCTCGCCCTATCATCCGGAGATCGCTGGTTCGATCCCCGGGTGAGCTGATTGGCCGAGCTCTCTCAGCCAATCTCTCTCCGAGTGTGTTAAGTTGCCCCCAACGGTGCGTGAGCGAGCAGTTCGAAAAGATGGTCGATGACGCCGCGTGGATCGGAGGAGACACGTGGGTCGGTCTGCGGCCCTCCCGACTGATTGGCAGTAGAAGCTTAATGTGGGAGCCTCCAGTGACGGGGTGGAATTGGACACCACTAAATTAGGGGAGAAAATTCGGAAAAAGGGGGATAAATTAAAAAAATATATATTATATCTCACAGTGAAATGTTGTCTCTGCACCTTTGAATCCCAAGGGGGAATCCCAGACACTATTTTGTTGCACAGTGTGAACTCCAAAAAAAAAAAAAAAATGTGAAAAGGACAGCCATTTTCTATCACCATGCTCCTGGACTGATTCATTAAGAACTGGTGAGTTCAAGTTCCAAATCAGTTCTTGTGCATCGGTATCCAGTGCACAGCAGTGTCTTTTATTTTTTGTACAATACTGGAAGTAGAACCCCGTGTCTATTAATATCTGTGGAAATTCGTATCTCCAATTTTCTTAAGTCGGGGACTACCTGTATATTGAAATGCAACAAGCTTACAGTAATAATAATTTAATAATATAATAATTTTCCCAAAAAGATGTAAAAAAAAAAAAAGGGCTACAATACTAAAGTAACTAAAGAAAATGATGAGGCAAATATTTAGAAACGAGAAGCATCTCATGAGCAGAAGAGGTGTAGATTAAAAGCAGGTTCTCACCCTCTGCCTCCTCTCTTCGGCTAGGCGTGTCTGACGCGCCGCTTCTTCCTCTTGCCGCCTTTGTTCCTGCTCCTCCTTCTTTTTGCGGTCCTTCTCCTGATCGGCGCGCAGAGAGGCCTGGTACGCCTCGTCCTGCTGCTGCCGCAGCACCTGCGTCTGGTTCCTCTCTTCTCTGAAAGAATCGGGACACGTTTTTATTTATTTATTTATTTTTTAGGATTTGAGGTCTGCACATCTAACATTTATGTATCAAAATAAATACATTTATTTCCATTACCTTTCGAGCCGTTCGGACATCAGGTACGTCTGGTTGGCCTCCATGATGAAGTTGAGCTGGTTGATGAGATCCTCGGGCTGGATCACTCCCTCCAGCCTTCCCACGACAGTCATCTTGCGATCCTTCAGCATGATCATGGCCAGGAATGGATACGTGTTCTCCCGTAACGCCTGAGACACTGAGGACAGTCACGACAGACCATGGGTAAACACATCTTCTGCATATGGATTACTGTGGACTGAAAAACAACGTGTTCAAAAGAGCTTAATTTACCTCTGTATCCTTCAGCCCTGCTAGTCGAACACGCCCACAACAGCATCCGCGTGTTGACGAAGGTCACTACCTCTTCACTACATAACGTGTTTCTAAAAATTGAAAGGAAAAGAAACAACATGGATTCACCCAGTGTGTATATAAATCAAGCATATAAATGGACACTTAAGTAAACCGAGTTCAAACCTGCAGAATTCGTCAGTGTCCTGGTGGTCTTCACCATGAAGATAAACTAACAGGTAGCGGAGTTCCCGCTTGGCATCATTCAGAGCCTGAAAGATAAAATAAAATCTTTATATACAGTCTTATATTAAAGTGCTCTTTCCATGATACTATGCGACTTAGGGTTTGCGTACCTGACTATACGTTCCCTGGTAGAAAACAGGATGCGACCTTCCGTATTTCTCCTCGAAACTATGCATAAAGGACACAACATCTCCGACAGGATCCGTGACGCGACCCCGTGGATCCGGCCTAATAAATCTCAGGGCAAACCTGAGTACAGAGACAAGACGAACCTGAATTCCAAACTATGAAACACCAAGGGATGTAGTTTTCACACAATACATAGTTCTTTAAAAGTTTCTGCACATAATGTTGTTCTAAATCACAACTCGGTAGCCAAATTACAATTGTCACTGTATGAGGTTTCAGAAAATCACAAATCCCGCCAACGCAGGGATTAATTTTTGTTAATTATGTGTAATTTCACCCCCAAAATGATTTGCGGTTAACTACAACTGAACTTATGAATTAAGATCTTCTGAATTTAGGTTTTTGAAAAACTCCAAATAAACTGAAAAGCTTAGAAGCACAAAGCACTTGGAGAAAATACACCATAAGTATTGGCAAAATACTTGACAAAAGTATTTACTCACCTGCGTTTACATGCATATGAACTTGAGCAACATCCAATTTTTAATCCATAGGATTTAATATGATGTTGGCCCAGCCCCCTATGCAGCTATAACAGCTTTAAATCTTTTGCTAAAGCATTAAGAGTTCACTTCACTGGAACTAAGGGGGCAAGCCCAACTTCTGAAAAACAACCCCACACCAGTTCCAACTGACAGCGCACCAGTGCACAAAGCAAGATCCATAAAGACACGAATGAGCGACTTTGTTGTGGAAGAACTTGACCTGGCCTTGACAGTCCTGACCTCAACCTGACACCTTTGTGATCCTAAACCTTGTGCAAAGCCTTCTCAGAAGAGTTGAAGCTGATGTGGGCCAACGTCATATTAAACCCTTTGGTTTAAGAATTGGATGTTACTCAAGTTCATGCACATGTGAAGGCGACGAGCAAATACTCTTGTCAATATAGTGTGTATGAGCTCATAGATCAACATCAGCCATAATCATATAATTGTATTATCAGTTTATTAATGTGTTATTACCTGAATATGTCCATAAGTGTGTAATATGTAAACCTGAACGGGAGCATTATCAAATAGTAACTCCAACCTAATAAACCCTAAAGAGAAAAAAAAAGAGAAAATGTTACATAATCATCTAAAAAAATTTTAATAAATGAATAAACATTTTCAGAGTGACGTGATGAGCAGGGACGAATGCGAGCACTCACTCTAGGCTGAGGCCTTGAGACGATATAGCTATACACTCTGTGGTCTCCTGTGTTGACCTGTAAGGGCCTGGCGGGTGGCGGATTGAACACGCTCGGGACTCCTTCCTGCTCATTTAGTCTGTCTTGTACTGCAGCCTGGAAAAAAAAAGAAAAGAAAAAAAAGAGAGAGATGAATAACAAGCGTGAATAACCAGTGTTTCTCAGAATGAACAACCAGAGAGCAGCCAACGAGATCAACATCTAGCAGAGTGAGATACAGCTGTGCTGTGTTTCTGCTTGCTGCTGAGCTGCCCTTATTTAAAGAGTTAGTGGCATATACACACACACACACACAGTACTGTGCAGAAGTCTTTAGCCACGCCCACTTTTCTTTTAAACTAATTTAAAGAAATATAAACAAATGTTCATATTTACTGTGGCAACCTGCAAATCGCCTAAAATTTTTTTTTTTTTTAAAGTTATGTACCATCCTCAGCAGCAACCTCATTACCCCTCACATCTGTTCCGACCATTTAGCAACTAATTAC
>JAOVVB010000026.1:10212098-10224549 GCA_028570985.1 Heterobranchus longifilis
CGTCCATACGGACACAACTGGCCGTGTCTGCGGGTGGGAAGCCGGATAGGGGTACATGTCCTGGTCGCTGCACTAGCGCCTTCTCTGGTCGGTCGGGGCGCCTGTTCTGGGACAGCTTAGCAGGGGTAATTGGACAAGTACAATTGGGGAGAAAAAAAAAAGAAGATTGTAACTTTAAACTAAACATTTTATAGTCCAAGTGATGTTGAGTCTTTGAAGCTTGATGATATAAAACAAACCACTAACCCATGTATGGTACTTGAAACATTAACTGGTGTTGCTTGTTAAATTAATTTTGAAGTGAGAGATCCAGTCCTAGATTTAACAATATATAATTTATTTACAACAATTTCAGGTTGAATTACTATACATACCTTTCTGAAATGTCATAGATAGATATATATACATAAGGCCAAGTAAATACTTGAAAGCACTTAGAAACGAATTTCCAAAATTCTACCCACAAATCCATATCATTGTCCAAAAAGTACAGAAAATCTCCTTTAGCAGAAGTTTTTCCATTGCCACAAAAGTTTTGACAACAATTTACATTGACGATAAGGAACACAAAAGGTTAAAAAAAACAAACAAAACAAACAATAAAAGGATTATACAATTGCATAAGCGCTGTGGCATGTAATAAATACAGCATTTTTGACTTGCAGAAAGGCAAGGAACATTGAATCAAGGAACTAAATAGAAAACCATTCACAAGTACAGAAGTCTATTGTTCTTGGTTCAAAAAGAAAACCGTTCAGTCAGAGTTTCAGGGAGGTACACACACACCCGGTCTCTCTCTCACACTCACACTCACACACACACATACACACACACACACACGCACACGCACACGCACACGCACACACACACAGTCACTCCCAAACACACACGTCCTTGACATTGAATAGCAATGAGTGACACAAAAAGTACAGTTGTGATATGTAACAATTTCCCCCCGTAAGTCAGGGATAAACTTCTAACCCCTTGAACGAAGCATGTGTGTTACACAACTATCAGGCCCAGACTATCATGAAGGGAACTGTATTCAACGCACACACACGCACAGTAATTGCAGATTTGTTGGACAAGTTAGATGTGAAGATAGATGCTGAACATCCTGGCGGCTGGTGAATTACATTACTGAAATGTGCTTCGACAACACATCCAAGACAATGATGGGGGTGATAAAAATTTCACACACACACACACAGTCCGACTGTACAACTGCCATGGCTCATCTAAACGTGCTGTGTCAACGCTGGCTTGTCAGTCCAAGAACTGATGTCCTCTTTCCCCAATTAGCCTCCACACAGTCCCAGTGTAGTGATACACTAAGCATTAGTGACTATTTCCACCTTGTATTTAAATGCTTACAGTTAGAGAAATAATCATGTAGACATATGCAGAGTAAGGACGAACAAAATATGTATAGAAACTTCCTGTAAAACAGTCTCTAAACCCTTAACACTGCAAAAAAGTCTTCACTGCTAGATCGCCAAAGAACAGTAAATAGGCAAACACGTCACGGTTTAGACTTGACAAATGCTGCGCCAGTTAAGTGTCTTTTTTTGGCTTCATATTAAAATATAATTTACATTTCTTTACAAAGTGATAAAATAAACCGACACATATTACTGCTTGAACAAACAGCATTAACTTGCCTCAAAGACAAAAGCGAGGAAATGAGATAAAGAAATGATTTGGACTTTCAGTCCGTAGTTTAGAAGAGACGTGTTCTATACTAGCTGCGAGTTAAACGATGCTGAAACAATATTCGATGGATACAATACGAGGATGTAGTGGCCTCAAATGATATTCAGAAAACTTTGGTTACCAATTCTGCTGATATACAGTATGCAAAGTGACAGCACACGGGCTGGTATAGAAAAAGTATTTACATGTGACGATGATCCATTTCAACATGAAAAGATTTATTTAAGGTGATATCGCCATTTTGTCTGAAAGGGGCTTGATCCCAGGTTTTTTTTAGTTTTTTTTTAAGTGAATAAAAAAGGTTACATTTTATGTTATGGCATCTCTGCATCAAATCGTACAGGGGCTTGTAAAAACGTGTTGGTCTAGAGGAGGCGTGTTTAATTGGATGACAAAGAGCTAACAGGTGCTGAGATGCCTTACGCACAAAAACAAAGTAACTTTAAAAAAAAAAAAAGACGTACTTTTTCCCCACTACAAGGAAACATAAATGTACATTCCAAATATCTGACAATCATAAAAGAGGCTCCAGTTAAAGTGTTAAAGGTTGAAGCCACAGGAGCTGTGCTAGCTGTTAGAATAAGAAGAAGGGATTTAATGAAAAGGGCTCTCTTTAACTTTAACAGACGACTTCACATGCAACCCTGAGGCAGACGGAGAGACAACTATGGCTAATTTGGGATCGCTCACACCATTTCAAAGTATAATTACTGAAACAGTGGACTTTAAAGATACTCTGTGTATTTATGTTGCCAGACCTGACAAATCCATTAATAAAAAAATAATAACTGTGTAAATTAATG
Source organism: Heterobranchus longifilis (assembly GCA_028570985.1). Taxonomy (NCBI): domain Eukaryota; kingdom Metazoa; phylum Chordata; class Actinopteri; order Siluriformes; family Clariidae; genus Heterobranchus; species Heterobranchus longifilis. Next base: position 10,214,615 of record JAOVVB010000026.1, read on the forward strand.
CAAAGTAGCAAAATATAATAAGCAAATGTGTAGTTGCAGTTTATGGTTTGTTGCATGAATCCGCTGGATCATTTTTGCCATCCTGGCTAGAAATAACAAAATGAAAAAAATAAACCTTTCAAAGCATCTTTCTGTGAGCAGAGGCGTGACATTGTGAATAAGCCACTCTTAACTTTCTCTCAGAGACAGGCGTTTCTTTGATGTGGAAATACTTAGTTTGCCACACAGCAAATATAGAATTCCCACCAACATTGCTTTATGAATTATAAAAACGAAGCTGCACAAATACCCTTCCATCGCGAGTAATCTGGTGGAGATTTTGAAGAATTTGTTTTCTGTGGGGAAAGTGTTGTGCATTATTCATAATAATGGGATAATAACCCTTTTGGCCATGCTTTTATGTTTAACATCATCTCTGCTACAGAATTAATGTAATCAGGCGGGAAAATGTCATTTCGGAAATGAGTTTTGACGACATTCAGTGTTCACATATATGCAGCGGGAACGCCTTTCGGCCCTATGGCTCCTTCATTAAGCGGTGGAATTTGAAACAGAAAAAAAACGGCACAATGAACGATTGGGGGTAATACAAGATGTGAAATGAACTGGACGGATCTAAATCACAGGCTTTGAGTAGAAATGGCTTCTGAAATATGACTTTAGTGAAGATATTACTCACTCCTCCCTCAAAAAAGTTAAAAGAACCCAAACTCCACATATATCGATTTAGAAGCAGGGAAGCTGTGAAGCGTCTCGCTGAATCAAGATGTCAAGATGTTACATTCACAGTAGTGATACCGGCTGGACTAAAACACAAACAAGATGAGACGGGTTTTTGGGCCTCTGACATACAATCTATTTTAAACCTGCAAATCCAGGCTGTGCTACACGCTGTCTGTGTGTTTAAAGAAAACGGATAACGACACATATAGAGTAGGTTCAGGAGGGGACGTTCACTGACCCTGACGACCTTGATGAAAACGTTTCTGAGATCATGTCATATAACGAACCTGCCAATTGCATATGTCACCTGTTCTCTTTAACCTGAAATGACTGGCACCTTTTAATATTTAATACGTCATTTTTGAATCCAAGTTTAAAAAAAAAAAAAAGATTCATTGAATTTGCAATATTGGCCATCAGTAATAGCATTACGTTTGCATATTGCTCCTTATTAGCCATACATGGCCTATTTATATAAAAGGCATGACGTTATTTTAATTTAAAGTAGAACCAGGATTTGGACTAATAAACTTTGATGGAAAATAAAGGGTTAAGAGTTAATGAATGCATTTCCCCACACACCCAAACTCTCATTTGGTCTGTCATTTAAAGATTTTTACTCTGTTCGACGGGACAAATGGACTCAGTCCAACATAAAACCCTTTACTATCTTCTAAAGTGAGGAAGAGGGACATGGGGACAGCTCTGCTCTTCGATTCCTGCTGCTGTAATTGTTGTTTTGTGTGCATGTATGTGTGTGTGTGTGTGTGTTGTGTTCTGTACTTTTTTTTTCCGCTGCACCAGTCTCTCCCCGTTTTCTGGGTTAGCACTCGCCATCAGAGACCAGGAATATCATGGCTTCTTGTTTGCCAATGTCAGCCATGACGGTGGCCAGCTGGTTGATGTTGCCGCTGTGGAAATGTTGTGCCTCCCACAGGTCCAGGATCACAGAGGTTGGGCTCGCTTTGGATGCAAAGAAACTCATGTGTCTGCAGAGAAGACAAAAATAACAGTGAGGGAACAATGAGATGTTTTTTTTATTAAATCAAGCAGTGTGCACATATCAAAACAGATTGTCTCTCATTTTTTCTACAACAGTCTTAAGAAAACCTTTTCTGTCTGTATTTTATAGCGCTACTGCTTCTTGTAACTCCATCAATGTCAAGTTTTATTGCGTGTTATATTGCTACATCCTGATATGCTGTGTGTGAGCACTAAGTTAAAAAAATGATAAAAGGTATAAGAACAGTTTAGCTCCTGAAACTGCCATCAAATACAGAATCTCCAGCAATTTTCATTTGAAGCTTAACAGCATAAGCCTCATTCCTCTTTATTTGATGTTGAAATTGCCCTAAATCCCATATAGTAAATCCTATATAGACTTTTCACAGGTAAGTCGGATGTGACCTTTTCCATTTTAGGAGCAGAACCTTTACGATCAAACCCAATCAATGACAACAAAGCAGTGGCCCCAGCCGGCTGTATATTTGATGTTGAGTGGGACCTGATCCCTGTGGTTCCCGAAGATGCTTGTTTGATTTAATGGCCTTTTTCTGTTCTCCAAATGTCTGGGGCCTTAACTGTTATGTAGAGCACACATGACATTAAAAAAAAAAGGAGAACAGCATAAGCTCTTGGCACAAAGAGGGATTGTGTTGTGTGAGTGTTTTTTGCCGGGTGGGAGGGGGTGAGACAAAAAGCCCAAAACACCCTTTTCACCTTGAGAAAGGTCAGACAGAGTCCATTACTTCCTCGTATCTTCTGTTTGCCTAGTGAAGCGTTCGGTGATGCTTAGAAACATGCGGCTGCTTTGGCAGTGCACAGTGCCACTCTGCTATTTTCAGTCAATTGGATTCTATAGTGCACACAGCCTTCCCTCTGCGTCGGGAGAACACAACAAAGAGAAGTGTTGGTCAAAAAAATAGTCTGGGAACGAACCTCTGTGTCATTATTCTGATAAAAAAAAAAAAAGACAGAGCTTAGCGTCCGATGTGTCAGCCCCGCTTATTCACCTCGCTGTGTGAAACACGAGCTTATCTTGTATGGCTCAGACACAGCCGTTTGCTCAGTCTTAGGAGAGAAAGATCAAATAAAAGGTTCTTGGCATTTTAAGTTTTATTGATTGGTCCCGTTCCGCTCGGTCTGAATGCTTTATACACACAGAAACAAACAGAAAATACAGCATGACAGAATGCCAAGGAGCTGCTGCCTCTTCAGGAAAACATGTTGTTAAGGACCGATCAAACAACGGAGCTGTTGTTCCTTCCTGAGGCCCTAAATGAGAATTGATTATGTTGAGCAAAACATTGCTAATTAAACCTGTAGTGCATCAATTCAATTTGTGATTAATTGGGTTAAATAAAGTTGATTGGATAAATTAAGTGTACCTATTTGATTTCATTACGAGGTAGAAATTAAATTGGTGGAGGATAAGGGATCAATGCCTGGCTCCTGTTACAGGTACTCCAGTGATAAAGTACAGTAACTGTGAGAACCAACTGAGGTCGGCACAGATCCAAACCTATTCCGTCTTTTTTTTTTTTTTTAGCCTCTGATGGGCAGCTAGCTTGCCACATTCCCAATTACAAGCAGAATGTAGCAGGTACAAGTTTAGCTGCAGACTTTAAGCTGCTTACCTGCTCCTGAGGGGGAAAAGGAAGAAGGGGGTCGTGTTTTCTCTCAGAAATGATAGCTGTATCCATCAAGTCCACATTAATCCTACAGAATAACGTTAGCTGTGTCAAATGAGGATTAGTTTAGCACAACTTTGTTTACCTGAACTTTAGGAAAACATTCCACTGCTGTGATACACTTCACACCGATTGTGTACAATTGGAGTTTCAAAGGCTACGTTCACATTACAGGGCTTTATGTTCAATTTGGATTTATGGCTCGGATTCGATTCGTGTTGTTTGGTTGTTACATTTCTTTTCTTTTTTTTTTTTTAAATGTGGCCAACATCAGACAATGAACTGGTCACGGTCCTGAACTGACCTGCATGTGCACAAAAAACAATAACAAAGACGTCACATGCAGCACACTGTCGTACGGAAGTAAACATGGAGACCGCTGAAGTCAGCGTTTACGGTTTCATTTATAAGTTGATGTGCAGTGGAAGACAGCGAATTCACGAGCAGATGATAACGAGGAGAAAGAGAGGCACATTAGGACTTTGTGTGCAGCAAAGGCTGCTACTTCTGTACGGAGGTGTGTGTGTGTGTGTGTGTGGATGCAGTCAGGGCCAGGAGTGGTGGGATCATAACGTGAATGGCTTCACTGAAACTGATCACATCCAAAAATTTCAGGATGTCAAGGACTACATTTAACTACATCAGTTCAGGCGGGCGGGTGAATCATGTAGGAGTCACATTAATTCTGATATTACCTCACAGCGGTCACATGGCCAGTGATCAGATATGAAAGTGGCCCAGATCTGATTGGAAAAAAAAAATCATATTTCTGTGTCCAAACTACTGTCACATAAAAACAAATCTGATTTTGGCCACATTTGATGCTAATGTGAACGTAGCCATAGTAACATGTTAACCTCTACGTTAGTGTGACCCTTCACAATCACTGTCATTACATGTTCATTATTTTAAACACGCTGTGTGTCGAATGTTGTACATACACTGCTGTGCGACCTCTATTTTCAAGGGGTTTGGATAAATGAGGCTCTGCTGCATTTCTTGAGAGCCTTCGTGTAAGCTGCCTGTTCTGGCGCGCTCCAGCGACCAGCGATCGGATGAGGCATTATTATGGTATATTGTACAGTTGTTATTTACCTCTCAAGTTTAAGTCTTTGTGCTAGCATTCGCCAGTCAGCTCCGTTGGGACAGGGGGCATCCAGGCTGCTGCAGATCTTCTGCCTGATGAGGTAAGGGATCTGAAAGGCGCTGGGCCCTGCCAGAGCCGTGGCGTTACTGTCCAGTAACAGAAACTCAGAGTCCACAGCTCGGGTGTCCTGGTAGGAATCACAGCCAGAAAGCACAGCCTTCAGAAAACAAGCACAGTATGAAAACAATTCATTTATGACTAATGAGAAATGCTCAGTAATGGTGGTTCTACACGAGTAGCTCTGCTGAACGTTACCTTGGCAATGTTAAAGTCAAGGCTAAAGCTCTGTCCCTCCCCCTCCACCTGCCACACGCACAGCTGGCAGGTGAGCTCGCAGGTGCTGAGGCTGAGCCGCTCCAGAGTGAACGTGCAGTGCAGGTACCGCTGGGAACCGTTCCAGATGTGGTAGAACGGGATCTCCTGCAGAAAAAAACACGCAGCACAGACAAACGGCAACGCAGCGGCACAGTTAGAACAGCGTGTCTGAAACAGGACCGCCTGCCTAGAATACCCTGAGATCGTCATTAATTACACTGACATAAGCTGTCACCGTTGGGTGATAATGGCTAAATATATCTGGGGCAGCAGACTGACAACAGTCAGGTAAGTTAAAGAGAGATAATGGGCTGTTATTGAGGGAGTCAATATCTGTCAGATGATTACAGAAGCAGTGCTGGGCGGTACGGACAACAATTTGTGTCACTGTCTTCTTTCACAGTATATCACAGTATTTTTTTTATTATACGTTTATAGTGGCTTATTCTGCTGTCCGGAGTACATAGAATATAAAAGCATGCTCTTCCGCAGTGTAATTTTGTAAATTTAAAATTATTAGTGTTACAAATTTGGCAATGTTTTGCCCTGTTAAAGACAGTTATTTGTGGGTTGGTAATTGTTGTGTTAGAAGCTATAACCGTTAGTAAAAAGGGCACACAGTTAATAGGGGTCCACTCTCAATACACTCACAGCCTTCCCCGACTGTAGCGCTCTTCGTGGCAAACAATATTATATATTTTGCTGCCTATTGAAAAGTAATTGCAGTAATTTATATGTACCAATATGGTGCTATATGAAAAATTCATACCATACAGGAAATTAAAACCGGTGTATTAGTTCGTCCGGTATACCGCCCATCACTAATCTCTGGAGAAAACAGTTTGCATTATTTTCCAGTTGATGCAGCCTCCCCTTGTATGTACTGCGTGTGCATTTCTGGGCATCGCTACAAATGATGCTGATGGTGTCCAAAGCTGAAACATCACAGCTTCTACTTTGAATCTAAAACACATCATGTGACATAGAGATATATATGCATGCATAATAGCATTGAGTAGCACCGCTGAACAGCACCAGCTTCTATCTACCAGGGAGTGTTTGCTAGAATTTATTCAAGGCTGACAATTTCTACATCTTTCTCTCTGTTGCTCCATATTCATGCCTCATTTGCATATCCCAAGAGAAGCAAAGCAGTAACCCTGAAAAAAAAGAAAAAAAACCACAGGGCACACTAGCTCCTCACTTCACCCCGAGTTCAACAGCTGACAAGAAGTCAGTCTCAGAGTGAAGTGGGGCTGCAGATCACGCCGCTAACCAAACGGGGGCACTGTTACCCAGGCAGATGCATGACGGAGGGGAGCCGGGTGAAACGCACAAAAGTCTCCACGGGGGCCCCAGGGAGACTAAAGGCCTTTTTTGACCGCACTGCTGAGAGGGGAATAACACTTCCAAATGAACAGGCACAGTCCAGAGGAATAAGCCTCTGTTCTGGGTGCACTGTTGCTGCCGCTGCTTGCTTGGCACAGCCCGTGTGTTCTCTATGGGGACCTGGTGCTTACACAGTTACGGCCAGAGCATTTTCTAGTCCTTTGAACAGCCCTCATGTCGCCGGGCTGCAGTGCAGTGGGCCACGCAGGTGTGGGGAGTGCAGTAGAGGTGGAGACGTTCCAAGATTCAGGTTGGGGAGTTTCACATATTTACATACCGCTCTATATTTCATCGGAGCTCCCTTTGAGAGAGCAACAACGAGGATAATCAATCAGCTCGCAGCTCTGGGTTAGTGCACACAACCCAGCTCCACTATGCACGCATATACACCACACGCAGAAGCACAGGAGGACAAAAAAACATGCACACACTATGCACAGGGGTGCACACACACCCAAAAGGTTCCCTCGACTACAACAAATGACTTCAGGTTGCACACAGTGCCAAGAATGGAAAGGTTATTGGACAGAGGGGTTCTGCAGTAATGGACTGAAAAACAGAATCTTTAAAGTGATCCACTAAAGCCAAACCAAAACACTTAATTAAAACTCTGAACCAACTCAAATTAAAATAACCTTGCAGAGAGACCCTCATTAACCAGAAAAAGTTGTTTCTGAAGAACTTTTGTTTACGCAGTAACATTGCTTTTGCCGACACGTAGTCCATTCTTTTTTAATTTCTCTGAAAGGCTAATTTAGAATAACTGGAGACGACATGGATTTTAAATTGAGCATACAAACAAACACATTAGAAAGCCCTATAACTGCTGATACACAAATTTGACAGATTCGGCCAGGCACTTCTATTGCATCTCAGTGCTCTGGCTCTGATCCGGAGTGACTCCCTGCCCCTGCAGCCCCGCGGGGCCGCCCAACACACCTGGTAGCCGGCGAGCAGCTTGCTCCTCCAGTGCGCCTGGGGCATGTCGTGGATGGACAGGCGCAGGTTGTGGTAGCTGTCTTTGAAAAGCAGGACGTGAGGCTCGTCAATCAGCCGACCCCCGAGCTGCCGCTCCATCTGCATCACCTCCTGATGAAAGAGAGAGAGAGAGAGGCGGGGGAGAGAGAGGAGCGGCGTCAGGGCTCAGAGGAAACACATTTAACATCGCAGTCACAGAGGTAAGTGAAAATGTGCAAAACAATCCATAACTGTGTAGGTTTGCTGTTTACACTTTTTATGGTGCATCACTCACACAAAACTGTACAGTTTGTCTACATACACACACACGGAGCAATGCAAAGAAAAGAAGACATAGGTAATGGTGGGAACATATGAGGGCTGGCTATTGTCTACAACCTCACAATATGTATCACGATGCACGCTGATTTTGAATAATGACCATGTCCTAGGCAGAATTTACGACAACAGCTGTTTTTTATGATAACACTTAAAATTCAGGTCCACTGAGATCTTAAAAGTAAAATAAAATCTTCTGTTTCTAATCCCAGAGTTATTAATAAATGCAAATATTTACAGCATTAGCTGCTGTATCGATACAGTAGCATCTGTATCGATACGTGTCAGCAAGGATTACGTCACGATATATTGCCGATTTTTTTTGAGCACCGCCCTACAATACAGTAAGTGGTCTGTCTACCGTTTAGCGGACAGTCACACAAACAGTCAAACAAACTGAATGTAAACATAAATACATTCCTAGCAGCACAACTGTGTCGTTAGCTAACTGCTAACTGGAAAATCCAGAATTCTGGATTAATCCAGAAGAATCACATCTCTGATTATGGGACACAAACGCATAAACGCATCATTAAAGTCTGTGTAGATCCACTTGTTTTGTCCATAGTGAGGTGTCTTTAAAGATGAAAGGAAGAATGATGGAAATAAAGAATTCAGTACATCATACAGTGTTGTATAAAATCCAGTAAACATGAGTGATGGTGCTTGCTTCATCTCTTTAATATTCCCCTCCGCAGCCTGTGTTTTTGATAAGGTACATTGCCATTCAGGGGTCCTGTCTCAGGGGCTTGTTTCAACACACAACTTTAATGGGTTGGAAGGAAAAAAAACAACGTAATGATATTTAGAATATGAATTTGAATAAGATGGAACAAGCCAATTAAAGATGTGGTGTGTCTCAGTAGGCATGCATAAGTGGCTCTGACTGAATGGAAAAGGAAATGGAAAAAAAAACAAAAAAAAAAAAACATTGCAAGTTTCTCTTGTTCAATTTAAAGCTTAAAATACACAGCCATGCGTTGCCTGTCAGTCAGCTGTGTGGCTACAGTTGCATAGCAGATTAGGAGGTAAAGGTTTGTTTTATTCATGAGCTTTCCTGTAAGTACGTGTCAGAGACACAGCTCCTCCGACCGTTGATTTTAGATTGGTAACAGATTGTGCTCAAGTAAAACTGTTCTGAAAAACGACACCACTTGTCGTTTGTACAAGCATCATTACGACCCATATTCACGTTTTATTAGGCGACGCCATCTAGTGGCAGTAGTAATTATGACGGGAGCAAAACAGGAAGTCATGTAACGTAGTATTACAGGGATGATTATCCTGGCCAAAATAATTGCGATTCACAATATTATCCCGATTATCAACGAAATATGCGTAACACTTAAAACGACAACAGTAAAACACATTGGAATCACGTTGTTGGGACTTTTTTCTCAAAACATTACGACTTTTTTCTCAAAACATTACGACTTTTTTTAAGAACCAAATATTTTTATTGCATCACACAAACATTATGACTTTTTCTCATAAAATTGTGAGACTTATTCTCTAAACATTACGACTTTCTTGAAACATTTACAACCTTTTTCTCAAAACATTACAACTTTTTTTAAGAACCAAATATTTTTTATTGTACCACAGATGGGACACTGTAGTAAACTGCAGTCAACTTATGAGAATACTCGTGATATTCACGATTATCCCGATGATGGAAATTCACCACGATCAACTTACTGTGAGTGTTTTTGTCGCGATCCACGATAAAAGTCCATTACTGTCCCGTCCCGAGCAACATATTTCTTAAATAAGTTCTGTTGTAGTAAAGCAGAACTATCCTTTAATCCAGTGGTCTGTATGAGCACACAGTGAATGTTAATGTATAGTATACTGTATAGCTGATATAAGGTGCCGATCATTACATCTATTTACTGCATGTGTGCATGTATGTGTGTGAGCGGGAAGGTCACACGCGTCCCCTCAAAAAAGCTGCAAGCTTATTAGTGTCAAACAAGAGAAGAAGAGAAGATTCAGCAAAGAGCAACCAGGTGAGAGACGGTGTGGGTGGATTGTATTTTCATTTTCTGCTGTTACATATTCAGCAGGGAGAGAAGGGCAGGAGCCCGACTCCGCGTATAATGAAATAAAATGAGGGGCTTGGTGACAAGAGGTAATGTAGCAGGGTAAAAATGTTTAACTAATAGATTTCACCATGAAACTTCCCCAGTTGATCATTTCCATTAAGACAATTATGTTTTGTATCACACCTTTTCTTAAGTGTTGTGATTAAATATGCAAATGAGGCATTATCTTATTACATATGTGCTAATTTGCATATATTCAGAAATGTGAACATTGGATGAAGCCAGGTTCTAAATTATTGTTTCATTTTGTTGACATATTAGAGTCAATGG
>JAOVVB010000026.1:10224649-10237558 GCA_028570985.1 Heterobranchus longifilis
GTTTAAGGGCAGGAAGGGTTCAAAGGTTCAACCAACGGAAATACAAAAAGAAAAAAATCTCTTGGAAATATGTTTTTTAAAAAAAAGAAATGTACAATTGCATAAGCGCTGTGGCGTGTTAAATACAGCATTCTGACTCGCAGAAAGGCAAGGAACATTGAGAAGTAAGAAATCGAAAGAACATTCACAGGTACACAAGTCTACCGTTTTGTTTTTTGTTTTTGTTCTCTTTTTAGTCAGAAAATAAAGAATTGGGAGGAAAAAAAAAAGAAAACGGTACACACACACACACACATTCTTTTATACAGAACAGCGATCAGTGAGCTCGACTGTGAGAGGAAAAAAAAACAAAAGGTCACGAAATTGGCTTCAACGTGACATCCGGAGTTGGCTTTTTGTTTGCTTTATTATTTTTTTTCTTTCATTTTTTTAAATTTGTATTTTATAAAGATTTTACGTTTGTGAAATGAGGAAGAAAAAAAAAAGTTAACATTTAAATGCACATTAATGACGGGGACACAAACATGACATGTTTAGATTTAGAAAATACATTTTTAGTGTTTTTTTTTAAATACTTAAAAAAACGTCATCCATTTTTTTACAAACTTCAGGACGAAAAACTTGAAGAAAAAAACAACAACAAAAAAAAAAACACTGCAAAAATTCTGAAAACAAAAAAACAACAAAATTCGATGAACGATGCACCAAACACTTCACAAGTCAAACTTGGACAAATGTAACACGTTTTTTCTTTCTTTTTTTCTTCTTTCTTTGATATTAAAAAATACGATTTAGTTGTACTTCCTAAGTGCTAGATGACGAGTTGTTCCGTCGTGTTCCCGGTGAAATGTTTGTTGATTAAAATGCTTTTGCACAGTTGGAAATTTACATCAGTCTGATCGGACACGTTCGTCCCGATGCTTGGTGGAACGTTTTTCTTTTTTTTTTTTTTTGTCTTCTTACTTATGACATTAAATGCGGACGTCAGAAGACGTCACGGGACAGAAACTCGTCTCAAATGGCTCATAAACTTTGGTTACCGACTTCCAGAGATGTGTACGTGTCTCGCCAGCATAAGAACTGGAATAGAAAATATTTTGTATATATATATATATATATATATATGTATATATACATACATAAGGTGGATTGTAGTGATGAAAAAACGGAAACGAATAAACAAAGAAATTCAGTTTCGAAAAAAGCAGGAGGTTCTGCTAGAAGCTTGACGTCATGGTATACTACACTCAGCGGACTATAATGCTGAACTCTGACCATAAAGCACTCTGGAACGGTTCCTTAATCACAGGTTAAAGGAGCAGTTTGAGGAGAAATCCCAAATTCCAAATCTGGTTAAATTTTACAAAAACCTCATGTAGCTGACGAATGACAAAAAAGTTATTAGAGTCATGGTGTGATGATATATTCCTACAACGTTTTTGAAGTTGTACATAAACAATATTGCTCAGGTGTCATGACGTTAGCATGCTAACTGGAGGTTACGTGGCGGCCGCATGGTTATTGCGCAAAAGCAAATAAACTTCAGACTCGTATCGACTGATCTGGTTTGGTTTTTCTCCCACAAACCGCTTGTTTAAGACGAAGACGTTGCAAATGAAACCGCTCTGATTCACGACGGCGATTTTAGGGTCAACCGGCGTCGTCAGGCTGCTTTCACGCTTTCATATGGCAGTCGTGAAACTAGTGGAAAACTAGCCTTGTTCGCAAATATGTATATTTTCATTCTGATACTGTAATGATGCGCTGCAATTAAACATAACAATTGATGTGTCATGAGTCTGGAACTTTACTAATATGGAGTATCGGATTATAATAAATTTAATCAATCAAGTAAGCTAGGCTAGTTAGTTAGCCAATATGAGCGCGCCAAATGGCAAGTTTTTAGAAAGTGTGTAAGCAGCCTGGGGAGAGAACGTCCACCCTGATAACATTCAGGATATCACTGTAATTTGATCATGTGACAAATATTTATTACATGGTTGTTTTATTTTCCACCTCTTTTTTTGTTTTTGTTTTTTTGTTAGTTTTTTTTGGATGCTACATGGCTTTATAGTTCTTAATAAAGTTTCCCAGTTCTCTTTTTGTTTTTGTCTCATGGAGAATTTCAAATCGATTCGGGAATTTAAAACACACCCTAAACATACCCTAGTTGTTTTATTGATTTATTTTTTTCTAACCAATATGATCAACACTCATTTAGATAAAATTTCTAAAAATCAATTTTTCAACCAAAGATAGTATTGCATTATATAATAGATTTGAAGAGAAAAATGATCAAATTAAATGTCATCATGAATTTAAAAAAATGAAAAAAAAAAAAAAAACTCCCTGAAAAATTTATTAAAGTTATTTGTTGAACTTTTTCCTCCTTATCAGCAACGTCTTGGAACGTATTAGTTCGCATCCATGTGATATTTTTCGTAGATTTTTATGGTTATGGCTTTGGAGAGAGCAGTGCCTGAACTGTGTAAAAGGGAAAAGAAAAGCTGAGGATTTGCACAATAAAAAAAAAAAAAACTTCTCTCAGTTGGATCTGTTTAGTCAGGTTCTAACAACTGATATGATTCATTTATTTTTTGCTTTTTTGCTATTTATTTCTCCTGTTTGAGTGACGGTCACACATCGTGTTAAAGCAGCACGGCTGCCTTCAACCCTCCCTTTCGCACCACTCTCGCCTCCCCCACCTCTCGCATTAACGGTATAGAAATTTCAAAAATCAGGTTTGAACAGGATCTCATTTACACCCCCGGCAAAGATACTTTCGAGCGTGGCTTCCCACAACATGTTTATGCTTTTGCCTATTGCTAAATGCCACACTTTCCGACGAAACGCACCTCGCTAAAACGTAAACAAGCGTCTCAATCGCAACACGGGGGAAAAATTGTAAATGCAATTTTTATCTGATTTCTTTATGGAGGAAAAATAAAATCGCTCGCACGAATCCATCCAAACTAGCTAGCGGGAGAAAGTTGTATCGTGCTTCCCAGGCTGATGTTGTGGTTCCCTGGAAACTGAGTAAGGCTAAAAAATAACGCGATGGATGCTCTAGTTTGTTACGTTTGTCTCCAGATCACGTGAAAATTTGTTTATCCGACTTTGACTAGCATGTTTCATTTCTCCCCGTATGTTTACCGCTGAACTGACATATCGTTTGTTTTTGAGATCCGGAACAAGTATCAGTATAAGCTCGAGGTGCGTTCAAGTTTCAGCTTAGCTAAATCGCAATTAAAAAAACGTTTTATGAACATCAATATGAAGTACGGGTTCATTTTCTTTTCCTGGTTGTTGAATATATTTGTGTCCTGACAACTACAAGTTTAGAAAAACAACAAATAAGTCAAACACAAAATCCACTTCTCCTGGGTGTCCTCACTACTGATTTGTCCACCCCGTCCTCATTTTGTTCCATCTTTCGAATTGCCATTGTAAAAATCCCGCACTTATTTCAATTCCTTTGTTCGTTTAATCAGATAAAAGTGTAGCTAACACGGCGATAAATTAAAAAAGTGTGATGTATGACAGGGCCGGACCAACATCTGTGAGTGTTTTATACATCGTTGCTGGATGTATATGTATGTTGCATGTATGTATTTATAGTCACCGCACACCGTATTGGTGGCTAAACCCTGTTCGATTTGTCCTTCCAGGTTCTAGTAAACCTTTTTAGACCTCCTGCATTTCGGAGGCTTCTTTCCTGGCTTTGTTTGTGTATATATATATATATATATATGTGTGTGTGTGTGTGTGTGTAAGTGTGTTAGCACTCTCCGTCGGACACCAGGAATATCATGGCCTCCTGTTTGCCGATCTCGGCCATGATGGAGGCGAGCTGGTTCAGGTTGCCGCTGTGAAAGTGCTGAGCTTCCCAAAGGTCCAGGATGGTTGACGTCGGACTCGCTTTGGATGCGAAGAAGCTCATGTGTCTGCGTAAAGGGAGACAGAAGCAAGGTTTCAGAACACACTCATTACAGTATTAACAGGAGCAGTTACTTAGCACTGATGTTAGCAATACTTAGCAATGTACTTCCATTATTCACTTTCTAATGGAAGTGCAAAAGTTTGTTCCCAGAGGTCAAAATAGAGGTGTCTTGTTTTATGAAATAGAAATGAACCCTGAAGATGCCACAGCCTCCCCTAATAGAAACAGGAGTCCAGTGGATGGAGCTGGAATTGATCCAACTCCTCCTATAACCCTAATGCTAACATATAAAATATACAATCCAGTTGTAAACACACAGGTTATCTCCACCCCCTGGTTCAACTCCGCCCTTATCAGGTGTTTTTTTTTTTATCTCCCCAGGTAGGAGGATCTGGATCAGGTCTGACTCCACCCCACTGGGCATTTGACTTGAATCCGCCCAGGCATGATGTTCTGGATTAGGTTTGACTCCCTAGACTCCCTGACATCCCCTAGACATTTGGTTTGACTCTGCCCTTGTAAGAGAACTTGGAACAGGTCTGACTCCACCCCCAGGGCCTTTGATTTGACCATTGTAAGGTCTGACTCCACCCTTTGGAAATTTGGGTTGACTGTTACCTGGTAGGACTATTACCTTGGACTAATAGTTCTACTGCGCCCTAGTAGGAGGATCTGGATCAGGTCCCATTTGACTTGAATCCACCCAGGCGGATTGGGTCTGGCTCCACCTTCTGTGCATTTGATTCAACCCCCTGGTCTTTTGGTTTTTAGGTCATCCTACTCTGCCCTTGTAGGATAACCTGGTTCTTGTCAGACTCCAGCCCCTAAGCTTTTGGTTTGACTCTTGCGCTTGTACGAGGATTTGGAACAGGTCTGACTCCACACCCTGGGACTTTGGTTCGACTATTACCTGGTAGGAGGCCCTTGATTGGGGCTGACTCCAACCCTTGGACTATTGGTTTACTGCGCCCTGGTAGGAGGATCTGGATCAGGTCGTCTCCACCCCCTGGGTGTTTGGTTCTGCAGTGTGGTGCTTACGTCCAAGTCAAAGAGAGCAAGATAATTACAGATAATGTTACCTTCTTTTCGGTTGTTAATTTTTTTTATGTAAAGGCCTCAAATGTCTCAGAGGAAGCATGCCTTCACCTGGTTGTGTGATGGGAGGAAGCTTGGTCAGAGCAAAATATATGTCTAAATGTGACCAGGTTAGGAAATTATTTTGGAAAAAAATATTTTTTGCTCTGACCTTCTCGGATTTGATTGACAAGAGGCAAAAAAAAAATGTATAGTGTATAATATCCAAGGAAGAATCTGGAACAACGGGTTCACAGGAAAGTAAAAAAGCAAATCTTTTCAATTTATTTCTGACGTTTTGATTTATTCATCCTAACACACTGTTTTGGCATATTTCTTACTAGTGATAATGAAGCAGCAATCTGTAAGGGGCAAAAACAGTCTAGTTGCTATAAATAACATTTCTTTATCTATGTTTTCGTCCTCAGGGTATGTATATGTTTGCACTCGACCAGATGCGCGCAGTCAGAGTGTTTAAAAGTGAAAAAGAAAGAAAAGAAAAAGAGATGGAGCGAATGGGCTACTGTTAAAACGTCCTCTCTTTTTTGCATTTGGATTTTATTTCACCTTGTCACTCGAAATGAACCGAGCCTGGATTTTTTATGTTTGAAGGGAAACTGCACATAAAATCGAAATGGAAAGCAAACGACTAAGTAACAGATTTTATGCCTGGTTGAGGTGGAGTAGTTGGTGTTTGCGTAATAAATTGCCTCAAGCTCACCAGAAGGGAGCGAGTACATCAGCGTGAAAGCTGGCTGGGGGGGGAAACAAAAAAAACCCCTTCATGCTGTGTGAATATTTACCCAGTTAAAATCCAGCTCGAAAATGTGATGGATAAATATTTATCTGTTTAAAACAAGCTGAAAACAATCGTAAGTAGGGCAGCTGGTTTTTTCGACGCTGCTGAGATCATGACCCAGATCTTTGACCGTTCGTTGTAAGGAAAAACTATGCCGTCTGTACGTTTTGTTTTAACCAAGTATTTTACTTCCATGTTAACTTCACATAGTTTAACTGAATTTCTCATCATGTCGCTTTAAAAGCTTGTTTGATGAATAGTTTAGCGCGAGCCCCGACTTGGTCGCCGTGCTGATATTCAGGTAGCCGTGACCTTTCCTATTGACCGGCCCGAACCTTTCAGATCAAAGAGGCTCAATGACAACAAAGCTCAGGCTCTTGTTGGTCCATCCTAGAGGGAAACACCTCACCTCTGCTGCCGAGCCCAAGTTCGATCCGGTGCCCTTTCTGTGTTCACTAAATACCTTAGGGGATTAAAGTGTTGTTTCCCGCAAGCATTTGTTTTTGAAGGGGGGGAGCAGAGCCTGGATTTTCACTCCTAAACACGTTTAATACAGATTATGTCTGGAACGTTTGCGTGTGAAGACAGCAAATGACAATGGATTGTTTTGCGCATTCTAATTGAAGCGAAGCACTGCCACTTCAGACGGGTAATTAATTGGACCAGGTAAAGCTGATTGGACAAATAAAGTCTATGTATTATGCTTCATTAGCTAGAGGAAGTTAACTAGGAGTCTAATTAAATCAGTGCCTGTGGATTCAGCCTGCGTTCAATATGCTGCGCACTCTGTGTAATAAAACTAAACGTGTCTCTAATGACGGATGTTTTTTTAAAAGGTTATTACTTGTCACACTGTACGAGATCCCAGTTAAATCTCAGCTGAATCTGCTAACGGCTGCAAGTTGCACATTTCCGTACCGTCCTCCTGTTGGTGTCTTTTAGACGAGCTTTCTAGATTAAAATTTTTGACCCTGCCAGAAAGTTGTCGCATGTCTTGGGTTGCGACAGCACTAAATCAGCTGCTGTTAACTTAGGACTATGTTACGCGTTCCAAGTTCGCTGATTTCAACACACAACCAGACAATTATTTTCTGAAATTAGATTCTTGTCTGCGAAAGCAACATCAGGATAGATGTGGAAACAAAGGTGGCAAGTTGTCAAAAAAACAACCAAGATCCACTTACTATCATAACGAGATGCAACTTGACAAATAGACAATCATGTTTTATTTTTTAGCCTTAGTTTCAGACAAGAAAATCGTTTAACAAGTCTCGTAAAGCTTGTCTCGTTGTACAGAAGTGTTTCTGGGACCTTGTACACAGGTGGCACGGTGGTTTAGTGGTTAGCCCTTTATCCTCGCATCTCCAAAGTTGAGGGTCCGATTCCCGCCTCGGGGTCTGTGTGCATGGAGTTTGCATGGTCTCCCCGTGCTTGGTGGGTTTCCTCCGGTTTCCTCCCACAGTCCAAAGAGATGCAGATTAGGCTTACTGGCGTTCCCAAATTGGCCGTAGTGTGTGTTTGTGCGCATGCCCTGCAATGTTTTGGCACCCTGTCCAGGGTCTACTTCGTCTCCTGGGATAGGCTCTAGGCTTCTGTGACCCCTTTCACAGGATAAGTGGTATAGAAGATTTATAAATGAATAAACGAATGGAAGCTTGTACACGCTGACATGCAGGGAGCCAAGCAGGTGGCATTCTTAAGGATTCTGAAGCTTATAGCCAGAAAGGTGTACAAATGATCTTAAGAGACTTTGTGGCAAGATTTAACGAAAATGTCAACCTGAACTTTGAAGGACAGACGGCACTGATGATGTTGCGTCTAAACAGCAATCTATTTCCATTCTCAGGTACAACTGGCTTTCGTATCTGATTCGAATCGTGCCTGAGTATGCTGCATCTTTCTTAAAACCACCTTTCAAGCGGACTCGGGCATGGTTCCCGAACGCGGAACGATTGATTTAGATAACTGATTTAGATAAAGGGTTTATCTGGGTAAACCCAACTGGAAGAACACAAGTAGGAGACACAACTGTCATACCTGTCGAGTTTGAGTCTCTGGGCGAGGAGTCTCCAGTCGGCTCCGTTGGGACACGGCGCATCCAGACTGCTGCAGATCTTCTGCCGGATGAGGTAGGGGATCTGAAAGGCGCTCGGGCCGGCCAGTGCCGGGCTGCTCTTATCCACCAGCAGGAGATCAGCATCGAGTGGCCTGGTGTCCTGCACCACAAAACAGACCACACACAATGTGAGCTTTCGGTTTCCAAAAGTAATGGCACCCCAGAAAGAGAGAAAACTGAAACGGACAAGTTCCAGCCTGTAGCTAGATCTACACCTAGTGCTACAGTGATCAAGAACTGAATTAGCATCCTGAACAGCTATAGCTTAGCTAGCTAGCCAACGTGGCTTCCAGGCTAATAACCTACTGTATATTCCTAATATCCTTGACCCTGGTCAATTCTTCCGGAAATAACCCTTATTTATATTTGCTGTAGTTTTAAACCCTGAGGAACTAGCAAAATTTGGAAGCAGTTAGCAAATGTCATCGAGAAGACATAATCTCTGGATCATAGCAGAAAAGACGTCTGTCTAAGATTAGACTTTTTTTTTTTTATATAAGAAAGATCTGAAGAGGTTTCTTTACCGCTAGAGAGCTTTATACATTTTCATGAGGTGGATGCAACACATAACTCTGCTCCGTTTTTTTCACGCTTTATAATCATAACCCTTCTGCTCTAAATAACTGTTTATATAGCACATGTTTCTATGGCAACTGCACATGTAATCCAAGTTTCTATTTATTTATTTATTTTTTCCCTGTGAACGCATACCTACAGTATCTATCGTTCCTAACTATAATGCCAGTGTCAGTGAGTCAGCTGAAATGGATTCAGATTGAAGTCTCGGGTCTCGGAGGACTCGTTACCGACCGCGCGTCGTGGAGATATTTTCGGAGATGCACGCTTTGGTGGAGCACTCCGTCGCGTGTAGCTAACGAGTGGGGTTCGGTGCCAGCGCTGAGCGGTGCGCCGCGGGTGTAAACGGCCAGCTGCGTTACCTTGGAGATGTTGAAGTCAAGGCTGAAGCTCTGGCCTTCGCCCTCCACCTGCCACACACACAGCGTGCAGGAGAGCTCGCACGTGCTCACGCTCATCCGCTCCAGCGTGAAGGCGCAATGCAGACTCCGCTGTGTGCCGCTCCAGATGTGATAGAACGGGATCTCCTGTACACAAGGTGGAACGTGGGGACGAGACACACTTTAATACAGACCTGGGAACAGTACTGTGTTTATTCACATCCTGAGAGAGAGTGATGGAGGGATGGATGAGTTGACAAACGGGTAAACAAATAGAGAAGGAACAGATTAAGGGAAGTTCAACACTGACCACTATGGGTGGATGGATGAATACACTGTCTGTCTGTCTGTTATCTGTCTATCTTTCATTCTATCTATCTATCTATCTATCTATCTATCTATCTATCTATCTGTCTGTCTGTCTGTCTGTCTGTCTCTTCCATGTCTCATATCTATCTATTTGTCTGTCTTTCTATCTTTGTCTGTCCGTCTGTCTTTCTTTTATCTTCCATGTCTCATATCTATCTATCTACCTGTCTATCTATCTATCTTACTGTCTTACTATATTTCTGTCTGTCTGTCTGTCTGTCTGTCTTTCTAAATTTCTGTCTGGCTGTCAGTCTTTTCTATCTATCTATCTGTCTGTCTTTCTATCTTGGTCTGTCTGTCTGTCTGTCTTTCTTTTATCTTCCTTGTCTCATATCTATATGTCTGTCTTTTTATCTATCTATCTTACAATCTATCTGACAGCCTGGTCTATCTCTCTGTCCATCAGTCCGTCCATCACAGTGAGAGTGTTTGAGGAGCAGACAGCACTGCGTTGTGTTTTGAACAGGTCGAGTGTGTGACATTAATCACTGCTTCATGATGGAGGGTTCTGTGGGACGCGGTCTCGCGAAAGTCCAATAAAATTTGATTTATGAGTAAGCGGTCAGTGCTGCCTGTCTGCACACAGGTGTGTGTGTGTGTGTGTGTGTGTGTGTGAGTGAGAGACAGAGAGAGAGAGAGAGAGTTAATTACCAGGATGGCAGTTAGTACTAATCTGAAATAAAAGCCACAAATCTGATGCTATTATTGGACTGATTTGAGCTCATTAAACATTAGGCATTATGAAAGGGAGGAACAAACACGCTGATGCTTTTATGATGACGCAGTAATAACTCACTCACACACACACACACACATGTCGCTCTGTTTATTAGCTCTGCAGCACATTTGATTACATTTTAATAAAAGAAGGTCATGACTGATGGCAGCCACCTCTAGTCTCTTCGTCCTCTAGTCTCCTCATCGATGTCCCCAACCTCTCACAGGGTGTGTTTAGTGCCTACAGGGGGAGCTGTTGCTCAGTGTGCTCTCTCTCTCTCACACACACACACTAAACCCTCGCTACATTGAGCATTACTGAGATAAGAGATGAGGAGTGTGTGTCCGGAGCACTCCTACACCTCTGCACTGTGCCTTCTACTCTCTCATTCTCCCCTGAGAATCTGTGCTCCATCTCTCCACACACACACACACACATACACATGAGGGAGGAAAGTATTTCCATGCAGCTCTATATTTAACTTCCTCCACAGCGAGAGCTTCAAACTGGCCCGCACTGAAATCTGCAGGAAGTGAGCAGTAAATCTTCCACATGTCCACTTCGTCCTCTTCACTCTGTCACTCACTCAGTACTTCTTCATGAGACCTGTCTGTCTGTCTGTCTGTCTGTCTCGATACTGTAGCTGTTTATCTAACTTTACCTGTGTCTAGTCTATCTGTCTATCTGCTTGTCTGCCCGTCAGTTCAGCCAGACTTCCTAGGTTCAACTGTCTGCCTTTCTATATCTGTCTGTCTGCATATGTCTGCCTTTCTACATCTATGTAACTATCTGTTTGTCTTTTTATTTATATCTGTCTCTTTCTATCTTTTTATATCTGTCTGCCTGTATAGTATGTCTGTATTTCTACATCTATATATATATATATGTCTGTCTCCCTTTCTATATCTTTCTGTCTCTATATTTCTCTATCTATTGGTGTGTCTTTCTTTCTATATCTATCTAACTATCTATCTAACTGTCTGTCTGTCTCTCTACTACCCAACTATCTGTACGTCTACCCATCTGTCTCACTCTACCCTGCAGTCTGCCTGTGCATCAACTGTCTATCTGTCTGTCTCTGGCTTTCTGTCTACATTTCCATCTGCTTATCTATCTGTCTGTCTCTTTGTATTCCTGCCTGTCAATCTGTCTATCTTGTCCGTCAATCTCTGTCTCTACCTACTGTACCTAGCAGTCTCTGTCTGCCCTTCTGTCTCTTTATCTAAATGTCTGTTTACTTGTCTGTCTGTCTGTCTGTATTTCTGCCTGTCTATCTGTGTCTCTAACCAGCTATTTGTTCTTCTGATTGTCTATCTGTCTCTGTATATAGCTGTATGTCTGTATGCCACCTGTTTATCTGTCTCTCTTTCAGCTGTCTGTGTATTTGTAATTTCCCCTGTCTACCTGTCTCTTAGTCTAGCTTTCTGTTTACCCCTCTGTCTATTTGTATTTGTCTGTTTATATGTCTCTCTCTATCTCGCTGTCTGTCTGTAGGTCTGCAAGTCTGACTCTCACTTTATCTAGCTGTCTGTTTGTGTTTCTGCATGCGTATGTCTCGCTCTATATGTCAATGAAGGTATCTCTCTCTCTCTGTCTCTCTCTCTCTCTTTCCGGCTGCTTGTCTGTCTCTCTTTTCAGTCAGTGTTTTTCCCTTGGTTCCGTCTGTTATTCTTCTTATTCTGTCCCTGTACCATTTTATATATGTCTGTATGTCCATCCATCTGTTTTTCAAGTCTAACCTGTTATCTCTCTCTCTACTGGTCTCTATTTATCTAGCTTTTTCTGATTCATGCATCCATCCATTTGACTGTCATTGGTATAACCATATCTGCTGCTCATCTGTCCATCTTTTGATTTGATGATCTGTTCATTTGTCCGTCTGGCTAACCTGTTGCCTGGTTGTCCAACTGTCCAGACTTTATGAGTCTGTTTATCCATCTGATTATCTATTCATCTGTCTGAAAATGTGTTAGTATCCCTTTCTTACCTGTTAAACTAATCCATATCTAGTCGATCCATCCCTCCATCCAGCTGTTCATCTATTTCTATTTGTTTATTAATCTGTTCAACTACAGGTATCTATTGTCTTATCTATTTGTTTCTCCATCCATCCATCTTGTCCTTTCTCTTTTTGTCTCTATGTCCATCCTTCAACCCAGGCTTTTGTATAAGCTAATCAATTTATCTCCCAATAGATAATAATAATTTCATCATTATAATGATATAATAATTTTATATATATATAATAATAATAATAATATTATCACTGCACATAAGTGCAGGTTGAACTTTATTGTGATTCTGTACGAATCACAATTTCATAAATATCCTGATTATATAATTTTTTTTTTTTCAGATTGTGTTACAATTCTAAACCAAATTAGCAAATAATTTGCTCCAACCAGATGAGATGCTGTGCGGCGTTGCAAAGTGTGAGCCTAGAGTGCACCACCTGCAGGATTATAGAGGAACTGCAACATTTTAGCACCTCAAATGCAAACATATACAAATTAAAAATGCACTTAAAAAAAGTGGTTTTGGAGTCAGTGCAGCATGGTGGTGTAGTGGTTAGCACTGTCGCCTTGCACCTCCAGGGTCCGGGTTCAATTCCCAGCCAGGTTCGATTCCTGTCTCTGTGTGCATGGAGTTTGCATGTTCTCCCCGTGCTTGGTGGGTTTCCTTTGGGTTCTCCGGTTTCCTCCCACCAAAGACCTGCAGATTATGCTAATTGGCGTTCCCAAATTGCCTGTAGTATGCGAGTATGTGTGTGTGCCCTGTGATCGATTGGCACCCTGTCCAGGGTGTACACCGCCTCATTCCCTAAACCTCCTGGGATAGGCTCCAGGCCCCCGTGACCCTGCATACAGGATAAAGCGGTATAGAAGATGAGTGAGTGGTTTTGAATACAGGAATTTGCGATATGTAACTGAATTTACT
>JAOVVB010000026.1:10256772-10268883 GCA_028570985.1 Heterobranchus longifilis
GAGGAGACAAACGCATGGACTAACTTTTCCGCATCTGCAAATGTAAGTGCTGGACGCAGTTTAGCAATGTTCCTGAGGTGAAAGAAAGATACAGATACTTACACAGATGTTTGATATGAGCCTCATACGCCAAATGAGAGTCCATTTTAACCCCGAGGTTAATAACAGATGTTGGCAACGGGATATCCTGACCAGAAAAGGTAATGCTAGTGATGCTAGATGTCCTAACATGGTGTGGGGTGCCTACTAAAATAGCTTCAGTCTTAGAGCTGTTCAGCTGCAGGAGATTTTGCTTCATCCATGACTTTACCTCCTCCAAGCAGATGTTAAAAGTGGATGATGGCGGAGTAGAGGAGGAGGTTGATTTTATCCTGAGGTAAAGCTGGGTATCATCAGCATAGCAATGAAATAAAATTTTGTGCCGGCTGATGACACAGCCCAGAGGAAGCATATACAATATAAACAACATGGGGCCGAACACTGAGCCCTGAGGAACACCACAGGTAACACTGTGTGTAGCAGATTTAGCGTCTTCCAGGGCAACATGTTCTGTTCTTTCAGCAAGATAAGATGAGAGCCAGTTGTAAACAGAGTCAGAGAGACCTACAGAATGATACCAATTACACCTCATTGTACCAAAATACACCATGTTACCACTCATTACACAAACATACACCCAATTACTGCTCATTATACCAAAATCCACACAATTAACACACATTATACCAACATACACCCAGTTACCATTACATCAAAATACAAACTAATTATAATATATTAACAATCACTAATCATCAATCACCTAACATACATGAATCATCTGGTCAGCCTATGTACCAACCAATTACTAATCATTCCAATAAAATATTTAACAATCAGCATTCACTACCATTATATTAGCTGACCAACCAATCAAAACCCATTGCACCAAAAGATGACAAATCACATGTCACTACATTAACAAATAAACACGCTACTTTTTTCTTCTGAAATCATACTCTTGACTAATATAAATTCCACATGGTGTAGTGTCAAGGAGCAGTTGGAACATGCTATAAAAAGTACAAAACCGGTGTGGTGTAAATCAAAGTCAAGATCACTTACCTGGATGAGGTCGTGTGTGTCGTCCGTGCAGTAGACACGGATGGTGTATTCGAGCGTGGAGCAGTAGGCTGGGGCGAACAGCAGCAGCTTGAGGCGTTTTGCTGCGGCCATGCTGAGGGACTCTCCGACCAAAGCAAAGCGTCCGAGCTGCTCGGTGAACACACGGCATGTCTCGGCCTCCAGTTGGCAGTAAAAAGGCTCAGACGCCAACTCCTCTCCGAGCAGCAACACATCCTAACGTGCACGAGGGAACAGTTAATGCAGGGCAACACAGGGTGCATAGTGTCATTGTGGGCTTGGAGGCAAGTTTTCAAAGTTTTGAAATCATATTTGACTTTTAATTAATTTATCTCTATCATTGTGCTGATTTATAATTACTTATGTCCATATTAGTCTTGTTAGTGCCTTGTTTGACATGCATTTATGTTTGATATTAATGAACACACTTGTCTCCGAAACCGGGACGTTTACACAAGACAAATAGAATGCCTTAGAATTCATTACGTAAAAATAAATAATACTCTTCTTCCTCATTATCTCTTTGATATGTTGCTGTGTCATTGTGGACATTTTGCTCCAGACAGCTCTGATGACGGTCAGAGCAGAAAGAGATGACCTGGGTCATTAACGTCTCTGTGGCAACTCCGCACCATTTTACACTCGTTCGTTAATCAATTAGCCTGCTTTGACAATTGGATTCACTCTTTTTTAACGCCTATGAAAACACGATAATTAACACCAGGCCCGAGGACACGAGCTGAGTGAAACGTTTTTTAGAGCTGAAAAGTGCAAACTCAAGTATTTCATGAACAATAACAAAAAGCCTTGACATGACTATACACTGTGTGTGTAGGAGGTGAGGGAGAAATCTCCGAAGCTGTTGTTCTTTTTTAACCAGAGCTTTATTACGATCTTCTTATGGCTTCCCAGAGCGGCTTTAATTAGAAGAAAAGGTAAGAGGGAGGCTCCGTAACGAGTGCACCGGTTCCCTCAATCTAATCAACCTCACACGCCTCAGGACCTCCGGCCAGGAAATGACATCCTGCTGATCGATGAAATGAGCCGTTGTGTTCATCAATAAAATTACTATCGACACGAGACGTTTTCACATCCGTCCACTATGAAGACATTTTCGTTCCCCTTCCGAACGTTTTCTTCCCCCCTTACTCTTTTTTTTTCGAAACGTCCCCATTCGGATGGTTCGATATCGACGAGGGACTATATTTCAGCCTTTCTTCCTGTCGCTTTAGACGCTCTCTGGAGAAATTAATTGCTCTAAGGTGGTCTGCTTACATTCGGTGGAGGACGAAGTTCCCCGTTTTCCTGCCTGAGTCTGGGGTACCTGGACTATATTTGCGCCGAGGGATGATTAAAAGTCCTCGTCTAACCTCAGCGAGAGACAGGGCAATTCATTCTGCAGACGCCCCGCCGCTGCCACACCGGGCGGCCTGAATAATTTATGCACAATATCGAACATGAAAGAGGACCTTCACTAGCACTGAACCCCCTCCCCCCCTTTCTGCTTCTTCATCCTTTCTCTCTCCCATCATCTCCCTCCCTCTTCTTCAATCTCCTTCCTGGTATCGCTCTATGGAGGATTACCTGGCGTGTTTGAGGAGCCACAGGACGATGGAGATACGGCTCAAATCCGTGCATGATTCAGTTCGGTAATGAAAATGGAAATAAGTTATATATGCATTTACGGAATCCTCATTGCTAGACATGACGGATTTTATCATCACTGGTGTCCCATTTAAAAAAAAAAAAGAAAAAAAAAGCTTGTCACATCAAGGGTACGTCCTTCCTACTATGAGTCATGGGGACTAGACACTTTCACAGATGCAGTGTTTAGTCCATCTGAATGGAACCCTGGTGTGTTTTCTATCCTGGGGTGTTTTTTAAGGCAGGTTAGAACAGATCACACTGACACCAGACATCGAGTGCTCGTTTGCAATGAGGAAGCGATTTGACTCTGAATTCGACCCGACTGCAGGAAGTGAACAAAACCTGCCTTGTGTTTTGGGTCGCATCATTTCTTTTGTCGATGCGTGGTGCTTTACTGAGTCTAGAGGTGGAACCTGAGCAAAAGGACAGAGCGGCTGTAGCGTTGAGGAAATGCTGTGTGTTCTGGAGATTTGAACCAACCAATGCAATAAAATTCGATTTTGAAGTCAAAATGAACTATTTGTTGTGACTCATTGAAGGTTTAAAGGTCCCATGTTTTACTATTTCATTAACACAAGTTAACATATGTCTCAAAGGTGGGTCAGCTGTAATACCTTTCTGATAAGTCATATCTCAGACCGTTTAATGGCACATGAGAAACAAACCGGGGAGAGGATCTTCTTATGTGATGTCACATTAGGGGTGGCTAATTTAAACCCCAGCCAATAACAAACAAAATAGCATTTTGTTTCTACATACAACACTGGAGACCCATCTGAATATATAAAAATGTCTAATAAGTAAATTTTGCATAATAGATCCCATTAAAGACATAACCGGACCTTAATCGACTCACCTCCCAGGTTCCCTCGTAGGTTTGTTTCTTCAGCCTGATGGCCCAGTGCTCGACGCAGGAATCCGAGCAGTGCTCCATGCTGATGATGACGGGCCGAGTCAGCATGACGCCCGGCGGGCCGCAGCTCACCACCGGACTCAGCAGCGTCTGGCACCCAGCCAAGGGCAGTCTGAGGAGGCAGAAACGTGGGCACGGGGGGGTCACGGGGTCAGTCTACACTCCAGAGTCATGTTCGACATGCTGCGTCCAAGGTCAGAGTCAGCCCTCGAGCCGACGTGGCGAGCAGCCAGCGTTCAGGCCGAACGTCTTACACCGAGGATCTGTTTCCTATTTAACTTTTTCATCGTGTTCGAGATTTTCTATTGCGCTCCGCTTCAAAGCAGCTTGAAAATTGATACTGTTATTACACGGGCCCGTTTTTTAAATCTTTAATCATGTCCTAGTGGTGTGTGATTGTAAATATATCGCTTCATCTTCTTTTTTTTTTTTGTTTGTTCTCTTATCCTGGTTTTGATTTATGCCCCCTTCCTTTTTCTTTCTTCTTTTTTTTTTCCGTTTAAAAACACTATGATAAAACAGGGCTTGTCTGAGTCTAATACACTAGATAAGTGTATTTCTCTTTTTAAGAGATGTTCCACCTATCTTCTCGGGAAATTAAAAATTTGAAAAATCATTTCAACTTTAAACAGAAAAGTTTAAATAATATTAGACTCCGCCTCTTTAACTGAGACTAACATGCAAAGAAGCCACACCTCCTTCACAGGACACAGTAACCACATTTACATTATGGCATTTGGCAGATGCCCTTATCCTGAGCGACTTACATTTTTTTCTCATTATACATCTGAGCAGTTGAGGGACTTACTCAAGGGCCCAACAGGGACAACTGGGTGGTCGTGGGATTTGAACCTGGGGCCTTCCGAACTGTAGTGCAATGCCTTAACCCTTACCCTGACACAAAGGCCATGCCTCTTTCGCTAACACGATCATGCACTGAGGCTACTTCTATTTCGTTATACCATATCGTAAATATTCACACCTCGTTTCAATGTATAAACACTTGATAAAAAAAAAAAAAAAGTCAATCGTTTCGTGAATCGCTTCCTTCTGCACAGCCTGTGATGTTTCTCGGATCACACAGAGCCCGCAGCCGGTGTTAGTCACGCATCTGACCAGGCACACACACATACACACATATACACACAACACAATCACACACGATCCAGTGCAAGGAAACACTTCAATCACACTCTGTGCTGCCTACGGCCTCTTTATCCCCCCCACCTTACGCTCGCTCTCTCATTTCTGTTCTCTGTAAAACTTTTCTGGCAGTGTGTGGAGTGTGGAGGGACCTACCTCACATCGTCCTTCCTCTGCACGGTGAGGTAAATCTCATAGATCTTGCCTCGGGGAATGGCCTCGGGAGGAATGAGCAGGCTGATCCCTAATGCAAATAAGTGCAAAGACAGGAAGAAGCAGGAGCACTCGGTTTTTTATTCCCATGCAGAGGTGCTTTGAGGAAACGTGACCTTCACTGCGTTAATGCAGGAAAGGTAAAAAAAAAAAAAAAAGGCTTTTGGTTTTAAAATTACACATCACTGACACACACACACACACACACATACACTCTCTCTCTTGTGATTTCATAATATGCTCTTTTTACTATCATTAACAAGGAAAGAGCAATGTTATGTTACGTACGCAAGGGCTTTCTGGTGTCTATCAAAAACACACGGCTTTCCATTGATGACTACGAGGACAACGAAGGCATTGATGGATAACAGACACAAAAGCATGGTGATGACATCAGGGTTGAACAGTCTGAAATAACCAAGCACACTTTAGGCAAAAAACAGAAGACGGATGAGACATGGATTCATGGTCATGTTGGGGAAAAGAAATCCAACACACCTGCCGTATAATAACCTGGTATTCGGATCACGATGCCGAAACGAATGTGTTTGTAGCACGAACATGAGTTTTGCAAGTATGTTCTACACCACCCTCTGGGATGAGATGGATCGACGGATCGGACCACAAATTGAACGTAAGACGCCTAAAAGATGCTCAGCTATGAAGCCGAGAATCAGACCTAAAGGCAACCCCATGTTCTGCACCACGGACCTCAAGAAACAAGAAAGTAAAGCTTTAAGACTCGTCTGTTCTGTACCTCTCAGTGGTTTAAATGAGATTAGGGAACTGTCTTCATGTCAACTATGACTGAAGACCTCATCACTAAGCCCTTACTAGGACATTAATTTAAATAAAACCCACCTTCTTTACATTTCAAGTGGTCCTTTCCCTACTTTCCCTTCCTCCCACACACACTTATAAAGGATATGCCGCTGAAGCTAACCAGGCACCAGGGCTTGATTTGGATACCATTTTGCATTTCCGTCCCTTTGGATTTGAGCATGCTTTTGGTTCTAATGCCAAACCAGCAGGTCTGCTTCAAGCAAACTAACTTGTCCAGCCAGTAAAATTTATAATCTACTGAGATTTCAAATCCAAAACCCAGGCCAATCTATGAATTCCTGACAATGATCCGGGATGAGTCTGTTCCCCTGCTGGCGCTGCTGCACCACCGCTTTCTGCACACTGGAAGAGGATGGATTTCTCAGCGTGATTGGAAATCTCTTCCTCATTTCCTCCTCACACGAACTCCTAACACGGCAGACTGATGAGGGTTCGGTCTCTTATTGAGAGAGCTAATTGTCCCAAATAGACTCCACTCGCGCCCTTGGTAGCGGATAAGGTTACAGGCACCATTGAGGCAAACCGATCGGTTTAGTGACGCTCTTTCTCGGGCCACGTTTTTGTTCCCTGAAACAAGCCCGGGACTTGCTAATGTCACCTAATTAGAGCAATTTCGGTCTAGGGAAGCAAAATGATTCACTTCGCTTTTCTGAAAAGGCTTTTATTGTCGTAACGTGATCGTTACGGTGTTGACGGGAGTGCGCTTTCCAGGTCTTTTGTTTACAGAGACCGGTGTTCAGCCGGGCTCTATGCCGCCTCAGCGATCCGTCGTGTAACTCGATCACCTCTGACGTACAATCAATGGGAAAATCACTACAGTTTAACCTTCCTGCTCTTTTCAACACTCATCATATTTTTAGATTAGCAATATACGCTTACCAACTACGTCAACTGTCTCACGCTACTGTACATACGACTGCCATTTGATTATTTCATCATCATTATCGCTAAGTTAAAAAAGACAGCTAGCGTTACAATGAGAAGTACAATCAGAAATACAGTAACTAGCTGGACAACAGCAATATAAAATGAGATACTTTTCAGTATACAATATTAAAAAAATATATATTTTTTTAAATGTAAAAAAAACCACTATATTGCCAAAAGTATTTGCGATGTTGGTTTAGGACTGGTCATGGGTAGCTCAGTGGATAAGGCATTGGACTACAGTTTGGAAGGTCCCAGGTTTAAACCCCACGCCCACCAATTTGGCAATGTTGGGCCCTTGAGCAAGGCCCTCAGATGTATAATGAGATCTGGATAAGGGTGTCTGCCTAAATGTTGGAACTAATAGTGTATGGTTGTTTTTTCGGGAGTTGGTCTCGGCCCCTTACTTCCGGTGAAAGGAACTCTTAATGCTTCAGCAAGACAATTTCATGCTTCAACCTTTGTGGGAATAGTTTGGGAATGGCCCCTTTCTGTTCAAACATGAAATGCGCTTCTGGAAGAATGGTCAAAAATTCCTATAAACACACTGCTAAGAGTTGAAGCTGTTATAGCTGCAAAGGGGGTGGGGTCAACATCATATTAAACCCTATGGATTAAGAATTGGATGTTAGTCAAGTTCATATGCATGCGAAGGCAGGCGAGCGAATACTTTTGGCAGTATAGTTTATCTAAACAGCTAGCTATTCTGACGGTCAGCCATCTCTGATTCCTTAATGTTAAGGAATAAAAAATGTAACATAACGTAAATGAGGCTCTGAAGGGTCCAGAAAGGACATCTACGTGGTCCTTTTGGGATCGCTCCCATTTCTGCCGCTAGTATCGTTCCTTCATTTATCGAACTGGAGGTGTGAGAGTGCGTGAGAATGAGAGCTGTGTTGCATTGCACGAGAGAAAGCGGGGAAAGTGAGAGCGTGTGAACGTGGGGAAGTTAACTCGCGGCCGTGTGACTCACCCGTGCTGGGGATGGTGAGCCGTCCTCCCAGGAAGTTGAAGGTGCCGTAGGAGGTGTGGACGGTGTCTCGCGGGAGCGTCTTGAAGTAGCTCTGGGTGGTGAGGCGGCTGGTGAGGTGTCCGCTCTCGCCGGTCACTTTGCCATTGGCCATGGTGTGCGATCCGTTAGCCAGAGGCTCCAGTAGAGGGCCGTCGCTCAAGGAGAATTTGGGATTCGTGTCATGGCGCGTACGCAACGAGCCCTGGTATCCGGGCGTGGTGAGGTCCGGTTGGATCGTGAGCAGGTGAGAGTTTTCTGTGTAGGAATGAAAGAGAAGCGGTGACCGTCTGACTTTCATACATTCTATACAGGGACGAGGTTTTTAACATACAAATATGCTGCAATATGCTGAACAGTGAAACAGTGCGGAAACAAATCACATTTTCTATGTAATTTGTGGACCGCATCAAAAACACAATACGGCATTATGTTTACGACACAATGGGGCTACGGATTACTCGTCTTCGGGGTTGGCAGGTCTGAAAAGAATAAGAGAAAGATATTTGTTTGGAAAATGGGCTTTAACTACACGCTAACAAACAGAGGTCAATGGGAACACTCATATGCTTGCACACACACACACACACACACACACAGACAGATCTGCTTTTCCGAACACTTTAACCCTGATAAGAACTGGCTGGTGGATAAACCGATCCCGCTCAGCGAGCAGCGCTGCGGTCACGCAGATTTTTTTTAAGGCCAGCTTAGCGGGAGTGTTTCAGAAAATCTCGGCTCGCTTAAGCATGTCCGCGGTGCCGCTCGGCTTTCCACACCACAGCCGTTTTCATTTCTCTGCCGTCAGATTAAAGGGGAAAATCAGCAGGAAGAGCACGACATTATGATCGGGGTGGAAAGAGCGGAGCGTCTTAGCGCGCTCGGATGGAAAATGGCCGGGAGGAAGAATGTCAAAGGTGCTCGCTGATGGACTCGCGCGCTGGCTCATGGCTTATAATGGACTCATTAGCGTACTAATAATAGCCAGGTGATTATGTTTATAAAGTCCAGCTTGTTAGTGTAGTCTACTGTAGTCTGGCAAGTGGAATCTTTCTAGGTGATGTTTAGCTTCTGTAGCAAGTCTTTTGCATTTAATACCGCTTATGTAACAGCTCATTTTTATTTTATAATTACAGTAGCCACATTAAAGAACTTCACTGGAAAAAAAGAAATAAATCTTAGCAAGTGAAATATTCTGCAATCTAGCCAAACCTTTCTATAATTTCTAAGCTTAGTGGTTAGCACTGTCGCTTCACACCTCCAGGGTCTGGGTTCAAATCCCACTTCGGGGTCTGTGTGCATGGAGTTTGCATGTTCTTCCCGTGCTTGGTGGGTTTCCTCCCACACTCCAAAGACATGCAGATTAGGCTAATTGGCGTTCCCCCCTTCCCCTGTGATGGATTGGCACCCTGTCCAGGGTGTACCCCGCCTCGTGCCCTAAGTCTCCTGGGATAGGCTCCGCCCCCCCGACCCTGAATACAGGATGAAGTGGTATAGAAGATGAGTGAGTGAGTGAGTGAGTGATTTTATTTTTATAAATTATAGATGTTGTTGGATAGATTCCAGAATATATCAATTACTAAGATGTAACCTTTTGCAATATTATGAAATATATATATTTTTATTAATTATGCTATAAGTTTTTAAATTAGTTTAAATATATTGTACATTGTTTTGTCCATCCTTTGTTTTTCTAACACCAGTGATAACCTTATTATCTAGATATATTTATCTATATTTAACAGCAAATTTGGTTTATAAAATACATTTTTAAAATCCATAATTGCGCATAAACATTCCCTTTTTTCCCCCAGATCCCTGAATTTATTTAATGTCATTTACATGCTTGTGACGTTACCCATGTCAAAGATTATTTTGAAAATTTATGACATTTCATAAATAAAATTTTATTTTATTCATTTCTGAAATGAAAACACACATCACCATCACCACAAATTTAAGGCAGACGCGTGTCATATGCAAATGATTCAAACTGAAGAAAAATACACAATTGGATAAATAAACCTGTATGTGATGTCACTCACTAAGACACAAACAAAGACAAAGGATGAAAGGCTCAGAGGACATGAGCGACACTGAGAACACAGAGGCGGTTATAAAAGAGAAAGGGTATCGTACTGCAGCGCTGTGCCCGGTCCGGTGCCCACACACCTGGCATGGCGGGTTTGATGCCCACAGGCTGGAAGCCGGTCGTGAGGATGGATGAGTCGGCAACGTCCGCATCCAGCCCTTCCTTCTTCCTCCGATACACGAGGACCAGGACCACCAGCAGCAGAGTGAGACACAGCGCCACGGCAACGATGCCCACGTAGAGAGCCACGTCCTCCGCACCAGACACGGCTACACACACACACACACACACACACACACACACAGAGAGAGAGATGCATTAAGAGCACATTTCCCTATTGGCGTAAACACTAGTGCTTTATTACAGACCATATTTTTGCCTCTTGTTCCGCTGTTTAATGGTTATTTTAACAGTTGTTTAGCCTTGCGGAGTCTATAATGTGCAATTTCCTGTTTTATTATTCTTTAATATCGGTAATCGAGAATAAATCCGCAGCCTGTACGGCCGGCTCATTTCAAGGGAAAGAAGCTAACGTGTGGTCATAAATGTCCCAAGAAGTCAGATGATGCGGTCACGGGCTAATTTGCGAATGATCAATTGGCTCCCGAAAACATGGAGAAGGACGAGTTTCCAAAGAGAGACAGAATTAAAAATAATACAGCTGTCTTATGCAATCATTTATTTCTTATATGGGACCAGAATCCACCTATCGACTTATTTACAAATCGATTTTTCATGAAGATTTCAGAGAAAATGAAGAAAATAAGTATTCAGGAAACGGATGTTATTTCCAGGTGCAATAACTCACTTTTATTATTGTGATACTCACCGAGGAGTGTGTTTAAAAATGAAAAAAAACAAAACAAGAAGAAAGCGTGTGTTCTGTACAGATGAAACACATCCCACGTTT
The DNA here is from genome assembly GCA_028570985.1 of Heterobranchus longifilis. NCBI lineage: Eukaryota > Metazoa > Chordata > Actinopteri > Siluriformes > Clariidae > Heterobranchus > Heterobranchus longifilis. The sequence continues at coordinate 10,267,592 of JAOVVB010000026.1, forward strand.
TGCGAAATCGTATTAACAAGCAGATTATTTATAGCAATTGATATAAACGTCCCATAACGCGAAGCTCTAAAGAAAGTCCAACCACACAAAGACACTGAGACAACAAACGTGTCTCGGCTCATCGACTACACTTGGAATAAGTGGAGAAGTAAGATTCCCTTTACAGCACTAGTTAACACTCACAAATCAGCATCAATACATAGACGTGACGCAATGAAAAAAATGAACACAACGTTAATTGAAGTCTCTTAATGAACGATGTAATTAAACAATACGATGCCATTACCCAACCCGGCTGAACTGAGATCAGTGATGGAAATGTAACAACTCCATCCAGACTTATTAACTCCACCAATTAACCACCAAGTGCAGATTAATTAAAGTTCTAAATGTAGTCCTGGATGGAGGAAGCATTAGTTCCAGCAGGTCCTCATTACGTAGTTAGCGTTTAAACAACCATCAGATTACAGCTACAGGTTTTTCTTTTAGGAGTTTAAGGCGTGTCTCGATTGAATGTGTCTCATTTATTCTCTTGCTGGAATAAATATATATCCTCTCTCGCGCCATGTCGGCGTGACATTAGCTCATGTGAGGGGTTTCCAAGAAGCAAACTCTTTTTATCAGTGTTTACTTCAGACTCTAATCCACTGGTTTCCTCCAGCTGAGGAAAGAGCACCAAGTGGCTCAAACATCAAACCGATCATAGACGAGACTGAATCCCTGGAGGCGGTCATGACACAGAAGGCGGGATTTGTCTGGAAAGATAGGGCTAACCAAACCTCGAAGCGGGCGCGGTCTCAACTGGTGATGAGACACGGATTCATCACTGCGGGCCTGAGAGTATGGAGCGGAAACAAGCATCAGAAAAAGTTCAACAGTCAACCATCAGATGGAAAATTTTCCGGGATTCTTAAGGGCCAGAAGTATTGGAACATGATCAGGAAAAAAGGTTCAACGATCAACAGTGCTTGTTACAGTGAGACGTTTATTAAAGAGCTGACACCTAAACTTCAGATTGAACACAGAGGACGTCCGCACACTTCTGTCCACACTGTCGACATTGTCCCTATAGTCCTGATCGCGCTCCGTCAGACTTCCACCTGTTTGTTCCCCTGAAAGCAGGACTACGAGGACGAAGATTCACTTCTGATGAAGAAGTGAAGACAGCGGTGCATTCGTGGCTCGCGGCTCAGCCGTAAACATTTTTTAATGTGGGAATACGAAGGCTTTTTGCCCGAAGGAGAAAAAAGCAAGATGGACCGATGGACATCGAAAAGCATGTCCTTGCTTTT
>JAOVVB010000026.1:10274408-10285903 GCA_028570985.1 Heterobranchus longifilis
AATCCAACGAGCCTTTACTCAGCCCACTAGCCCAAACAGCTGCGGAGATATGCCGAAAAGAGCTTCGCAAGCTTTTACCCTGAAATGTACTACATTCGTATGCAAAGGCACCACTGTGTGGTCGCCTTGCACCTTCAGGGTCAAGGGTTCGGTTCCTGCCTTGGGGTCCGTGTGCATGGGGTTTGGAGATGTTCCTCCCATGTTTCGTGGGGTACACCGGTTTCCTCCCACAGTCCAAAGATGTGCAAAGATATACCTATTGCCCCGAGTCCCCTGGGATAAACAGGTTCCTGTGACCCTGTACAGAATAAACGGCATAAAGAATGTATAAAGAGAGTTCTTGCTTAGCCAAACATGTTTCGGTATGCACATTAATTCCCTGAATATGGTAGATGTGTGTGGTTAATTATTAATTAATAAATGCATAAACGTCTTGCTGGAATTCCAGATCAGGCCGTGTGTAAAGCAGGATCTAGGTTATGTTTTGTGGAAGCTATGCGAAAGGGTCGGGCTCTCGTGGGAAACTCGTGCTGCTACACTCGAGTGTGTCTTTCACATCCGATACAGCTGCAACTCGATCTCTTTCTCTCTTTCATAGATGGCATTGGTGGGAGAGAAAGAAGGAAATACGATTAACAAACAAGTGAAAGGCTTCTGGGGGAGGGATAAATAAAAACGCAGGAATCTATACATCCTGCAGGAAGTGTGTCTCTCACACATGGCTTTTCCACGGGAAACTGAGCTGCAACTGGAACTCTACCTGCGCCGGAGTGTGTGAGAAAGAGATAGCGAGTGAGAGAGTGATGACGAAGGCTTTAACAGACAGAGAGAGAGAGAGAGACTACAGGTGCCTGGGACGGATAAGGCGAAATAAAACCCGGCACCCTGCTGAGAGCCCGTACACACAGCAGCGAGGTTTAGAGCTGATTTCATGTGTGTGTGTGTCTCGCACATGAAAGCGGCGTCACTGTTGACAGCAAGGGAAAGGTCTCGGTAGAATTAGCAATATTGGTGCTAGCAGTTCAAAACAGGCTGAGGGTCACTTCCTGTTCAGGTGTAATCAGGACAGACCACTAGGTTCAAAAACCGACTATGCATAAGACACCTGTCCTGGTGCTTTCTCTCTTTTTCAGGTAGTCTTTGTTCAGAACACAAGCTCCTTGAACTTATCAGAGCATCAGGAGGCCCACGTTTTTATCAGAGCCAGCAGGTGTCACGTGGAGCCCCGTTCCTCCAGGCTAGCTACAGACTCGTCTCAAGGAGCTATTGATTTTTTTGCGCAAAGGCCGATAATTGAAAGGATGTCCATCATTCTGTAATTGACAGAGCTAATCAGGTTTTATAATTGGATAGATTCCACCTAATTCAGCAGTGCGGCAGTGCTCCCCAGCTCCTCTTTCGCTCTCGCCCTGTCTCTGTTGCACCAAAAATTTCATTTCCGCTCAGGTAGGAACTGATCTTAAATTCTCTGCTTGCCCGGGCTGTTTCTTCTTCTTGCTCTAATCTCCACACAGCTCAGTGACTGTAACATAATGGAGACCTAGGCCCTGCAGTGAGACAGCTGTCTGGAGGTGGAACAGCCTGGCCGAGTGACTCACGCTACAGAGAGAGAGAGAGAGAGAGAGTGCAGAAGAGACTTTCGCTTCTAAGTTCCCTTCAGTGCATCTTGCATCATCTTACATTTTTATAAAACCTGCCTAGCTTCTACCTCTAAATACCATGCAGCATTCAAAAATAACACCTCTGCAGCACACCGCGTAAACCGAAGACTCTTCAAGTCACTGGCCTACTAAAGCCGAATTCTATACCAGACCTAGCGTTTTCCATGCTGGATTATACAGTGGAGATTCTCTAACAACTCAAATTGACTTACAAGTCCTACATGATCGGCATAATAAAGATTTGCTATTACGTAGCTCAGTTAAAAGCCACAAATACGCACCAGTATATACAGTATGTGTGGCTTTTAACTGAGCTATGTAACAGTGTGTAGACTTTAAGATTTTAATAAAACATTCAGTTTTCAGTTAAAAATTTTGTATGCTTTCAGAATTTTGTCAGCTATTTTTTGTTAGCAATAGAAAATAGCTGTAGATACCTTCCTTTGTGCCTTATTGACTTTGACAGCACAATCATGTACAAATTAGACATGCAAAAGCCCAAACATTTGAATGTTACATCTACAAAAACCTAAAATGTTTGCAAAAGACCAAACATGAATGTTTTGTCAGTGAAAGCCCAAAATGTGATTGATTGTGCAATCCCAAACATGTAAACCTCAAATGTGTGAAGGTTGTGTCTGTGAAAGACCAGATATGTGAATTCTATATCTCCAAAATGTGAATGTTACACCTGCAAAAACCCAAATGAGTGGATGTCATGTCTGCGAAAGCCCAAATTGTGAATGTTGTTTGCAAAAACCCAAACATGTAAATGTTATGTCTGCAAAAGCCCAAAATGTGAATGTTATGTCTGCGAAAGCCAAAATTGTGAATGTTGTTTGCAAAAACCCAAACATGTAAATGTTATGTCTGCGAAAGCCCAAATGTGTGAATGTTATGTCTGCAAAAACTCAAAATGTGAATTTTATGTCTGCGAAAGCCAAAATTGTGAATGTTGTTTGCAAAAACCCAAACATGTAAATGTTATGTCTGCAAAAGGCCAAATGTGTGAATGTTTTGTCTGCAAAAATCCAAAATGTGAATGTTGTTTGCAAAAACCCAAACATGTAAATGTTATGTCCGCAAAAGCCCAAAATGTAAATGTTACAGTATGTCTGCAAAAACCCAAATTGTGAATGCTATTTGCAAAAACCCAAACATGTAAATGTTATGTCTGTGAAAGCCCAAATGTGTGAATGTTATGTCTGCAAAAACCCAAAATGTGAATGTTATGTCTGCGAAAGCCCAAATTGTGAATGTTGTTTGCAAAAACCCAAACATTTAAATGTTATGTCTGCAAAAACCCAAAATGTGAATGTTATGTCTGCGAATGCCCAAATTGTGAATGTTATGTCTGCGAAAGGCCAAATTGTGAATGTTATGTCTGTGAAAGGCCAAATGTGTGAATGTTATTTAAAAAATCCCGAATATGTGATCGTTATGACTGAAACATAGCAAGCAACATTTTCTCATTAATTAAAAACGCGCTTTTTTTTTGCAGTAACTTATGATGCACATCCATTCTGACTATTTAATGTCTTACTTGCTCTCCTTCATTATCCTTTCAGAATAGGTATACCATATGCTGTGTGTCGAATAAAAGCCCCGTATGGGATAAAATTTCTCCTAAGCCCTAGTAGTTTTTTACCACAGGCGTCTGATGAAAACATGATCAGGAATGTAACCAATACCACACAGTCCACAGACCCTACCTATACTGAACTACAACAGTAACAGGATCTGGATGAGCTGACAGTAGGCTAGAGATTAATTGGTCCAATTTCCCCTGAAAAAACTGCTTGCTTCACATTCCCTTCTAGTGAAAGTAGTAAAATCTATTGGCGAAGAATATAGCTCAACTGGGAAACACTACAATCATCCTTAATAAGATATGAGCACCATATATCTTATACCGCTCTTGAATTCTTGATTCTCATAGGTCATTAAATAAGGAAGAAAACACACATACAAAAAAAAAGAAAAACCCTCTGGGGTGGTAAAAGTTTCATGTTGAGGCATCATTCCACTTTGTCGTTGAATATATTTTTAGAAACCCTGTCCAATCATGCAGAAAAAAATTATACAAACCCAAACCCCATCTAGGCATGGAAATTCAGATTCCCATCATGAACGAAATCAATGGCTCGTTCTCCATACCGAGTTACATCCAAAGTTCATATTTGACATTTGGAAAAGTTCTCTACACAGAGACAGATTGTGCAGAATTGACTGTCAAGCCTGATCAATGAGTAGAATGGACAGAAATTTATATTTAATGTCCGTTGGGAACAGTCTTTGAAAAGAATTATAAAGTGTACCCAACTAGAGCAACGGGTCGCCAGTTCTTTTAAATCACACCAATCTCTCTTTCGCAGAGGCAGAATCAATACCAGTCTTCAACACTCACCAGTGGCTGCACGCTTGCACATTAAAATCAAGCCTACCAGAACATTGTACAAAACTCAACAGGAAGCCCATCTACCCCTGGGGGACGGCCCACTGCCATTTGAAAAGCAGCAGACTTAAGTTCTCGTATGGTTAAAGAAAGATCTAAAGCGGTTTTATCTTCTGGAGACAGCTTCGGTACATCAGACGATAGCATTTGTGAACGCAGCAGCACTCCCCAGAATTTCCCCAAGGCGGATGAAGCCTGGCCATTAGTCATGAACAAAATACACACTTGTTTACTTTTCTTTACAAATGCTTTTCTAACCCAACAAAGAGAGATGCTTTCATGCTTCCGTTTCTAAGAAAAATTCTCATAAACCGAGATCCCATGGCAGCCCATTTTACTATACTCTGCAATGCAAGCATATCTCCTCTCAGTTGTAAAGCACTTATTGTTTCTTTACCATGATATTGCCATATTCAAGCACTGCTAACAGTGTTTTTATCTCCAGTGGCCCATACAGTGGTTGAATAACCGTATTTTTTCCTACCATTTCAAATAACTTGATCTTCCAGCTCGAGATCTCCAAGGTGCAACAAATAAATGTGGGGTGGTACAGTTGTTACTGTTGCCTCCTCACCGCTCCACGTTCCCCTGATCGATCCTGGGTTCGGGTTACCGTCTATGTGGAGCCTTACAGTACATTTTCTCCCAGTGTCTACTCTGAGTTTCGTCCAGGTTTTGTAGTTTCCTTCCACCTCCCAAAACATGCCTACAGGTGGACTCCAAGGGCGTTTTTTCACACTAACCAGGAACGACTGCGTTGCGATCCCTCCCTCCCCCGTCCCCTGCTGGACAGTGTTCACATTATTTTTGCTCACCGTCCTCGGGGACACTTGTGTATTTACACTCTCCAATAAAGCAGGTGGCAGTATGCACCTACTTGGTTTGTGAGCTGCCAATAAACACAAGAGAAAAAAAGAACGAGGACGTTAACCTTCACGCTACGCCTAATATTATTGATATTCCAGGAAAAGATGTCCAGAGCAACGCTCTCGTCTTACTGTATCGGTTATGGCTGTGTAGGTCAAAGGATGAGATTGTCAAGTGCTATTCGCACACGGAGATATCAGACGAGACTGACTGGCACTGATGATGCCGTGCCTAACCTCGCTCTCCTCCCGTTCACAGATATACTTGACTTCCATAACTAATTCGATCCGTGCCGGACTATGCCTTATCTTTGAAACGTCTTGTTCCAGTAGATTCGGGTACGGTACTGATCAAAATGAACCAGACTTTGGGGTCCCGCGTTCTTGGAAATTATCCCTGAGCCCTAACGTGAAAATGCCCTAAACTGGTCCTATTGTAGATGTTGAGTAATGTACGTGGGTATGTGGAAGATGCCCTGCAATGGACTGGTGTCCCATTTAAATTCTATTCCAATATTATAACCTAGTCTTCCCCTGACCATGAAAAAAAGTAAAAAAAAGCTCAACCTATCCTTTATTACAATATACTGTATTTTTTTTCAAGAATTTAGCACCAACTCATTCCACAACCTGGAGACATCAAAACACTGGTATGTGTGATCCTGTAAGTCTTAGATTAAGTCAGAATTATATCTTTTACTATTCCTTGATCCAATTTTGTCTTAATCGTTTAAAGAAACTAGTTTAGGCATTATGAGGTATACACTTATACACTAACCTTGGCATGAACCAGAAACATTAAACCAGATGAGAAAAAAAAGAAGCTATGTATGATCTAAAATTTGTGGGTCAGTAATAGCATCCCTTTCCACAAGCTGTGTTTCGTTGTTAACGACATAATACTTTTCCTGCAATAAATGCTTTTTCTCTCAGCCTTGAAAAATTCTGCAGGATCAAATACACAGATAGCCAGGGTCACATCCTTATTCTCCCTGGTAACAATCCATTAAGTTGTGTGGAGCTATAGTACGTATATGCATCTGCTATCTGTGGTGATGGTGTTTCCAATGAACAAAAATTCCTGACTCTGAAAGGAAAAAGGAACTTAAAAATTACTCAACAGTGTCCTTGACTTTTAGCCTCAATCCCACGTTATGAAAAGAAATGGAATAATGTTTTATTCTTTTTGCATCACAGCAACATGTTGCTGTCTTTGCCGATCTGAGATACAACAGATGGGCCCGAGAGGCCCGAGAGGCTCCATTGACTCAAAACAGAAGGATGAAAAGATCTAGAGAGGAACCATCATTGAAGAGTGGTAAATCACCGTATTCACATTGCCGCCTCACATTTTACTAGGCTTTTATCCAAAGCGACTAACATTTGATAAACAAAATAAGGGTCTTGCTCAAGGGCTAAACAGTCACACCCAAGCAGTGATAAGATTAAAACTTTACATCCTTCCAATCAGCAGACACCTAAACCAGTGGACCACATCCACCATCTAATCATCATAGTATCACCTTCAGCTGGGTTATTCATTCCTGATATGCAACACACTCTCTTATTACACCGCAGAACCTTCCACATTTCCTAAATTTCAGTCTCTTATTAACTTTTTAAGACTCCTTCTAACTACTGCTTGCTCCCTGGCTTGATTTCTCTGCACTGTGAACTCTACTAGAGCACCATTCCCTGGAAGCCATCGCGAAGACTTGATTATTCAATGTTAATGGCTACTGTCTGCATTCCAAATTCAGATTTTAACACCAACTAACAGGAACCCGGGTTCAGAAAGAATGAGTAAGAAATGTGACGGGGGGCTTAAAAGCAGTCAGTAACATCCTTGTGTTCTACACACAAGCAGAAAAAAAGGAAAAACAACAGGGTACCCTGATCTAGGAAGAACTTTCTAACAGATCACACTCCCGCTCCATCACTACTAGGGAAAAGCCTTCACTCACACTGACAGGGCATTAAGACACACTCCCCAAGAGGCTTTCCAACCTACAGGACTGAGTTAAAGAACCTTTCTTTTGGACTTGGCAAGATCTCGTTTCGATTCACGGCTGAAAGATGGTGGTCCAAACTGGAGTCGGACTGCAATGGGGTCATCCGTTCCTCTACCTGAGAGTTAACGCGATGAGGACCTTTTGTAAAGAGAATCGTTCTCTCTGATAAATATGAGCCAGCGAATACCTCGGGCGTTATCGGAGAACATTCGTCATGAGGAGGTAGAGATTTTTCATCCCTGAGGCTAGCAGTGGTCTTTGGTGTCAAGATGAATAATGGCGTGCTCTTCGGTTCGTGGAAATATGGCTATTAAAATCTTCACCATGAACGGGTGACCACCGCGGTGGGTCTGCATAATGCAATCTCTCGCATGCTCCGAAACCTAGGCTGGAATAAAGCGGATAGATCAATTTTGGACAAGGAAATCAATTAAACTTCCACCTGTTGAAATCGGCACGAAGCTCTTTTGCTCGCAAGGCCAGGTTAGAAGGTTACCGTGCTATTTCAAACACGCAATTACTGTTAGACTACGAGAAACGGGTGCTTGTACTGTCTTCATTAGTGCTGTTGCATAAATGAGGGCGGTGATGAAGGGCTTCCTCTTTCAACTCACTCCCCCCCAATCACCAGCCTAATGCCCTCCAACACCTGGCCTTGATTCACTGCCTGGCCAACGGCCAGCCCATTAATTAACCTCACGTGCAGCACAGCGGTTAAAAGCAGGATGTTATGTTGGCACCAAAGATTCCTGCTGCTTGACAGAAACACAGGCATAGTGCCTGCTTGGGAAATGCAGACGCTGCTGCTCTGACACGAGGCGTCCCCACAACAAGGCTTTGAGCAAACAGTCAAGCCTCCTTCCCTGCCCCGAGCTCCTTCCGAGGGAGAAGACTAATGCCGCTGCCTTCAGATCATGCTGGCACTTTAGTTTATTTTTATTCTGGAAAATATAGCAGGAAGTGGCCCATGACGAATCCTCTTGGGCTGAAGGCTCGTGCACTCTCTCTCTCTCTCATACACACTCTCTTCACTTGTGGTTTGGAGCTCTGGGAGCAGGCTGAGTCCACAGTCTTTATTTGCCTGAAAGTTTCCCTGAGCAGCTAATTATAGCCAAAAAATAGGAGTGATGGTGCAGAGAGGCCAGAGGCAGCAGGATTTCTGCTTATTGCGATATATCACAGACCTATTGTCTTGGACAGTCATTGACTGGGAACAGATTGCAACAAGAATCACTGTGTGGCTGTCCTGCCATTCTGCTTCGCTGAGGAAATGATAATAAAAAAAAGAAAAAGGAAGAAGAATAGTCAAGGTGGAAAGTTAAATCTGTCGATGTGGAGAGGTGTCTGGGAAAAGAGCAGATGTACAATATCTGCAACAAAATGGCTTGCACAGGGAACGGTACGAGGATTAGTCAAAAATGATCCGCACTACGGTTATATTAAAACTTCTGTTGGTCTACACTTCACTGTTCAAAGCAAAAGACTGTCTCCTCAGTCACTGCTGTGCAGGTGTGAAATCAGTTCATATGTAATTTGTGTAAAATGGACGTCGCAATTCTGATTTAAATGAAAGAAGAGCAGCGTGCAGTGTTTCATTTTTTGCAGTCTGAGAGTGTACCTGGTGCCGAAACAACACACGGAAGTGCTTAAACAGAAGAGTTTGGATATCTGCACTCAAAATTTGGAGCAGTACTCTAAGGAAGGTGAACGTTTCTTAAAGAGAATCATTACTGGTGACGAGACACGGGTTCATCACTACGAGTCAGAGAGTAAACGGTAAGGAAACATCCTCACTCACCGACCGAGAAAAGGTTCAAAAGTCAACCATTGGAAAACAGTTTTCTGTATTGGAACGTTATCAGGAAAAAGGTTCAACAGTCAACAGCGCCTCGCTACAGTGAGACGCTTAGTGAAGAGCTGAAGCCTAAACTTCTGATTACTTCAGTGGTTTAAGGCATCCTCCCTATAGTCCTGATACCGCCCCATCGGACTTGAAGACAGCGGTGAAGACAGCGGTGCATTCAGTGGCACCCAGATCAACCTCAATCATTTTGTAACGAGGGAATACAAACGCCTGTTGACGGATGGACAAAGGGTGTTAAAAAAGCAAGGAGATTACGTCAAAAAATGATATGCTTGTCTTTTCTAAAATTTGATAAAAATGAATTCTACAGCCAGAGTACGGATAATAATCAGAATCAGATAGGTTGATTATTTTCCGAAAAACAGCATGTCCCTAAATGTTTTTTACTCCTCACCTAAAACTATTTAGAGACTATCACTGGATCTGTGATTCTGTAGACATCTGACAATAGCTTGGTGATACATGCCGAGCAGAAGCGCGCAGCCTCGTGCCCTTGGACACGGCAGCACCACTGAGCGATTGATTCAATCCAGCAGTCGATGCTGTATACTTTGCAAGTGTGTGATGGTGTGATGTGATTAAAACAGGGCTCTGTATGCGTGTGTGTGTGTGTGCGTGCTAGTCTTCAGTGACTGCAGCAGATGAAAACAAAATGAAAATAGGTGTTCACTAAGCCTCCATGCTCGGCTGACTGTAAGATGAGATTGCGTTATGGGTTACACTGATTTAGCACCAGGGAGCTTGAGCTGAGGAGATTTAAAATTCTTGTAGTCCTGGAGATTCAATTCCTGTAGTATTTTTTTTTCCCCCCTTCTTTTTCTTAAAAAAACACCAGAGCTGGGCTATTGCTCAACCAGGGAAATAGCGAGCGTCTACTGTAGCGTAACTCGTTTAGCATGCGCTACAACTCCCATGTCATGGCTTGGATTCTGCATACTGATGAACATCCTTACCTTCGCAGAACCGTAGTGTTTCTAGAAGTCAATAAATAATTACTGCGCAAGGGGAGGGTTCATTGGTTAAGGTTTTAAGCTTAAGAGATTGGAAGTTTTACGCCGTCTCAATTGTGAGTCGTTTTTATTAAAGTGTCCTTAAGTACTGAATGTACATTTACACATGGGTTATTTACGGCGTTATGAAATTGTTAAAGTTTGGGAGGCTGAAGCCCCCCCTTTTTTTTTCTTGGTAACTTGTGAACTCTCATCTTTCTCTTTGTGATTTAATTTTTCAATCACATCCAACATCCAATATTTAACAGCACCTGACTTTTCAATCTTGCAAACAAGAGTTGTTAGTTGGGGGATTGGCTGTCTGGCTACATAGTGCTAAGTTGACGCTTCCCAAAGCTTTGAACAATTTTACAGTTCTGCAGTTTCCGAATGAACCTTTTTTGTTCTGGTGAGCAGAGTGATGGATTTGTCTCCACCAAGATCAAGAAGGATGCATGAGTACTTAAGTTAGTAGTTATTGTAAGTCACAATGAAAACGCTGTAAGTGCCCTTTAGTACAAATGTCTAAGTCCGTAAAGAGATTGGATCTACAGGTTGGTTTGGTCCTCCATGACAAACTTAAAAGAAACTTATGTAATACCTGAAGTTTTGGAAGAAAAACCGTGCCCGAAGCTCCTAATGATAGTCCATTGCAGGGCACATATGTACACATTTGGAAACACCAATTAGCCTCTGCATGTAGGAGGAAACCAGAGTACACAGAAGAAACCCATCAACACACAGAAAGAACATGCAAACTCCACACATACACAGGGTGAGACTTGAACCCTTGACCCTGGAGGTGCAAGCAACAGCAATGCAAAGCTTTATTCTAATGGAAAGCAGAAGCTACAGTATGCTGCACTCTTGGCCCAAGATCTCAGCATTTCTTCCAGTTCCAAAATATGGTCAAGGTCTGCAAGAGGTCTGTATATTGTGTACATGTCTAAAATTGAAAACAAACCAGCACATATCTCCCCAGATACTGGAAAGCTAGTAGCGTTGCACCATTCCGAACATCCTGACCAACTCTATCACCGTCTGCTATGGAAGCTTTATGGTGTCCGAAAGGAAAGGCCTACAAAGGGAGGTCAAAACCACCCAGCACATCATTGGCACCCAACTACCTGCTACTGAACAGCTTTACCACAGCAGAGCAGAGTCTTCGCACAGACTCGTTTCACCCACAAACTTTTTAATCTCCTTCCATCCAAGAGGAGGAACAGGAACATTCGCACCAAAAACAGCAGGTTCAGGTCCAGTTCCTTTACCACAACCATCACACTGCTCAAACTCTACACTACACTGTTAAACCGCTTGAAACCACCAATTACCTGTAATTCATTTCACAACTGTATTACTCTGTGCTTTTCCCCCTATTATCCACATTTATACTGTACATATAACTGTAGATTTGGATATATCCCTAAACCCTCTTAATATATCTACAATTTAATCTCTATATGCATTGCGCAATAATACAGCACTGTTCTTTTTTGTATAATTCTGTATAGATGTTTGTATACTCATTACCTTTTCCACTTCATAGCATTATGGATTCTGTAGTTACTGCACAGACTCATTGCATAGCCATGTTACATAATATTCACTGCATTTACTATATGTGTGTGTGTGTGTGTGTGTGTGT
>JAOVVB010000026.1:10292726-10307712 GCA_028570985.1 Heterobranchus longifilis
AGAAAGAAGTAGATCATTCACTACCTTTACAAGTGCAGTTTCGGTACTATGGAGGGGGCGAAAACCAGACTGAAAATTATTGAAAATTATATTATTATCAACTAGATAAGACTGGAGTTGAGCAGCAAAAGTACTTTCCAGTAATTTGGATATGAAAGGTAAATTAGAAATGGGACGATAGTTAGATAAGACACAACCAAGTTGTGCGCGTGAGCTACTGTCAAGGAGAACAATTTTTACAAGAATACATGAAACATAAGATGTGAGAGTGGCGGCTCAGGTGGCTAAGGCTCCAGGTCGTTAATTTTCGGATCTGAGGATCTGGGTTCGAGCCCCACGGTTGGTGGGTTGCCACGCCCTGCACTACCCAGCCACTGCCTGCAGCGCCAGGCCCATTCAAGAGATTTTGATTTAACATTAATTAAATGTTTGGGGTAATATTAAACTGCCTAATCTGTTTCCTCTAACTAGTCATGTATTTCTTTATTAATAATAATAGTAAGTCTGAGTATTCTAAAATTGTGATTAAAATCTTTAATCAACTGACAGCACTAATTCATTATTATTATTATCATTTTTTAATTTGACTTCAACTCCTAATTCTCCTAAAACGTGTAAATCTTCTTAACTTGCTCAATAACTATTTTTTTCTTCCTTTTCCATTTTTTTGTACTTCAATAACCCTTATTTTTTTTGCATGTTTTCTCCACCGTATCCAAATTATCACGAAAAAATCAACAAATATAGAATTTATGACATCATCATCATCATTTTTATGACATCTATGACATAATTCCTATAATCTATGACATCATCCAAACTTTTTTTATCCCCATGAAATGATCTCTGTACTCGAGTTAACAGACGTTTGTGATTGTCTAACAAAAAAAGCATGGAGGAAGAATGGAATTATCACTCTTGGTCATGGTTTATAATGAAATCACCGGGTACGTCACTTGCGAGAGCTAACACCTGATTTTGTCTCCGAGTACAGACTTTCTGGAGCGCACGGTGGTCGACTTTTGTTGGTATCAGTTGTTTACTTCACCTCACTTTTGCTGCAGCAGCCTTTTAATTTCCTGCTCCTTAAGAGCTACATGTAGAGTGTTACTTGTACACATGTTGAACGTTGAAATCACAAAAAGCGGCAAAACCGCAATTGGTAAATTTTCACTGGATGTCTTTCCCGGAACAGAAAAATAGCGGCTGTGGAGACCCGCTGACCTCGACGGCTTTTCTCTGGACAGAACTGAAGCAAATGCCGCAAGGTTCCAATCATTCCATGCTTGTGGGGGAAGGAGAAGTGTGTGTGTGTGTGTTTGTGTGTGTGTTTGTGTGTGTGTGTGAGACTCAATAACACAGCAGCAGGTCTGATTGTCATGTCGTCAAGGACAAAGTAGAAGGGCGTCCCTGCTGCTCTTTAGCTGGACGGCAGGGGGGCCATTACAACTCAAAAATCACAGAGTCACCTCGGGCCATCGTGTCCTTGACAGATTGAGAAAAATCACGCAAATAAACTCCCCAGTGGTGTAAAGACTCACAGATCTGCTCGTATCCGCATCGGTTCATAACAGTAATTGAGAAAATGTACTGTTTGTAACTTTTGTGTGCTTTTTTTTCCGATTTTGGATTGAGTGAAGGAGGCGGTGCCTGGATGCCTGTCGGACTTAGAGAAGGGGGCGTGGCTTGTACACTTGTCAGTCTCAGTGAAGGAGGTGTGGCCTCTGTGCCTGTCTGACCCAGTACAGGAGGTGTGGCTTCTGTGACTCTCAGGTCCAGAGAAAGGGGGTGTGGCTCGTATGTCTGTCAGTCTCAGTGAAGGAGTTCTCATCATTTCTCGAGCAGAGGGCGTGACCTAATGCCTCAAAAGACTACCTGCAAGTACTGACCTTTACCTTCTACCTTTAAATGTTTTAACCACTCTGTAGGGAGCCACACTACACACTACGTAGGGACACTATATACAGAGCCGATTGTCCGTTTCTCTAAGTAGACACTCCTCAGGGGCACTACATAGACAGCCTACTGAACATTCCTACATTAAATACTACATAGAGACACTAAACAGAGAGGCTGTTGTACATTACACTCACTCTGTACTGTATAGGGACACTACATAGAGAGTCTATTTAGTGTAGTTTAATACCGATTGCAATTTTATACGTGTCATGATTTCATAAATAATCCGATTCTATGGTCATTTTTACAGATTTATGTAAATGCAAAAAATTATAAATAAAAAAAATTTATAATTAATAGTAAAAAATAGATTTTGGATTCAGGATGGCGACAAATAAATCTCCATGAAAAAACAACCACGATACATCGCGGAATCAATTTTCTACCCTTCTGTACTAATATAGAGAGATTTTGTATAACACCAGCACTTAAAACACTACATAGGGAGCGTCTATTAGCCATTCTCTTATTAAACACTATCTAGGGAGACTACATAGGCAGATTTTTGCACACTACACTTACTAAACACTTTACATGGATCTTGTCCCACTAGAGACAATCTAGGAACACTATCTAGGGACACTACATAGGCAGCAGCCTTATGAGCATTAATGCGATTCCTTTCCTCGCTCTTCCCTCGAGGAGCCCTGTTAGTCCCCCATCACACTCATCACACGTGAGGAAGAAACGACAGCCCTAATCCGTTATTCCCTTTCCCTCCATTTGCAGTCAGTGAAATGAAAAGTAGCGCTGAGGATGGAGGCACTGAAACGTTTCAGAAAAAAGACCCCGTATACACCACCCCCCAACACACACACACACACACAGAATCCCGAACAGATCTTCGGTTCTTCACGCAAACACAGGCGTGCAAGAAACAGCAATATTTTACCATTTGATCTATTTTGGCTCAGCCGCTGCACGCGGTTACGCATCTTCTGCACCGAGTGTGTGCGTTACATGTAAATCCATGCAGAGTCAAAAGCTGAGCATAAAGCGATCAACAACAGAGGAGTAGGAAGGCGACACAAGGAGTAGGAAGGAATAACGAAAGACTATGAAAAGCAAAGAAAAGTGAAATACAGGAAATATATAGATGAGAAAGATTTCAGCTCGTGAGGATCTTCATCGTCTGTGAGGAATTTGATTCGTTCCGTGTGTGTTTGGATTATATACGACTCCACAAGTGTGTCCCTGCTTTCTAAAGTGTGTCGATAGAACAGGATCAACAAACTATAAGCAAAACGCAATACCGTGTAATTCAGCGACGGAAACCACGCCTCCTTCACTGAGAATGACACACAGAGGCCACGCCTCCTTCCCTGAGAATGACACACAGAGGCCACGCCTCTTTAACTGAGAATGATACACACAGACCATGCCACCTTACCTGAGAATGAAGCACAGAGGCCACGCCTCCTTCACTGAGAACGAAGCAGAGGCCACACCTCCTTAACTGAGAATGACACACAGAGGCCACGCTTCCTTAACTGAGAATGACACACAGAGGCCACGCCTCCTTCACTGAGAATGAACCAGATGCCATGCCTCCTTATCAGAATGAAGCACAGAGGCCTTAAATGTAAATAAAACAGAGGCCACGCCTTCTTAACTCAGAATGAACCACAGAGGACACAAACCCTTACCTGAGAATGAAGCACAAAGGCCACGCCTCCTTCACTGAGAATGAAGCATAGGCCACGCCTCTTTAACTGACAATGATACACACAGGCCACGCCCCCTTACCTGAGAATGAAGCAGAGGCCACACCACCTTAACTGAGAATGAAGTAATGAAGCCACGCCTCCTTAACTGAGAATGACACACAGAGGACACACCCTTTCACAGAGACTAAAGCGAAAAGGCTACGCCCCTTCATCTTGTAATTTACACTAACTAGCCTGAGTTAACTACCGAACCATCTGATGAGTAGCGTGCCTGCCACACCCTTTTCTTAGCTCTTCATCTGCTTTAGATTTACCTTCTCATCTCTCCTAACGCTAATCTGTTTGCACAAGAAAAAAATAGAAGGTGTCTGTTTGTTGTGCACTCTTCCTTTCAGGATATTTCAATTTGCCCATGGTTGATGGACTCAAGGAGGAAGGACACGACATACGAATGCAGTTAGCAAACAAAAACTGTGAAACGCTAATCAGCGCCGGTGGGTGTCGACTTTCGCAAGACCTTTCACAAATGAGATGCTGCTTTTTCATGGCCAAAAGATGACAAGCGGTGTCAGTACTAATGTGTTCTCCAAAAGCTATTTTATCTAAGTGCATGGAAAAAGTGTGTGTGCATGTGTGCATGTATGCGTGTGTGTGTGTGTGTGTGCGTGTAAGTGTGCATGCATGCAAATGTCTTTATACTTGAGGTGGGTTTGTCATTGTGTGCTAGAACTGAGATGATAAATGATTTTGTGCATCATCAGCATATCTAGTGTCCCTATGTAGTGTTTAGTACGTATTAATGTTTAGTACTGTACCTACTGTATGTAGTGTTTAATTAATGCATTAATGTACACTAGTGTACCTATATATTGTTAATTGATGCATTAATGTACAGCAGTGTCCCTGTGCAGTGTTTAGGGGGAAACTAAGCCACTTGTGTCCCTTTGTTGTATTTATTAGATTTAATAGTGTCCCTACGTAGTGTGTAGTGTGGCGTTAATGTACAATAAGCTGATGATGTAGAGTTAATTAGTGCACAATGTACAGCAGTGTAGTATCTAGTGTTTAGTAGGGCAATAATATATACGTAGTAGTGTCCCTATGTAGTGTTTATTATGCATTACTGCCCTACTAAACACTACATAGGAAACCTACTGTGCATTTATTGTCCAACTCTGTAGTGTTTAGTGTGGACTGTACAGTAGGCTCCCTGTGTAGTGTTTAGGGAGACAATAATGTGCAGTATGCTCCCTACATAGTGTTTAGTGACACAGTAATGTACAATAGACTCCCTATGCAGTGTTTAGTAAGACAATAATGTACAGTTGACTCCCTATGTAGTGTTTAGTGAGACAATACTGTACAGTCGGCTCCATGTGTAGTGTTTAGTGAGACAATAATGTACAGTAAGCTCCCTATGTAGTGTTTAGTGAGACAGTAATGTACAGTAGGCTCCCTATGTAGTGTTTAGCGAGACAATAATGTACTGTAGAGTACATTACTGTCTCATAATGTAAAGTAGGGTCCCTGTATAGTGTTAAGTGAGACAATAATGTACAGTAGGCTCCCTGTGTAGTGTTTAGTAAGATGAAAATGTACAGTAGGCTTCCTACGTAGTGTTTAGTGAGACAGTAATGTACAGTAGGCTCCCTATGTAGTGTTTAATGAGACAGTAATGTACAGTAGGCTCCCTATGTAGTGTTTAGTGAGAGAATAATGTACAGTAGGGTCCCTACTGTATGTAGTGTTTAGTGAGAGAATAATGTACAGTAGGGTCCCTATGTAGTGTTTAGTGAGAGAATAATGTACAGTAGGGTCCCTATATAGTGTTCAGTGAGACAATAATGTGCAGTAGCCTCCCTATGTAGTGTTTAGTGAGAGAATAATGTACAGTAGGGTCCCTATATAGTGTTCAGTGAAACAATAATGTGCAGTAGCCTCCCTATGTAGTGTTTAGTGAGAGAATAATGTACCATGTGTAGTGTTTAGTGGGGTATTGTTGTTTAGTTGTCTTTCTGCATGGTGTCTCTATGTAGTACAGCTATTCTGTATCCCTTTATTGTGAGGGTGACCTACAGTAGCGGCCATATACATTGATATATTGTGTGTGTGTGTGTGTGTGTGTGTGTGTGTGTGTGTGTGTGTGTGTGTGTCGAGTCGCTCTGTGTGACGTCTTTGATGAGCGGCGTTAGGCCTTTAAGAGCCTCTCCAGTGCCCTGCAGACCTAAACAGCGTGACTCAACGGACACGAGGACCATCAAGATCAATGTAGCCATTACAACACACACACACACACACACACACACACACACACACGCACACTACTGCCACTAGCTATACACACATACAGTGTTACAGTGTTACCTTATGCTTTTCACACAGAAGCAAATAATAGCCGAAGTGCTAGTGCTTGGTGATTACAGGATCACACACACACACACAGACAGAGCTTTATTATATAATACACACTTTACATTATTCTAATGAAGTCAGTGAGCATCGGATCAGCATCCAAATGATTTAAATGATTAATTCCTCCGTGATGTCGCACTCTGATTACACTCGCTAATGGTTTAGACGCAGAAGCGTTCGAACCTCGTCATTAGATTTCAGCACTGATTGTCAGCACTATCTGATCATTATTATTATTTAATTTTTTTTTACACAAATGCTTCCTAAAAATACCACCTCTCTCTCTCACACATACACACACACACACACAGACAGACACGGTATCCAGATTTGTCCTGGAGGTGCTGCGCGTGTGTCGTTTATCAGTGCTCTCTGACGTCTCCGTGTGCCGAGCGGAGCTGTTTTTCGGGCACCTGATGCCAGTCAGCAAATGATGATTTATGCCCGTCGAGCTCACCGCCGGTGGCTTTGATAAATCGAGATGAAGTGTGCGTTGTGATTTTTAGCGCCGGCGGTTTGTCCGAGTGCGCGATTGTGCGGTGATGAATGTGCGAGAGAGGGTCGCTCTATCTGTCTCGAGTGAACGCGCCGGAGCTGAGGGTGTACGCCGGGCACGCGGGGGGCGGGGTGGGGTGGAACGGGACTGGGGGACGGGACATCTACAGATCTCTCTGTCTCTCTCTCTCTCTACGTATCCTTCATTCTCCTTCACTTGATCACGATCTCTATTACTCTTCCACATACATCACTCCTTCCTGTTTTTACTTTGAGTTCATCCTCCTTGAAATGAGTCACAAGGTCACAGGGTTCATCGCAGCATCATTCTTACATTATTGTGTATTTTCATGGAAAAAAAATGGAATGGATTCAAATAACGAACATGGCTGCCTGATTACTGCTAATGTCTCCACGCTAAAGAAATGAACACTAACTGATGAACATCTACAAAAATATCTCTTTCCACGCGAGCGTTTTAAAAAGATCTCCAAGAAAAGCAAACTTCACCCCCTCAACCACCACCCCCGAGAAAAAAATCTCTGCGCTCAAAACTGCTACGGAAACATGTCTCCACGCACACGAAAATGTTTGGAAACATCTTTTCCTGAAAGAACGTTCGGAAATATGTTGCGGAGATGCGCGGGTCTTTGTCTGCATCACACATGTGAATGTGTTCAAAAATAGCTTCGCTCCCACTTACGTTTTCAAAGAGCCATTCGGCAGCACAACACTGTTGGAAAATATCTTCGTCCCCACAAAATAAATGTCTTTTTTTTTTTTTTTTAAATATCTTTGTCCGCACAAATATTTGAAAAAATATTATTTGAAAAAATATTTGTCTGCACAAACGTTTCTGAAAATATCACTGCATAAATATTTCAAAAAATATCTTTGTTTCCATAAAATAAATCTTCGTCTGCATAACCTTTTTATCTTCATTTGCACAAACATTTTTTAGAAAAATTCTTTGTCTACACAAACATTTTTGAAAAATACCTTCATCTACAAGTTTAAAAATACACGGCTTGGCCAAAAAAAAAATTACGGTCGGCATTTCATTAAGGGACAAATTACTGGGCTGCAGTAAGGAAAAAACAACAACAATGGGGATTTGAAATGACTGGAAATGGGTCAAGAACATAAGAACGCATCATCAAAACCAGGAAGGATTGTGCTGATCCGTCAACTTTGTGGATGAATTGTGGTCAGAAAAAAATCTAGGATGAATGAATGGACATCACTTTAACACTTAAGAGCATCTGCATATTCACACACAGTGTGATGAGAACTTACAGGATTGGGACTAAACAGCTGTGTGTCCATAAGAAAACCACTTGTTAGCGAGACTCTTCAGGGAAAAAAAAAAACAATTGGATTTTGGAGTAAGTGAAAAAGGTCATGTGACCTGATGAGTTCAGATTGATCCTATTGGGCGTGTAAGTGTAAGAAGGGAAGCACATGAAGCGATGCTCCCATCATGCAAAGTGTCCACTGTACAAGCCTCAAGTGTTATGATCTGGAGTTGCTCAGGTCTGGGCGCAGCAACGTTATGTGGCAATAAGATGAAGTACCGATGTACTGTACTGTATGGCCAGATTATCACATCTATAGAGACCCTGATGGCATATTTCAGGACTCGGATTATAGAAAAATGCATGTGGGATCATGAGGAGTCATTTCCATACATGAACCGGACACCGCAGTGTGTGTGTGCAATCAAAGCTAAAGGTGTTTGAATGAAATCCTAGGGTGTGTGACTTTTTGTTTTTGTTCAGCAGGTGTATCTTCATCTGCGAAAATATTATTTTGAAAATATCTTCAACTAAATAAACGTTCGGCATTTTCACGTGGACGGGATGCAACATTTTTATCGTTTATAGTCCTTTCTTATCATTTCTTTTCCATTTTCACTTCGCCTTTACAGGTTCCCCAGCTGGACAAACCGAAGAACCGATTCTCAATGCTTTAGATTTAACTCTTATTTAAAAAAAAAAAAAAGAAAAAGGAGATTGATTGTGTGAATATGACACTTAGTGAAATAAGAGATGGGGGGGAAATTGGGGAGGCCTGCACAACCTATGGGGTAGCAGCTTCCACCCTTTACCACACTATACATCTTTTATTCCTTCCCCCCTCTCTGCATCACTTCTCCTTCTTTTCCTTTTTCTCCTTCCATTCATTTCTCTCTATCGAATCGTTCTTCTCACATGCAGTCTACTTCCATTTCCTCATTTCCTCCGCCTTCCCTTTCCCTCGGCTTCCTCTTTCCCCCTCGATGCAGGAAGATGCTATTTGTGCCCTAATCATGTGAAATCCATCCACACGCTGAACCCCCCTGTCGGGCTGCTGCGATGCCCCTGTTGCCTGCTGTACTGTTTCAAGGCTTCGTTTACTTACTGCGTTGCGTCTTATTAAATTACGCTCACTGTTGCGTCCCGAAACGGGAGACGAGCTTAAGTAGCCGAACTCGGACGAAGACAGAAAAAGACGGAGCTACAGCTGACAGAGTAGATTTCCTTCACCGTTTGGCTTATGTTGTGTTTTTTTTTTTTTTTTCCCCTGCCGGGCATTAATGCTTTCATTATGCTGCTTTGGCGACGAAGCGTGCTGCCAGGAGTGGGTTGTGTCTCCGACGTCAGTGTGGAAGCAAAGCATCAGCACATCCATTTCAAATTGCACACGATCGATAAAACCCGAGGATAACCAGTCATGCTGCTCTCTCTCTCTCCGTCACACTCTCTCTCGTTCTCTCTCTCTCTCTTGTTCTGTGTGTGTTTGTGTGTGTGTGTGTGCGTATGTGTCAGTAGCACGCTGCGTGAAATCGCACACTAATGCTCATGAGTGCACAAGCAGCTCGGCCGTATCCCGAACTCTGGATGACTCGCAGCGAGGCACCGAGTCCACATGTGGCAACAGCGAAGCATGCACAGCAAATAAAAAAGCATGAGGACTAGCCATGAATAATAAACACCACACGCGTCAGGCCAAGCAACCACAGACGGCACGCTGCGAAAACCGCTAGCTGGTGAAAGCAGTCGATCAGACAGGATGTGTGCGTGTGTTTTTTTTTTTTTTTTTTTTTAAACGTCCGACATTTGATTTATGTTTATTTTCTTGCATCAAATCTGTGAAAATCGTGATGTGGCTGAACATGTAGCTGAACTCTTTCCTATTTAAAGGCGGCCATTCTGGCAGTTTGGTATCACGCTACCTCTAATGACTCCGCCTCCCGTTGTTTTAAAGGTCTTATAAAATCTCCATTCAAGTTTTGAAATGTTTCATATCTCTTGCACATTTACATTTACACTTATCCAGAGCGAGTCCTTGTCACTGCTGTGGATCCTCACTAATGTAAAGTAATGATGTGGCTGACCGTATGCTGTTGGGGGGCATTTCGGATTAAAATGGGTAACACAGTGGTACCTCGACTTACGAACAACCCGACTTAAGAATTTTCCCCTCGAACTGAAATTTTGCAAGAAATTTGCCGCAAAACCGAAAAGCATTTTCGTCATCCTGTACAAGCGGAGAGACAGAACTCAACTGAACGCCAACTGAAGTTGTTCAAAACTTGTTGGTTTGAGCGGAAAGTCAAGTTTAAATGAAGGTTAAGTGAGGTTTAATGTCTATTTATTTCATATTTTACTACCTGTATTTTCTAAACGTTTTTAATTGGTTTATATGCAAAAACATGATGATAGAGTTGTAAATTGATAATATTGGTAATATTTCTGACTGGCTGGAACAGATTATCTGCATTTTCCGTAACGGCCATTTTGGATGTCTATTGGCTCCGCCTCCCAACGTTTACAGGTGTACTGCGCTGTTAAAGAGGCGGATCTTTTCAAGTTAACTGATGCTCACTTTTACCTCAGTGAGGTTCAGTATCACTCCGCGGCTCCGCCACCCAATGTTTATCTAATATTTGTAGAAATGCGGTATAAAAGTGAAACAGAACAAAATGTGCATCTGTTTATTCTTATCCAACCTGTCTATAACGTATGACTTAAAGTTATGAATTTTTTATTTATTCATTTTTAAAAGAATGCATCGTTATGATGCCCCCTGGTGGCTTGGAGGATTAGCGATTGTACAGGTTTACAGAGTGATACCACTTTCTGCCATTATCTGTATTTGTAAAATCAGCATAAAAATCAGACGAGCACATAATGAGATTTAAATGAAAGATTTTGCTTCAGAATGACTTACAGCACTCATTAACCTTTGAAGCAAAACTTTAGAGACCGAACATGTCTTGGTATAAATTTGCTTTTGCTAAAGAATCCGACATGCTTTCTACGGAGGCTGCATTTATAATGGTACCATCAGCTTTTATGTAAAATATTCCACTTCTTGACAATTAAACCAAATGCAATAAAACAGTCAAACATTTTTATGAGATCAAAATTTCAACTAACTACGACCACATTTATATCAATGCCGTTATAAGGCGATATGCATATCGTTATTATGTTTTATGAATTGTTGTAGTATTCAAGTTGTTTTTATAACACCTATTCACAAGAGCATCACAGGAATGCCTTTACATTTATGCTTATAATAAAGCGTGCAATGACTTATGGATATAATGGTTTTCATAGGTTATTACAGCTATAGAAAGTATTACCAAGTCTTCACATCTAAAAAGAGTTTATTTAATGCTATTAACATTATGATGTGTTCCAAGCACTTCACAATACAGGATAAACATTGAGTGCATTTTCATAAATGATTATTATACTGCACTATGGATATATTATGGCATGCTATCGAGGTGTCCATAAATAATTAAGGATATGACCTTCATAGAATGTGTTATCAACTGGGACTGACAGGAGAATGATATTATCCTGTTATCGCCTCTAACATTCGATCATTTTTGTCTAAAAACCAGGACGTAGCTACAGCTGAGGATTTGTCACGTAGGCTTTTAGTGAACGAGAACTTGTCAGTCCAACGTGACTGAAGCCGATGCTGTTCACTGTCAGCTCCGCAGCTTCTGAGCGACGGTTTGAACTTTCGCTCAAGTTAACATCAGGTGAGTCAGTGATCTCTCGGTGAAAGGAAAAAAAAATGCGTCTGACAGGCTGATGCACGTAGAGGTGGGAAACCTGAATGACAATTCAGAGGCACAGTTTCTACGGCGCAGAGCGATTCGTAGTACACAGTTTCACCAGGGTAAAAAAAAAAAAAAATACAGCTTAGACCAAGCTTAGACAGGTTTACACAGATTAGCGCATTACTGATGGCAGATTAAATAGTCAGACCTAATACAGTTACACTAGTCTAAGCTGTTTTTTTTTTCTTTTTAAAGCAGCGTTGCCGAGCTAGAAAGCGGGCACGGTGGGCGTTTACCTGGACAGGTGGCAGTGCAGGCGCTCGTCTGGACGCTCTGGCCCTCGCAGGCGGAGCCTCCGTTCAGGGGGGCGGGGTTAGTGCAGCTCCGGCTCCTCTTCTGCCAGCCACGTCCGCACACGGCGCTGCACGCCGACCACGTGGCCCACGTGGACCACCCGCCGTTCACTGCTCGCCCACCAAAGAAACGAACACAGCAAGTCAGGGTTACCCGACGAGACAGACTGTCCGAGCTGCTGTTCTTAAAATCTTTCGCTCAATCAGAATCGAGACTCAAGCATCAGTGAGATAAGGTGGATTCATTTTTTTTTTTTAGCAATACTGTAACCTCGTCTGGCAGTCATGGCTGAGATATTTCATGTTTTGTACATTATACATGACAGAAATAACTTTTTCTATACAGATACAGACTTTGTGTCTTCACTTGTCCTCATTAAAAACTTCTCCAGTAGAGTGAGTGTGTATGTGTGTGTGTGTGCTCACGGAATATGAGCGCTTTGATACTGGCTTAGCTGAAGAACGTATTATTACAAGATGAAAAATATTGTTCGTCGACTCCTTTTAGATTCGTGCCAGTTGCCCGATTCCCTTGAGAGCCCCCTCGTTCTGATTCGAGCTCAGGGCCAGAACGTCTGCTTTGGGAAATGATTTCATTATTCCGAATGATGAGAGGATTTGCATGCTGACAATGAAAGATAAAGCAGAGTATTATTTGCTCGATTTCGTGTTGGATGTGATATTGGACTCCGAGAAGGTCAACGGTTCACGCTGTAATTTAAAGAAGGCGCCGGTCGCCGCGAAAAACGCTTCGTTATTTAACGTCAAGATCTGAAATTTGTTCTCATTGTGCCGTTTTCTGTAAGAAGGTGTTAATTTAGTTGATAAAAGGACTCTTGAGTGTAGCATGACAAGCTGCAATTTTTGTCGTCTTCCAGAAAGAAAAGGAAAAAAAAAATTATTTTCCTACAACAGGATGACTCTGAAGGGTTTATCCGCTACATATTTGCTGCAGTGTCTACGCAAAGATGCGGGATTTAACATGGTTTAGACAGCGAACATATACGGTTGAGGCAAATATAGCAAATAAGGCTAATCATTTGTCAAGCACTGTATGATCAGAAATGATCAGTCGTTTTTGGAGCCCTCTGCTGGCTGCGAAGTGGACTGCAATTTTGACCAAAAGATTTAAAAAAATTATTAAGATTTTTAATTTCATTACAAGCATTTATCATCCCTTAAACTCAACTTATAAGTCCTGTTAAAATGTCCTATACTGTCATATCTTCTTTAATATCAGCTCCGTTCCTGATGTGGGCGGAGCTAAATCTCTGGACCAGAAAAAAACGCCTGCAATAAAATCGTATCAAAAATCCAGAACGATGAAGATGGAGCCTCAGTTTGAAACCACAAGCAATGCTAATCCTAACACTAAGGCTAGACTATGTGATGAGCGCTTCTAAAAGCAACCGGTCGAAGAGTTTCCCCTCGACAACATGGCCGCGCTGTGAGAATTAATGCACATCTTATCGCTCTGTTGTCCCTTGTCAAGCTACAACGCCTGCAATCAATCAGTTTCTCTAAAGAAGTGTTCCTCCCTGAACCACACACACTGATTACTCGGTTTAACACCGGATTCATTTCGGCAAGCTTGTGCGGTGTGCACGCTCGCTCACTGCCCCGGTGTACCCCGAGACGCTGATACGTTACTCTGCGAGCGATACGAGGCTGGGGGATTGCGCAACGATCCAGAGTCCAAAGTTCACGCTTAGTTTTTAATCAAGCCCCACGTCTCTCTTTGGCTTCTCTCTCAGAGCTTAAAGGAAATCTGATTTCTTCTGATTTGTTTTCGGGTAGCCTTGATCACCAGTCAGGCCGCTGAGGGCTCCTAATTCACAGGCTGAATCACTTCCGGAGCCTCTCTAGCGCCAGTGATTGCCCACCGCCGAGAGGGAAATTGCGCGGCGGTGGCTGGTGCGAGGGCCCTGATTACCTCTTAGCGCACAGTCGAGCCATGTCAAAGCCGGCTTCGTTAAAATGCATCTCTACCCTTCTTTCTCTCCCTCTTTTTTTTTCCCGCGGCTATAATAACAGCCCCTACCCCACAGCCAATGAGAGTTCACGCAAAAGCTTCACACGAGTAAACTGACATTTTAATGTGAAGCCTTAGTGGGAGAAAAAAAAAAAAAAAAGAAGAAGAAGAAAAAGAAAAAACAGGATCAGGTCTAATAGTTCCTTTTGATGAAAAGCTATTCAAAAGATTTTCTGCTGTAATTAATTTTTTACAATGGAGGCAAATTGGCCGTCATGTTGGCGCAAATTGTATGAGCCGGACCTACCGTTCACTCGCTGTTTCCCCGCCTCTGATTAATGATGCAAAAACGCAAGAGAAAAAAAAAAAAACTCCTTTAATTCCTCCTCCTTACAAATCGTCTCTTTATTATTAAAGGACTTTTTTTAAAACATCTATATCTATCTATATTAAATATGACAAAATAGATATAAGATTTTTTTTTTTTAAAAAGACTAAACATTTCCTGTGTGCATCCATTAGGCTGGACCTCTCGAATTCCGCCTGGTGTGAGTGAGTGACTCTGCCCTGATTAGCCGAGCCCATTATCTTGCCTTTAATATATGCTAGCTTTAGTCCGAGGAGTCCTGGGACCTCCGTCTGCAATAAGGAATGGCCTAAGGCTGTGCATAATAATAAAGGTCAGCTCACTTATCAAGGCGATTCGTTATCCGATTTCAGCAGAGAGGAGGAGATTCACGGCTGTGGAAAAGCTAGCGACGTCAGGGTTTGCATGTTTCTAGTCTAACATTTTAACAGGCTTTATTACTGAGGTGTTTTCCTGTTTCTTATTCACGAGCAGAGGTGGCAAGGAAAGTACGGTACAACTACTTAATCACTGTACTTATGTGTTTTTTTTTTGTGTATTTGCACTTTCCCGTAAGTGATATGATACTTTTCACTTATACTCCATACATCTTTGATAAAAACCTGTACTTTTACTCACTACATTTTAAAGTGCCCCTATTATGCCATTTTAAAGGTTGCTAATATTGCTTAATGAGTCTCTTAAAACAGGTTTACATGT
>JAOVVB010000026.1:10316137-10343100 GCA_028570985.1 Heterobranchus longifilis
ATTTACACATTAAGTTTACTGAAAGTAAAAACAGTTGAAAGTCAGAGGACGTTTCTTTTTTTGCTGAGTATATATATATATATTCTTATTTTTCCAGATAAAGTTCATCCAAAAAAACTACCTATCTATCTATCCATCTATCTGAGGTGATGAAAATTGACATTTGTTTGAATAAGCAAGATAAAATATTATTTTATGTACTTTCTGTTCCCACAGTTCTAATTAAGTGGCTTTCAATCAAATACTCTCGTTAGCATATTAGGCCACACCCATCCAAATGCTATTTAGATTGTAAACAAGATTTCATTTATTTTGCTTATTTTTACTGTTTAAAAGAAAGTTTGTTGTAAAACTTTTTCTTCAGATATTTTTTAAAGAACATACCTTGCACTGTTATTTTGAAATCAAAGTGTGTGCCATTTTATATGATATAGTTAAACAGAAATGCAAACAAAATAAACAAATATATATATTTTATAAATATATATATGTATACTGTATATACATATGTACTGTATATATATGTTAATACACCGATCAGCCATAACATTATGACCACCTGCCTAGTATTGAGTAGGTCCCCCTTTTGACACCATAACGACAATAATGCACTGTGTGTTCTGACAGCTTTCTATCACAGCCAGTATTAACCTTTTCATCAATTTGATCGACACAAGCACTTCTACTGGATCGGACTACACGGGCCAGCCTTCACTCCCCATGTGCCTCAGTGAGCCTTGGCCACCCATGACCCTGTCGCCAGTTCACCGGTTTTCCTTCCCTGGATCACTGCTGGTACGTCCTGACCACTGCAGACCAGGAACATGCCACAAGATCTGCAGTTCTGGAGTGGCTCTGACCCAGACCTCTAGCCATCACAATCTGGACCTTGTTGTCAAAGTCACTGAAATCTTCACGCTCGCCCATTTTCTCTGAACACATCGACTACAGGAAAAAAGGTTCACTCGCTGCCTAATATCCCCCACCCGCCATTGTAACGAGATATTGAAATAAGTATGTACTGTGATAAGGGCCAAACTGTGATGGCTAGACGACGGGGTCATGGGTGGCCAAGTCTCAATGTTATGGCTGATCAGCGTACTGTATATATATTTCCCTTTTAGTGTTCCGTTTGCTCTGAGTGGCACGATGCCCGCCATGAACAGAGGGTTTTCAACCAAATGTTCCTCGTTAGCATATTAGGCCACACCCACCCAGACACCATTTAGATTTTGTGGTTTATATCTAAGCGGGACGCCTCCTTCTGTCTTGTTTTCCTTTCTCTCGGTCTGATTGTGCAGTGAAGGAACTCGCACATGACAGATAACACAGCTGCAAATTCGAGAAATGAAAATGAAATCGCAGGCCTGCATGTCTGTCTCTGTGAAGCGGATAAGGTTTGAGATTTCATCCGTCAGAAATCAAATCAAAATGTTTTCAAATGATGAAACAGCTGTGGGAAAAAGAAAAGAAAAAAAAAACCCCGAAAAAAATAACACATCAGAGTTCGAATCCTTGCTCAAGACCCCGTGCAGCGTGCCGATTTAAAACCAGGTGTCCCGGGCACGGACCCAGCAGCATCTGCTTATCTGGAAAGGGAAAATTTAATGAAGGCTTCATTGTATCAGCCAAATATCGTATCAGGCCAGATCTTAATGTCTGACTGATAGCAAATAAATTTGATATAAGGATCACAAAGCCTGGCAGCTGAGCTCTCGATCGTTTATACACAAAGACATGAGGCTCGTTCCTGACTAATCCCGACTAGTCTGATCAAAGCCCGACTGTCACGAATCGGTGCTTTGATAAAATGTGATTGAATCGGATGTGGTATTAAATGGACAAAAAAAAAAAAAATCCCACGTACACCAGAGAATAACAGAGAGACTGGAGTTACAGTGATTAAATGTGATGGAGAAATATGTACACAAAAAAATCAGACAAATCTGAATACGAACTTCAAGTAAGAAAAAAAGAAAGAAAGCTTTTCAGGGATAAACAATGTAACGTTTGCAAAGTGGGCGGAGCTTAAGCCTTCCGATCCTGTCCCGAGTGGACAAAAACATCCAATAAACATTGTTTAAAATATTTTTATTACTACAAATTGATGTAACAGCTGTAAAGGGTATACAGTTTAAAAAGCAATAATAATAAAAAAAAAAATTCTAGTTGACCTGCTCGAGTGACGCGTTATACAGTAGTAATGCAGGTATTCAGTTTAATTTACATATTTATTTTATTTTATTTTTATAGTATGGTCTACTAGTTATGCATTATTACCCTATTGTAATTAGATTCTCATTAATAGTGATATAATGTAGTATATACTGTAATATATAAATATACTTGTTAATATACTGATTCTATTACGTTATCGTTGCTATAGTAACCGCATACACCAGGACACATGGAGACCTCAACGCAAGGATTTAAATCCTGACTTTACTTTCAAGCAAATATTAAACAGTCTAAAAGAAATAATCCTGTTTTAATTTTTCAAACCTAATTAGATAGATAAAAAAAAAAAACCTAATGAGTTGAAAATGAATAAATTAAATAAATTGGTTAATAAATTCCGGCAGTTGCAGCCCGCTGTGGGTGAAATGTGCAGCGCGCCGTGTCGGCGGTTCACCCCCGGGAGGCTCGTGATTCTCCATCAGAATCTCGTAGCTGTCCCGAATCAGACCCGTGATGGCTGAAGATCTCCTCTGTGACTGCTTGCTGTTTTTATGGACACGCTGCTCTACATTACGCCAGGAACTGAACTGAACATCTTGTAAGAGTGGATTGCTGTCAGTCCCCGAGCGGAGCGGGCGCGTTGTGCGTGACTAGGCGACAATGCCATGTATTATTCACCGACCCAAATGCATTCAGTGAGAGTCGCTTTTTTTTTTTCCCCTGAGCTCCTCAAAGAGCCAAGAGGTGGTTGGAGGACTGTCCGCGAGAGTCGCTGTGTGTTTGTGCGAAAAAGAAAACACGGGTCTGGGACGAACATCATGGAGCCCACTTACTTTTATTTTTAGGCTCTTGTTTTTCCACTCGCGCTGACCTCAATTCCGCGGGGGTCGTTTGCTTATCAAGGGCGCGGCTCTAAACTCGGCAGGTTAGAGCGTGTTTTCATTGTGAGCGAGGAAATTCAATTAGGGCTCCGAGCAGACGACGGACATCCCGGCGGCGGGGTGTGAGCTCGGCGCTGAGATTCATCAGGATTACGGGTGAGCGACTGAGTGACTTACTACATACACACACACACACACACACACACACGCACACTCCTCTGTCAATAGGGTCGGGGTTGGGGGGGGTTTGTTTAAATCGCACAAATAGAAAAGCTTTTTTTATCCTTTTACAAAATCATTTTCTATGTTTTCTCCCCATCGATGTGCTGCACTTCAGTGCACTTGACCTTATCCGTAATGAGCGCCATCACCTGCATTATCCTCCCAAAGGTGGTAATGATGTTTATCATTAGTGTGCCAATTTCCACGAGTAAACACAACACATCCATTTAAAACGCATTACCGCGCTGAATAGCGTCGCCCTAAATGGGCGTCAGATATATTCGCAGAATAGCGACCGCGCGCTTCGATTACATTTCATCCCGCTTGCGTTCATATGGATTACACGATCCTGAGGCGTCACGTCGCACTGAGGCTAATAACATCATTAAACCTGGCCTTGACCTAGAAAATCTAGAGCGGTGATGAGAAACCTCTGGCTCAGCCTTTGGAAATACATCCGTGTTGGTTTCTTCACCTAGAGCTCAGTTTCAGGGTTTAAGTCTTTCAGAAGCTCCAGACTAAGCCGACCCACAATCGCACCTCCCGCGGCTTTGAAACCGATTGTTCAAGACTTGTAAAATCTGCCGCGTATTACTCCTGAATAACACTCTGGAAAAGGACGATGTACAGGTCCAGTGAATTCATACTGTAAAACAACACACTTACGTACGCTGGTCTCGTCACATTCAGAGCTCTTGAAACGCCAAGGACAGAGTTTGTGAAATAAAATCAAGAATGAGACCAAATAAAATATTAAATATGTGCAATTATAACAGTCAAGAAAAAAAAAAAAGAATCAGATTATATTACAAAATTAAAACCAAAAAGAATTCTTTAAAAGTAGTTTTGAATATAAAATAATAATAATAAAAAACAAATATGAGATTTTCAAATATTAAAGTCATAAAATAGATCTTAAAATATATTAGAAATTACAAACAATGTGAAATTTGCAAAATAAACTTAAAATATATGATGATAATTAATTGAATAAAAAAAATATTAAATAGAGTTTCATAACAAGTGTAGAAAATAAAAGCAATACAAACAGATAAAAAAATCAAGCAATAAAACAATCTTTGCAAAAAAATGCATACAAATTGTCTGAAAAAAAAGAAAGAAGAATAAAACTGAACAAAAAAGAAGAAATTGAACAAAGTGAGAAGAAAAATTGTAATTTGAGTAAATCTGAACAGAAAAAATCTGAAAAACAAAAGCGAGAAAGCAAAGCAAGTGAATAAAAAGCAACAAATAAATAATACAAATAAAACTTTTGAACCATATTTAAGATAAGATAAGATAAGATAAACGTTTATTAGTCCCACAAGCGGAAAATTTGTTTTGCCCATATAACATATAAACATATAAACATCTATTGTATGAAAAATGCTATAAGCATTAAAGCTCCGCCCACATCAAATCACAAAGCTATAACCCCACGTTCATCATGCGTTATTATACACTACAGCCGGCTGGATACACCTTAAAAAGACAGGCAGATATTCAGTATTCAAAAATATTCCTTACGAATTGTATAAAATTATACGATTTCATGTGGCTGTAACATGAGGTGCGATCAAGTCATCACACACCTTCTTCCTTCAGGTCTTGAACCTGTAAGCAAAACACATGTAAACCCTGCGAGCTCCAGGGGCCTGGATGGTAGTGAAGGGGGTGGGGCATAGAGCCTTACGCTCCTCCCACTTTAACGGTGCAGTGGTGGCTCAGTGTGTTAAGCTGAGCTGTACCAGGTTTCTTTTGTTCGGCCCTTAAGCAAGGCCCTTAACCCTGTCTGCTCCAGGGGCCCAGAATTTCACTGTGCGGTAATGTATGAATAGTTTAAAGTGCACCACCTGCAGGATTAAAGAGGAACTGCAATGTTATACCCACTCAAACAAACAAAGAAAAAAAGAATTGCTACACAAATGAATCGTGATACATAAATGAACAGATTTTTTCCCCCCAATCTCTAATATTTAATATACTGTACACTGTATATTTTGCAAAAGGATCGTTTATAGAATTATATACATTTTAATACGGAATTTCAAATCTCTTAACCTTCAGGCAACAATAAATATTCATTTCACGCATGACTTGAGTGGAATCTACAGGCTAATCAGCTCGAGGCAAAGTTTAAATGTGTTGCCCTCGCAATCCCATTTACACTAGGCTGAGAAAATCCCTTTTTAGCCACTTTTTTCCCGTTCCAATTAAAAAAAAAAGAGAGATCAAGTGTTAACACAGACAGATTTACCAAAATAAGCAGCGAGCCAAGGTTAGTTAGAGTTCAATTTGACACCAGCCTGTTGATTGATTTTATTTTGTTGTTTGCGTCTAAAGCAATCAACGCCTCGGTACGCGAGCAGCGTGACTCGGGATCGGATTTCTGATGTCAATTGTATTTATCCATTTACACTTTTCATGTTTAATCGCCCTTCAGGGACCGTGCGGTTTGGATCGTTATGATACAAGATCGCTGCGTGTCTATGTGTGTGTGTGTGTGTGACACTGAGATGAAGAGAATGTCTTAGACACACAGGTGTTCACAGCTTTCCAGGCTGCCAAGGAGCTAATTTACTTGATTTTTTTATTTAAAAAAAAAAAAAAAAAAAAGTCATTTATTACATGCAAAAAAGCCAAAGCTTGTGCTCCATCATCCTGGGCAATGAAACTCATCTTCTTTGTTTTCCCTGAGTCCATTTAACCTCGAAAGTGAAGCGCCAATTACCAAATATGCTAATTGAATAACGCTAGCTACGGACGGCGGAGTTTCTCTCCGTCTAACAGGCGAGATGATTTCGGCGCTGTGATGCCTTTGGGAGAGCTGGGCAAGGCAAATTAAATCCTGCTAATTAGTCCCAAGCATCTCTGCTTAAGATCATTGCTAGTCATGCTAGCACTCTGTGTACGTGTGTTTCATTAATGTATATCTATGTTTTATGTATACCAAAATTCCTTTCTAGGAGTTTCTGTAACTTTGACAAGCTCGGGTCCTAATGAGTCTCATTCTAGGAGCGTCCTACTTTAATATGCGCCTGAGGTAATAAATTTGCAACGCTACAGGTAAGTGTTAAAGATGTCCATCTGCTAGCAATGAAGTAGCGAAGCGTTGAAGGAGCGCTGCTCTTTTGCTTGACACCTGACTCTCGGCGGGACGTTTAAGCGGGTCGGCGGGAAGTTAAGCTAATCCAATTAGCGTGCGGTTGTGAGACCGCGAAGGAACTTCAGGAAGTGCTCTTGTAGGAAAACAATCAATGGCGTTTTACAAGAAAAAAGAGTTTTACAAATAATCAGCAGTTTTCCAACAATAGTTTTATTTATTACTGAACATGTTGTACTTTAAACACTTTAATAGTCACGTTTAATGTTCTGTCTTTTTGTATTACGCTACAGAAGTACAGCAGTCGCGCCCTCACCACCTACTTCTTTATTTTCACCAACTTTATACTGTCAAAACATGGCCCTGTTCAAGCCTGTCACCACCTACTGTAAAACCCGGGGACTCGCGTGCCTTCATGTAACGCACCAGCGCTATGCAAGTGGGCTCGACCCTAAAGCTTCCTCCGTCAATCAAAACTCCCAGAGGTGTATTAAGCCATCATGTCTTCGTCACTGTAAAGCTTGTCTATTTATACTCCAAGGTGCTGATGAGAAGGCCCTCGGAAAAGCAGCTCACGTGAGAAGTGATAAATACCCGAGGCACCTGGTAAAGACCTGCACGCTAATTAAAGAGCTAAGAAAAGAGGTATTTCAAAAAAGAAAAGAAAAAGGCAACTTGCTTGTTCGGAGGTAGAAGGAATCAAAATATGAGTTTAAAACGCTTAACAGCAGACAATTTATCTGCGGATAAAACAGCCTGGAAGCCTTACTGACATTTTCTTCGCGTTCACATCGCGGCGATTTCTTAATACCGGCACCGCTTCCAGATAATAATACTCATCGACGTTACAACGTTGCAACCCTACACTCACAGCGCAGTGGTCCTCTTGAGCAAATTTGCTCCGAATGGAAAAATAAATACTCGGGAATCTCTATCATGCTCCTGCTGTTGGTCCAGATTGCGTTCCGCACAACAACAAGGACGCGAGACTCGGCCAGGAGTAATTACTTCCTGGCTGTAAGCTGTGGGTCGGAATCGAAATGGATTCCGCGTGGGATGCGGAAGCTTTGCCGAGAGAAACGAGAAGCTGCCATTGTTGTTAAGGAAAAAAAAGGAGGGGAAAAAAAAGGAAAGAAAACAGAAATGACTCCACTAATAGCAGATGGCTTGACATCTATCAGGTTGTGAATCATCACAGCTCGAGGCTTGTATTTTTTTTTTCTTTTTTTTCTTTTTTGTCTTGAGAAATGATAAAGAGCAGCTATTCTGACCGCTTGAACGAGTCAGGGGCGTTTTTAGAGTCAAACGGAAATTGACCGGCGCAATTCAGTGTGTCAGGAGTTCGACATCAAATCCAGGGTATAAAATAAAACACGCTCGTAGGAATTCTTCATCGTTCCGGTTACAGGACATCACAGGAAACACTTTACCTGATCAAGTTAACCATGTCATCGGTGTAACATAATGACCACAACAAGGCGAGTTACCAGAGAAACTGACGCTCTCTGCTCCGTCATTCCAAGTTGAATTTTTCTTCGTAATGTCTCTAATAATAAGACATCGTAGTTCCGACATGGGAATGACACTGAAGTAGGAATTAAGGTTGGAAGTGAGGAACAATAAACAGCTCGCATCATAGCATTAGCTGGAGAAATCATTTGAGCCAGTTGTTTGTGCAGTAACCAATTCGCACCATGTAAAATATACTGTACACACTACCAAATTTGCACTTTATCCAATTTGCCCCATAATTGATTTGCACCATGCCCAATGTGCAGCATTACAATTTAAATGCAGATTATTAAAATGTTGCTGATTTCGCACACATACAGAAAAAAGAAAATTGAATCACTTGTCTTTGTCCAAGCAATCAATCCAATCCAATGTCATTTTATGTGGACAAACGTATGTGGACACCTGACCATCACATCTGTATGTACTTCTTACCCAAACTGCTACAACATAGTGAGAAGCATAAAATTGTCCAGACTGTCTTTCTATGCTCTAAGGGCGATTTCACATTAAGCACGATTGATGTGTAACGTGACCAGGAAGGATGACACGCAACCAAAATGCTTAAATGAAAAAAGTAAATTTTCTATAACTGATATTTTTGGGGTAAATGTCAAGAGCAACGCTCTTGCGTGCCCTCCAACTTCATCAGCTATGGCTGTGTAAATCAGAGGATGAGGAAACTGAAAAAAGGAAACTGATGGCACAGATGACTTAACGTCTAAACAGCGATCTACTTCCATCTTCAGGTACGACCTGCTTCCATAAAAAGGTCTACCTGCAATCAGTGCCCAAGACTTCGGCAACCAGACTTTGAGGTCAAGTGTTCTCGGAAACGAACCCCGGGCCCAACGTCAAAACCCTGCCCTAAGACCGCAAACTCTCCTTTATTGACACTAAGAGGTACAAAGACCTGTTCCAGCATGAACATGAGCTCCATGAAGATATTGTTCACACAAAGGGTGGAGTGGAAGAATCCTGCACAGAGCCTTGACCTCAACCCCACTGAACACCTTTGGGATGAACTAGAACTGGAGCAAAGTCAATGCCTGATCTCACTAATGCTCTCGTAGGTGATCAAACAGGAATCCCCACAATCATGCACCAAAAGCTAGTGAAACCTTCTCAGAGAAGAACCGCAAACGTGGACTAAATCTGGAATGCAGTGTTCACCAAGAACATTCAACTCTGATGGTCCAGAAATCATTAATCCACATACAGAGTGTTCTAGATGGAAGAGTTTTCCCGAACTGCGCACTCGTGTCATAGGTTAAAGGACACCTCGAAAATAATCCATCCACATGCAACCGGTTAAAGCCGCATTCGCAGTGTAAGTCCTAAAAGAACCGCGGAGACCGTTTTATTTTCAATCAGGATTGTGTAAATGCTCCACATCTTTAAGCAAGCTGCAAAAGAATATCCTCTAACTTCAAACTCCACCGTGCTTTGTTATTGGATTGCTATTGATAGAGCCTTTTAGAGTTGATGTAATAAGCACTGTTTATTTATTCAAGGCTTTTTTTTTTAATGCATCAGATCTCTCCCTTGCGAGGGAGATGGCGAGACGCCCAGTTTATGTCGGGCATCTTGGAAAAGCATTTCTCCTCCTCGCAGCCACACTTACCTCATCTACAACACAGTGTGTTGGGAATGTGTGCGAACAACAACAACAGAAAGAAGCCAAGCATAATAATAATAATAATAATAATAATAATAATACTGGGTTATTTTGTACTCATTTTGAACAGAGCACTTGGTAATCGTCAGAGTTTTTAAGCTTAGTCGTTCTTTTGTGCTAACCTTGGTTTCCTGATCAATAAATTGACATTAATTGGATTAGTTTAAATGTCTCTCTTCACGGGATAGGAGCGAGGGTGTTTAGTGTAAGTGAAAAGTTTGTGGTCTGAAGTTACTGCGTTTGAAGGTTTATACAGTATTAGTGCGTTTGTTCTAATGTGTTATCGATTTCATAGTCTGAAACGCTTAAAGAAGCGAATATCGGTACTCCAACTTAGGTACATTTCTGCAATTCCTTGCGTTACAGGAATTTCGCCACTTGCTGAATATTATATGTAACTACATGATTTTCTTCAAAACACGCCCAATACAGCAACGCATGGTTTCTGTGAGCTAACACAAGCTCTGTACTTTTAATAGTTGAAGGTGATTTCTGTACTTTTACTCGAGTACACAAGTACATTTAGGACTTCTACTCACTCACTCGTTCATCTTCTTTACCGCTTTATCCTGTATTCAGGGTCACGGGGACCTGGACCCGATCCCAGAAGACATAGGGCACGAGGCAGGGTACACCCTGGACAGGGTGCCAATCCATCACAGGGCACACTCGCACACACATTACGGGCAATTTGAAAACACCAATCAGCCTCACCTGCATATCCTTGGACTGTGGGAGGAAACCGGAGTACCCGGAGGAAACACACCAAGCACGGGGAGAGCATGCAAACTCCATGCACACAGAGACGAGAATCGAACTCGGACCCTGGAGGTGCAGGGCGACAGTGCTAACCACTACACCACCGCGGGACTTCTACTCACACTTGGGTAATATTTGCTCTATGGAATCTCTACTTTTACTCAAGTACAGGATTTGTGTACTTTGCCCACCTCTAAACATTAAACTTTATGTTTAAACTCTGAAACACGATGAACTTCACATCGCCGTATGTTAAAAAAGTTTTCAATGTCAATCGAATAAGTCTCAATGTATTATTCTTTAAAAAATTCATTGCATGTCTGAAAAATCACTGCAATATAAACGGAATAAAGGACGCGATGTTATTCATTTACAGCGTTGAACAGACGCCCTTATCCAGAGCTACTTATATTTTATCTCATTACACAACTGAGGGCCTTGTTTAAGGGCCCAACCGTGGCAACATGGTGGTCCAAAGGTTTTGAACCTGGAACCTTCTGATCAGTAGACCAATGCTCGCTTGGACAAGTAACCCCGTTTCATGTCACTATTTTAGCGCTTTCCACACATTTTTAAGACTGGATGTAATTTATGCAGCAACACAACTTCAAACGTCAGCCCTGACCCGAGCGAGGCCATCTAACAGTCCAGCTTGGCATCTGGATTTCCGGTGCCACTGACCCTGCCAGCTGCTTCCTGTGCCTCATCACCAACCCAGATCCGCACCACCCACACGGACAGGATGAAATACAATGCCCATTACCTAGAACGCTGCTAATAACGCCTTATCAATTAGCCCTATCGCTATTGATCGATGCTTCGCAGGTGGTAGTGCCCATTATGCCTCATTTAGGAATAGACTGGACGCTCGCTCCTTCTCTGGTTTCCTCGTGTTCATTAGCGCGCGGCCCTTTAGACGTATCAGCTCCGTCTTAAATGACGGCTTGATCATCCTCTGATGGCCCATTAAGTATCATGTTTAAGCCTTCTCTGGATGTTCTATTTGCATTTCAGAGAGAACCATGAGGTCCCTGATGCCTGATAACGTTTAAACGGTTCGCTTCATTGTCTCGGCGTACTCCGGAAAAATAAAAGTCTTCGATAAAAAGTTCAAATTAATTTTGTAATATATCAGCTTAAAAAAAAAAAGTCACTTTGCTACACCTACGCAAATTAATACAATTAGAAGTGAGAAATTAGAAATTTTTTATAATTTTTTTATTTCACACTGATTGAAAACCAACCACCTACATTCTGCACTATTTGATCCTGAGAAATAAAACCTGCCTCGAGAAAAAAAAAAAAAAGATTTGCAAAAGCCCGACCTCATTATTTGCCCATCTTGTGAGCGATTAAGCTGAAATCATTTAGGTTCCTGCACGCTGGCACTGACAATAAAGCCGAGACGTGAAAATTATTGTTTAGCAAGTCGTGTCGGATTTCGGCCCCAGCCTCCCTGATGAGTTGGTCCATTCAGTTCAGAGAAGTTTTCTTTTGATTCTAAAATAAAAAGTCAGAAAAGAAAGTCTAGAGTCTTTAACATTTTATGACTATTTTGTCAATTAGACCTAACATGCTATGACCTATTAACAAAGCCAGCAATCAGGGCTGAAGGTCCACCACAGGGGCACTGCGGAGCAGATATTTAGGTGGTGCAACAAACCTGTACAGATGAGAGTGGACACAAGCTTGAGTTTTGTCAGACATAAGGACTAACACAAGTCAGGACAAGATATTACAGTGGCACCTCGGCAAACACATTTTCCCATATAAAATACTGTAAATGCAGATAATCTGTTCCAGCCACCCGGAAATATCACCAATATTACCAATTTCATACACTATAATCATAATTTTATGTATAAAAACAATCAAAATATTTTGAAAAGACATGTAAATAAAGTAAAATATGAAATAAACAGACACTAAACTTCACCTTCATTTATGATTACTTGGCACTGGCTACTTTAAAAACCAAACTAATAGTGTTTTCCTTTTCTTCTTGCTAACATTCTTTGGACCCATGGTGCTATGACTTCACTAAATATTGGACAAAATTGCAATAAAAATAAAAATTAAACCCACT
This sequence comes from Heterobranchus longifilis, assembly GCA_028570985.1. Classification (NCBI taxonomy): domain Eukaryota; kingdom Metazoa; phylum Chordata; class Actinopteri; order Siluriformes; family Clariidae; genus Heterobranchus; species Heterobranchus longifilis. Next base: position 10,328,557 of record JAOVVB010000026.1, read on the forward strand.
TCACTTGGCTTTCCACTGACGCTAACAAGTTTTAAACGGCTCCCGTACTTACGCGTGACGTAAATAGAACTTAATAGAGCTCGCACGTATGGCAAAAATGGTATGATACGCCCCGATGCAAAGTTATCACTACAAACTGGACTATTTTCCTATAATATTATGGTCCAAAGAGTTTTATTCCTCTTACACCAGATTTATACAGTAAGGTTTCACTACACTTGTTTTGTCTGCTAGTTGCCTAAAGGTTTGCTTGTTTGGTACATTAGAAATAAACTACAAAAAAAAAGAATACAGAAAAAAAAAATTGTGTATACTGTGATCACTCGAATATGGTGTTAAGTATTACTATGATAATAATATAATAAAGAAACTACCCTAAGAAATCCTTTTCATATGCATGTAACCTGTATTTGTCCTGCATTGAGAAAGACAAAGCTATTTCGTGTTATAAAGAAATAAAATGTCAGTACACAGACTTCTGCCATTCCTTGAGGGTAATGTTGCCTTCTGAGAGCTTTTTATCAACAGAGGCAAAAGAAGTCAACATGAACAAATGCGGAGCAAAGTCAATACACAGCGCGTGCTGCGTTCTGCCCTAGAGGCAGCTGGGCCTTCAGGTCACGATGAGTATTTGCCTTCGTGAATGCTTCGGGAAACACTCGAGGTGACCCGGATCAGCATCCGCTCATGGCTGTTGGTGCGAACGAGCTACTCGAGAACAGAGTTTCTATTAGCGCTACGTAATACTATTTCTTTAGGTCATCTACGGTGCAGGAGTTACCCAAACTTACCGAGGGACCTCTGCAGCGATCGTAGCATAAAGTGTTTTATAAAGTTTCACGAAAAAAAGGATTCTCCGGCCCTGATCCCGATGCTTCAGTCTGTAAGTGCAGGAACAAGAGAGATGAGGTTAGATTGTCCATGAGAGACGTCTCACCAGAGAACACCCAGCAGTCGAGTTTAATCAAAGAGCTGAGAGTCGAGATGGACTTAATTACACTGTTCAGAGAGAGTGGACAGGACAGCAATAGCCCTCTCCAAATTTCACAGAATTGCCTATAATTCTCTCTCCCTCAGGCTATTCATCCGCTCCCCTCATGCGTGCCCTCGCCTCGCCTCGCCACCAAGATTCCGTAAGGTAAAAACTCGCGAGAGTTTTTCGCGAGAGAAGTTCTTCAGAACTGCAGTTTGCAAGGCAACAAGCGGGTGATAACTTAAAGGAGAATCAAGTGGTTATACTGTAGGGTGCATTTATTTTTATTCACTCGCATGGTTTGAGGGAAACATCAATGCAAATCAATACAAAGCTTCTCTGACTAATGGGCTAACCTGGTAGGTGAGGTCTCCTCCAGGGTGACTCCACCCTCATTTATATGTCCCATGGGTTCAATGAATAGTTTGGTAAGGATGATATGCTTGGAATTTTTTTGTAAATCCTAACCCTATGAGACATTTTGGTTTGAAATGTAAGACACGATTTGTTCATAATTTGCAGCATGACGACTTCAAGATGTCCTTCAGTATATCACATGCCTTCTCTATGATTCTAACACTTTTATTTGGACTGGATGTTTCTTTTTTCTTAGATCTTGTTTATTTGAAAGAAGACCAGTGAGCAGTGTTTTGATCAGTTTGAAAGTAAAGTCAAGTAAAGGGATTACTGCTCAGAGAGAGCGTGTCCTTGATTTACAACATGCACACTTTGTCGTGAGCAGCAGTGTTGATGAAAGTGTCCTTTAAAAAGGGATCAGGCCTTCTGTTTATCAGACTTATTCACTTTTTGCGTATTTAAATGGCAGAGTTTTGGTCAATGCAATTTCTAAAAAAAAAAAAAAACCTAAGCGGAATGATAGTAAACAGACCTTTTATTAACAAAACAGCCGCACAGAGTAGAAAATAACTGGCATAGGTATAATCATAAAAATCCTTTCTGGCTAGCTGGATTTGATTTGTAGTAAAAAAGGACTTGTTTTTGATGCTTTACATTTAATAATCTATGACATCACCCAGCACCATTTCACTCCTGTACATCAGATCAGACTTGAGACAAGCTCCCGACCCATTTGGATATTCCCCTATCCTCTTGTTAGGTAATTATTTGCAGTAGGTGATTGGTATTTACCTTGATGATGGCTCATCTGAATCTTGGAGCACACAAGTTAAAGTCCCTTCAGCATCCGTGTGTCCCCGTTTCATCCAAAGTGTACTCCTGTCCTTCTAAGGTCTACAGGCTCTTTCTCTCATTAGTATCCTATTTTTGACAAGCTAAGCCCAAAAAGCTTATGCCACATCTGTCTCCTTACATATACTGTAGTATCATCTTGAAACGTCCTGCGGATAAGTATTATTATAATTATTCTTGCTTTATTTGAATCCTATTCTGGCAGTGCAAAGGGGCTCACAATAATGCTCCAATTTGGGTTTTTCTAATACCACACTGAAATCCTTGCCCCAATCAGCTACGAGTCCTGCCATCCTGAGGTCATCAAGCTTCTGCCCCATTTAGTTCCTGGTCCTACTATACTTAAACCATCAATCTTTTGCCACAACTACTCCTTACTCCTGCCATCCTGAAGCTAAAAAACTTCTGCCACAACTTCTTTCTACTTCCATCCTGAAGCTAACAAACCTCTGCCACACAAGTACGTCTTTCTCCTGCCATCCTAAAGCCAACAAACTTCTGCCACAACTTATTTCTCCCGCCATCCTAAAGCCAACAAACTTCTGCCACAACTTCTTTCTCCCGCCATCCTAAAGCCAACAAACTTCTGCCACAACTTCTTTCTCCTGCCATCCTAAAGCCAACAAACTTCTGCCACAACTACTTCTTAATCTTGCCATCCTGAAATCAACAAACTTCTCCCCAAACTACTTCTTACTCCGGCCATTCAGAAGCTAACAAACTTCTGCTGCAACTTCTTTCCTCTGCCATCCAGAAGCTAACAATTTCTGCCACAACTAATTTCTCCCGCCATCCTGAAACCACCAATCTTCTGCCACAACTTATTTCTCCTGTCATCCTGAAGCTTACAAACCTCTGCCACAACTACTTCTTACTCCTGCCATCCTAAAGTCAACAATCTTCTGTTACAACTACTTGTTTTTTCTGTCATCTTGAAACCAACAATCTTCTGCTACAACTACTTTACTTTCTTTTCACAACTACTTCAGCCACATCTACTACTTTTAATACATTTACTACCATGACTACTTTTTAGTCCTGCCATCCTATGTTGAACATATTACTGCCTCCCCTGGTTCTACCATAAAGAGACTGACAAGGTCCTGTCCCATCTAGTTCCTCCTCCTGATGTCAATAAGGCCTTGCCCCAACTAGTTCCTACTCCAGAGGTCAGCAGATCCCTACCCTATCTAGTACCCACTCATAGGGTTCATACACTTTTTGATCAATAATTTCCATGACTTTTTCATGACTTCTCCAAGAATTCAGGCAAAGTTTTCAAGATTTTTCAAACATTTCTTTTATTCCATTTCAAGAAAGGTGAACTGAAGGTGTTATGTGATCATCACTGCATGACGCCATTACAAAGATGTACCTCGTGTAGAGGAACCAGCACTTACAGTATGATCTTGCAGGCATACGATATCGATGTGCCTTTCATTGCATATAATTTTACTGAGACTAATGGTGATTTTTTCCTCTTGTTCAGGCACACTGAACAATGATAATAATTTAATGATAATAATAATAATAATAATAATAATAATAATAATAATAATAATAATAATAAAAAGAATGGTTTTCTTTCCATCTGGTCTAAAAATAGTGAACTGGACAAACTACAGTACGAACCAGACTGGATTATCTGATTTATCTATCATCAGATAGAAACTCATTCATTTATGCTTAATTTGGAAACACAATTAGTTTCAAATTCTACAGTAAAATTCATTCATTTTTCATTGAGAACACAGAGCAGGTCACTATGACCTGATATATGGGTCTTATTGAATACCAATTTGAAATGTCATTTTTAAAATAAATCAATATATCAATTTTAGTTAAATTACATGGAGAAATAATAATAATAATAATAATAATTAAAAAATACATTATATTTATTGTAAGCACATAGGAGGTCACTAAATTGATATACATGGATTTGAAATTTAATTAATTTTTTATTTATTTTAGCAGTTAGATAGATCTAAATATTAATATTTTGGACTTTTTTTTCTTAATTTAATTTTTTAGTACTGTAAATTAGTTTTAATTTGGTTGTCTCAAAACAATTTTGCACATTTTAAACTAAAGGACTCTAAAACCGTTTAGCTTTTACTCATAGATACTGTCAACTGTTTGTGTTTTGGTTTTGTTAATTATTTGTTAGCTGTGTAAAAGCCGAATCCCTAAACCCACCGCATCCAAGCTGAAATTTGTATTCAATTATTAAGTGCACAGAAAACACCAGAAACACACAAGTCCACAACATCTCCACCGTGTCCAGTGAAATAGACGACTGAGCCATCAGTTTTGATTCCAGTGCATACTGATGATATCCTTATTAGTTGCCATTACATGACTGTATATTCCCTATGAACTGGATTTTCTTTGATAATCTGATAAAAAAAAAAATAAAAAAAAAATCTCCAATTTCCAAAACCAGCCAAAGAAGAATAGGATCTCAAGATTTCTCTTCCTTTCGCTTGCACTGTTCTCTTGAGGTTTCCCATCAACGTTTAAGTCACTAATGGCAGAAAACATCGCTTTGAAACAATCTGTTCAGCTATAATGATTAAACTCTATTAATGTATAATTAATAGCTTTTTCATCTCCTTCAAAAAAACATCACAGCTCTGCATGTGAGGAGTAAAAAACACACACATACACACACACACAAGTCTTTGGATGCGGGGAAATTATTGTCATTAAGAAATTAAACGAAAGTCGAGAAATCTGTTCTGCAGGAAGTTAACTAATTTATTTGATAAATGCGCTGCACTTTGATTTCGAATTAGAAAGTATGAACCAAAATAAATAAATAAATAAATAAATAAATAAAAATTCATGCCTGAAAACCCGAACAAATGAATCTAAATTAAGCGGTGCAAAGCGAATGTGGAATCTCTAATTATGAGATAAGATCTAAGACAACATTCAATTAGAAGCTGCATTTAATATTCATTACTCCTTCAGAGGAACACACTCCTCCATACTCTCTGTAAAGACAAGCTTATTCGGCTTGTTTGATTTTTTCTTTTTTAACGCGCTATGCAAAGCGTCGTGTTAGGCGAACACGCGCGGTGCTGTACAAGCTCGAGACGTTCTCAGGTATGACAGATTGTAGAAGATCAGAGCGACTCTGGTCGAAAAAAAAAGACGTAAAAAAGAAGAAAAAAAACCTGATAATGTTTGAAAGACACTCGAAACGATTCCGGCGCGATAACACGACTGTGTGTAATGTGCGCGGGTCTCGGCAGAAGGAGAGGCATCTTGAACGCGCACCTGAGGTGGCAGCCGGATGATGAGTAATTACACCTGGAGTGGAACGAGGGCCGTGCCGGCCTAATTCACGCAAATGTGCTGTCAGCATCGATTCCTCTCTGGGCGGATATGTCTTCATCACGACCTTGTCTTGAGATTATCTCATCATCCTGTTGGGTAGAACGTACGCTCTGTACAAACAACGTCCCAAGGATGTGCTCAGGCTCCGAGATTTACAGATTGTACTGGACAGGTAATGAAAAGTGACTGTTGGCCTACGTGGCGAGAATCGATAATGGGAATTTATTACATATATATTACAACATCAACAATAATAAAAGCGCTGCAGGTAAAAAAGAAAAAAAAAAAAGAGAAAAAAAAAAACAGGAGCCCGTCGTAAACAACTGAGAAAAACAACTCGGCGAAGCGGTATCTTTAATGCGAAAACAAACCCGCGGAGATCAGACTGCCCGAGGCGTTTGCTCTCTTTCGTACACATCAGACCGCCCCAACCTTCCCGCGGTCTCCAAGACCCGAAGACTCCGAATAGCAGAAATGATGAAGAGCGAGACTGCTCGCAGAGGGACGCCATGTCCGGGGGCATCTCTAATCCTGAACAATACCGTATTGGACTAATTAGGCTCCTGTGTTTATTAAGCAGGAGAGCTTACTGTGGCTGTGGAGGAAACGTGTTGTGCAACATGTCGAAGTTTGAAAGGGAACAATGAAATAGGTCGCGTCCTGCGTCTAAAATGGAGTTACATCATTCGCAACTTGCAGAGTTCAAGCCACGAGGAAAAAAATAAATAAATAAAGAACATGGATGGTTCTGGGTTCGTCTTATTTTTGCAAAGAGCGCGTGATGCGAGTCAGACTCAGATGTGTGTTGATTGTTGATTGATCTGAAGCTAATTCTAGCATTTAGAGCAAACTCGTTTAATGCTCAGGAATCATGACGAAGAGTTCCTGTGATATCGTTTATACAATTTAGAACCAATTATTTTTCTTTTCTCACTCCTTAAAAGCCTTTTTCCATGTTGGAAAATGTATTATTGCAGCTTTACTGTTATAAAAACCGAGACACTAGAGACCGTTTCAGAAAAGATTCCACTTTGATCCCAAAGTTCGATACGTACGTGTACAAAACGTAAAAACTCCCTGGCGTGGTTGAACGTACCATTCTTGAGTCTTTAATCAAATTTAACGCTGAAATCGACTACTGTTTAGATCGTGACGTCATCAGCGTGGTTTGTTTCTTTTACATTTACGGCATTTGGCGGAGACCCTTACACAGAGCGACTTACATTTTTATCTCATTATACATCTGAGCAGGTGCGGGTTAAGGGCCTTGCTCAAGGGCCCAACAGTGGCAACTTGGTGGTGGTGGTGGTGGTGGTGGGGTTTGAACCTGGGACCAGTAGTCAGTAGTTTCGTCAGTAGTCTTGACACTTGACACTTCTTTCATATTATCAAAAATATTAGGCATAGAGCTAAGGTCGACTCCCTTGTAAAAACGCATACTGCCACCTACTGGATCGGAGAGTGTGAAGTGTAGTACTCGGGTACGGAACAATGTTACTAGTGTGAACGCTGGCCAGTGGAGGAGCGGGGAGAGGGAGCAATCCTACCTGGGCATGGTTTGAATCAATGGTGCGTAGTGCGAAAGCAGCTGTATTTATTTATTTATTTTTATCTGTACCCTATAAGTCCTTATGTATGAGTAGTTACTATAGAAAAGATAATGTATTCGAACAAGTGCACTACAGAGAGAGAGAGAGAGCGCTTTGGTGGTATTTGTGCTGAGAATGAAAGCTCCTGAAACACTGATTAAAAACACAAGGTTATGCATGCGACTCTTTTCACTTCTCAGTATTTCAAAAAGCTTTAGCGCTGCACATGGAGGAATACAAAGCAACAACGAGAAGCTCCACTGCACCAATCTATGTAGTCATTATAAAGCCTGTTCTTCCCTGTTCTGCCCTCTGGCTACCCCTGCTAGAACAGCAGTAATGGTGTTTTTTTGAGCCCAGAAAAGAAAACAAGTGAGAGACTTGAACTGCTGAGCACAGGCTTTTTAGGCTTTTTTTTTTTTTCCCCCAGGTTTGATGCAGAAGGACACACTCCCATTGGTGGAAACTGTGCAGAAGATGCATGGAGACATGTTTGGCCTTCGTCTCGTATGTGTCTCGCAAGTAGGAGAAATGGTGCCAAAGACTCTCAGGGATGTGCCTCAATTAAAATAAATAAATTAATAAATATGCTTTATGTATATAAACAAGTGACAGACTATGGAGATATTATTATATGTAAATGAACCAATTTTATAAACTTATGACAATAATTACAACCTGTAGTATGTTTACCATATATATATATAAAGCTAGTGACATTTACAAAGGACTTTAAGGACAGTACGGTGATGAGACTCTAATGAGTGAAACATTTGAATGGTGCAAAGAAGGCCGTACGTCTGCGAGTGACCCGGTCGAGGTGGCTCGGAGCCCACTGCCGTCATTCCTGTGACATTCAGCTAGAGGGATGCCTAATCTTTGCAAATCAATGGATAACTTGTCGCCGGAGTTCCTAGGAGGCCAGTGTTTCAGACGTGAAGCAGGGCAGTCTGATCGTGGCTTTGTGTGCACTGAGAAAACGTTCTCCCTTGATGGTGTCCAAGCACTAGTGAAACACTGGGATAAGTGCATTAGTGTATCAGGAGGTTATATAAAGGAAATAAAGGGAGTTTTTAACTCCCACTTTAACCTAAACGCTCCTCATATCTCTGAATTTTACTCCACATTATGATTTATTTAATTAATTAAGTGAAAAATGTCCTTTTCTATTGGAAGATAAATTTGCTAAAATTCTTTGCCGATAGAACAAGACATTTTTCACGTCTAATTTTAGCTACATTTGACTGGAAATAGGCTTAATCATCTTATATTTGCTTTGTTGTATTCTTATATTAAGAAATTATAGATGCAAAGATGCTAAGATTTTTTGCAGTGCTGATTTGCGAATCTGTCCACAAATTTGCGATCCAACTTCAGTATTGATTATTTTCTCATACCATCGCCCCTTGTTATGTTTTATTCCTTACATTATCTCTTTTTAAGGCAGTGACAGATATTAAACTGTAATTTCAATCACTTTACTCTGTCATTATATTCAGTAGAGATTTCTTTTGCTAGCGAACATCCGAGCTGCCTGGGGCTTGTTGTCATTAGCAGCCAGTGGGATAGTGCTGCATGCTTAATGAGATGTCCTCGTAAACATGACGGCTTTATGGTCCAAATTGTGTTCCTTTAACGACAAGAAACTCAGCTGGCAGAAACAGGGGCATAACTTGCTATTGACAAGCCTCTAGTCAGGCAAAAAAAAAAAAAAAAAAAACCACGAAGGAAGGACAGGCAAAGGACAAGAAGCTCATCAGGAATGTTGTTAAATTAACACGACAGAGTCTGTTTGGGCAAAGCACGAGGTAATAGACACGCCTGATAAGCGACAGGCTCGTAAAACAAAGTTTAATAGGTCCGCGTTACAGACAGGTGACGGCGACGGGGGCGGGGCTCGGCGTCACCTGCTACTGCAGCGGACAGCTTCTTTCTCGGGTTGTTATTTGGGTTTACGTTTCATTACCGAGTGACGGGCATTATGCATGCCTATCCACCTGACTCCACGCGAGCTTTAGCAAATACACAAACATCCGCCATCATCACCTCTATGAATCCTGATGAAGGCGAGAGAGAGAAAGAGGGAGAGAGAAAGGGAGAGAGAGAGAGAGGGAAAGAGTATCTTCTCCTCACTGTCCAAAACCTGATACAGATCTTGAACAACTACCGGTGCAGTGATCACCAAGAAACCAGCAGATATAAAAAGAGAGAGATTTACCAAAAGAGGAAGGACTCTGTGATCGCTGTATGGCAGATCGTGCTGAGGCAAAAATATACTTCCAGTCCCAGGGAAGCTAAATCCGCTTTCTAATGAGGTCACTGCTGCAGTATGAGCAATAATGTGCTAAAAACATATGAGCTGTCAGTAACGTTCCAATATTTACAAGTACCTTGCTAGAAATTGTTTTAAGTGGCCCGCCATTGATTGGCTCGTCCGTGCATCCTAAATAATCTTTAGGTCTGAGCAACCTAGTGAGAAGTAGGGAAAGTAAAACTAGTGGAAACACCAGACTAGTGAGGGAAAGAGTAGCAAGGGAAAGCAGACTACTGAGTAAGAAGCAGACGAGTGTCAAGCACCAGACTAGTGAAGAAACCAGAATCTAACCAAACCTAACTATAATCTCATAAGATTGCAACAAACCAAATATAATATCATCAAGCTTACTTCCAGTCAAATGTAACTAAAATTGCAAGTAAAAAATGTTGTTCTATTGGCAGGTAATTAATATTTTAGAAATAAGTTCCTAAAAACTAGCAAAATGATCTGACAATAAAACAATTAATTTTACACGTGTAATTTTGGTAGATTAGAGTTAAGCTTAATCACCTTATATATGTTTTGTTGCAACCTTTTTTTTTATTTTATTTTTTAGAATTTATAGATATGTATTTAACTTCGATTAAATGCTAAGTATTTTTTCTTTTTTTGCAGTGTATTAAGAAAGTATAATATTAGACTATAAGGAAACACCAAACTAACACAGCAAAAAAAATCTTAGCATCTTAACATCTTAGCAAGTGAAATATTCTCAAATCTAGCCAAACCTTAATCTATAATTTCTTACGACAAATTCTAGTCAAATGTTACTAAAATTCTTGCTGGCAGAAAAACGTAGCTTCTTTCAAGAAATTCCAGAAAGTAGAAAATTATCTGTCAGTAGAACAAGTCATTATTTTGCTTAGAATTTAAGTAAACTTGAATTACAAATAAGATAAATAATCTTATATTTGGTTTGTTGTAATCTTATTTTAGGAAAGTGTAGATAATTAACTGTATTCAATATATTTGTAGTTTCTGAGGGAAAACTACACTGCAGAAAAATAATCAAATAAAACTTACCACTTTAGCATCTTAGCAAGTGAAATATTCTGGAATCTAGTTAAACATATCTATAATTTTTAAAAAATAATTTTACAACTAATGTTTAAATGATCTAATGTTACTAAAATTGAAATAAAAAATGACTTGTTCTATTTGCTAGTTTTCAGGCATTTGTTTTTTGAAAAAAACAAAATTCTCTGCCAATAGAACAAGACTTGCAATTTTGGAACATTAGACCAGAAATAAGCCTAATTATTCTGCATTTTGCTTTGCTGTAAACTTATTTTAAGATTTTATTTTTTTATTTTTTGCAGGAAAAGGAGGGAAAGCAAACTTGCAATTTAGAGAGAGGACACTGGTGAAATAACATGTAAACAAACTAGCAATGAAATGAAAACTAGCACATTCAAACAAATGGGTGAGTGAAAGCAAACTAGCAAAGGAAAGCAAGCTAGTGAGTGAAAGGGAAAACAGCAAACAGTATATTTAAAAAAAGACAGTAAGTTAAAGTAAAACTAGCAAATGTAAAAGTAGGATATGCTAGTATGCTAGAAACCTAGCATACAAAATCAAACTAGCGAGTACAGGGAAAACTAGCGAATGTAACATGTTAAAGGAGAAAACAAACTAGCGAGAAAAAGCAGAACTACTCTTTGTACTGTATATCCTACAGTAATAATCCTATTGTGCTACTGTAGGTGTGTTACACATACACTTCCTGGTTCTCCCTGGTGGTGCAGACACATTACAGTTAAACACATTATGTTTTAAAAAAATCCTGGCTAATGACTCTAGCGCAGGTGCAGTGCAGTGTGTTAGATGGTCGAAAAAAAATGACACTAATCTTTGTTTCCAGGCAACCAAAACACCGGACCGGGAAGCGCACTGGAGCACACGGTGGAGTAAAATATTTATGATTTAGCATAGTATGTATTCGATATGAATCAATTTTATCGATCAGGTCCGAATGATTTAACAAGCGGTGCGTGTTTGATGGAATTGTAATGGAGTTTGGTCATGTGGTCTCTGCTTCTGGGGAAAAAAAACAAAAAAACATACAAACTGTGGTTTAATGTGGTTCAATAAATCTAGTTCCCTTCTGTTGTGTTGTGAGTCCTGGATTTCAGGCAGTCTGCCAAGCAACCAGCAAGCACCGATAGATATACTAGTTAGAGCATAGGTCTAGCCTTTACGTTCGTGCAAACTGACATTAATAAGACAGGGATCTTCCTAAACCTGCGAAGATTAACCAATTAGGTCCTGATGGGAACTCTCTCCAGCGTGGTGGTAAAACACAGCAAATCAGGCTTCACCGTCAGTGGTAATGAATCACCGAGTCACAGGCGCAGGCCTCGTCCACCCACGGACAGGTAGAGCTTAACAAATGATCCCACTTCTGCCAGAGTCATACAAGCCTTCCTGATTAAACCTCTCGGGAGAAAAAAAAAATACCTTCTGCTTTTGGAGGAAAAAAAAAAAAACAGCAGCTAAAACCGTGTCATATTTCTTTAAAAACAATGCCGTCTTTTCTAACCCTGATAATGCAACACAGCTTCTTTTTTTTTTTTTTGTGGATAGGGGAAATTGGATAGATCCGACTTATTATTTCTGCCTTTCTTACGAGGATAAAGCCACTGTCAACGCTAAGCCCGTAATGCCACGGCACGTTCAAACAGTCCTAACTGCGAACAAAACCAGAGCTAAGTCTTACGCACAATAAAGGTTGCAGCCACGGCGTAAATTGGTTTGGAAGTGTGCCTAAGCTTCCCACTGCTTCTGTCTGGTGGAAGAATGTGTTTTGGGAGATCGTCCTCCTTTTGTGCGCCCGCTCCGTCTTTTGTGTATCGAGTTTCCCGGATGCGCCGAGCCGGATCCGCATTTCTAAACCTCGGACGCGTTTCTCGGTTGTTTTCCCGAGCGCTTTCTATGGGAGGTTTTTTCGATGGCTGGTCGAGGCGCCAATCACATTATTCTCTAAGCGGCGCCGAATGTTCTTCATCCTGACCCAAGAATTGGCTATTTAAACTATCTGAGTTTAAACAGAGCTCTTGGCCAGACATCAATTTTCTCGTAATTGGGCCTTTGAAATTGACGCACTCATTTTTCAAAACTTCCCACTTTAAAACTCTGTCAGGACACAAACCTGACATTATGATGCATCTCAAAGTAGCCAAAAGTCTGTCTGTGCTATAAGAATTACTTTTTTAATGTCACAAGTGATGGATAAATAATGCAATTTCACATTATAATCCCATCATTCTTCACTAATGTACGCACGAAAAATGTGGTTGAAAGCACAAAGTAGAGCCGATAATGTCAGATTTTTTCCACGACAGCAGGAGATGATTTCTCGAGCAGCGAAATGAAATCATAAGCGGTTTAATTTTCTTTATTAGCCTTTTTTTAAAGCATTTGAGAAGAAAATGAAGCAGAAACGAAGAGAAAGAATGCAGGATGTGAAAGAGATATACTGTTTTAAATGCTGCAGAGTCTGGTCCGTACCTGTAGCCGGGTCGACGGTGCGTTCGATCAGATGGTCGTCCTGGTGCACCCACTCTCCGTTACACTTGAAGTAGATCTGAGTGGCAGGCGTCGAGCGGCAGGTCAGCGTCACCGGCTTGTTCTTCACGATGTAGACGTCGTCAGGCTCGACCAGGAAGTGCGGCAGCAGGTCCGAGAAGGCGGCGGGGAGCGGGTGCGTCACCGTCGCCACGTGCTCCGCTCCTGCGATTTAACAAAAAGAGACAATGAGAACATGATTAAATTCCGAAAGACTCGTGATGAGGGGGTAACGAGCAAAGCACCGAATTTGATTTTCGGGAAACCCTGAGATTCGGCTGATGAAATACGGCGGGAATTATAGCCTGTGTTACTAGGGTCTGCGCGTTTGGCATTTGTAAAACGATTCGATCCCCGCGTCGAGATACACGCTGTGTACGTGTGTACATATACGCATAGACACACACACACACACACACAGACTTGTTAACAGGCAGACTAAAAGGCCTGTGAGTAGTTTGGCCTTGTCAGGCTTCAGCGCAAGCCATTCTGAAGCCGTGCGTCCTTTCTGTTGTTAATCACAGGCTTTTAAGATCAGAGCTGATGGATTGCAGGCCATAAATCCCTCTCTCTCGCTCAATGACCATGGCACTTCAATGCGCGCTTGCCAGGCTAATATTCCACCGCTCAAATCCTGAACGCACGAACACAACAGACAGCTGGATTTGCCAAAAAAACAAAAAAATTTATTTTGTCTTTATTTAAATTTTGATTGCATAATCGCACAAACAAACAAAAGCATGCTTTCTACATACAATTTGTGACGAGCCTCGGACGCTCGCCCGTTTCAGGAGCGCGCCACGATGAGGGATGATGATTAAGCAGTGCTCCGACCCAGCGATGTGCACGCGAGCGGTTCTCCTGACAAATGGAGCCCTATCAGGAAATCTGTTGCTTCATTTGTTAGGCGCAATGTTTGCCTGCTCCTCGTAATTAAGGATGAATTGCTAATTTATCCTTTTCCACCCACGTTCCGGAACGATCGGGCATCTGCTGCACGGCGAGTGTGTTTATTTTTCGCTCCAGAGGTGACTTCAGTCTGAGAAAACAAGTAACCTTAAAAAAAAAAAAAACATTCGGTGGGGAGAAACGAATTTAGAACGAGTTTAAGGGTTTTAGGTTTAGAAATATATATTTTGTAAAAAGAATTACAGTGACGCATTTCGCTGCTTTATATCGAGTTGGTGGAAATTTTTTCGAAGGGAATGCGGCTTTCGACAAACTTTCTTTTCACAATATATGAAGCTAACCACGTTGGCGTAATGCTGCAGGTTGAAAAATGGATTGAATTCTCTCGCCGTGATCTAATACAGCCGAAGTGTCAGTCTTGGAGTCAGAAAAACATTAAGAATTACGAAGCCAAAGACCGATACTAGTGCTGATATATAAATCTTTTTTTTCTTTGGCCTGTTGTAGGAAAACTCACTCATCGTCTGTACCGCTTTATCCTGTATTCAGGGTTGCTGGGACCTGGAGCCTATCCCAGGAGACTTAGGGCACAAGGCGGGGTACACCCTGGACAGGGTGCCAATCCATCACAGGGCACA
>JAOVVB010000026.1:10360995-10379768 GCA_028570985.1 Heterobranchus longifilis
CCATGGTTGAGGGTTCGATTCCTGCCACTGGCCTATACTCAATGTTTGGAGTTTGCATGTTTCTCCCCAGTTTGTCAAGGTATGTTTTTGATAACGTTTGCGCCACAAGCATTTCTTCAGCTGCCCAGAAAATCCATCTTAGGAACTGGATTTGAGTCCAAATAATTGAATAGGTTTGACCATTGATAAACAGGTCTTTTAATGCCTCAGACATTCCAGATCCTGTCCCTCTTTTCCCCACCCTTTTTTTTTTTTTTTTTTTTTTTTTTTTTTAAGGTAACGTGTCTCATGTCCTCTGGGTTGAGTTTATCTCTCCTTGGTGCAGGCAGACCGAGACGTTTTTGATGCCGAAATGCAATTTATAATTTATTTTTTTTCTTCACACAGCTGTCACATCAGTGACGGGTAATTTGTGGCAACAGTGTGGCCTAACTTCAGCTAAAGCAAGAGTTTCTTTAGAAGAAAAAAAAAAGGATTCACCTTTCGGGCAAACGGGTACCTGGTCGGTGGGAAATAAGAGGCGGTTTGACTGTAGACTTTAAGCGCTCGTCTTTTCAACTAAAGCCGAGCAGATCTGCGACTTCAAACGTGCGTGTTCGAGCGAGCACTTGAACTTTTGAGTTGGCCTCTGAAAACCGTTCCGTGTGTGAAAAGCTTTTGATAAAGAAACAATTTTCACCTCGTGAATTAATATATATATATAATTTTAAAAAAATGTAACGTTGAATAAATTACCATTCGTGCGACATGCTCGCGTGGTGGAGATGGAATATAAAAGAGAAATTTCAAGTGCATCTTTCTTCCTCAAAGCTGTTAAGGATGGGCATTTGAAAGAAAGAAAAATCTCAGCAATCTTTTTCGCTCATGGTGCTTAGATTAGAAAAAAAAAAATTAAGCTCTTGATGTTCTGGAGAATTTAGAGCATTAGAAACGCTGCAGCCCGGCCAATGCCTGCTTTCACCCCAACTCATCCATCTCAACTCACCATCTTACTTGGGGAAAAAAAGAAAGAGAAGGAGGCTGCCTCTCGCTCCTGACACAATTTATTATCTTACATAAAGCCGTGCTTAAAATAACATGCGATCGAACACTACCCACAACGTGTGCTGAAAAGGAAACGTAAGGGTTGGGAGAAGGAAGAGGAGCAGGAGGAAGGGGAACAACACAACAACACCACACTATACACACACATACTGCACACACACATACTGCACACACACACACACACACACACACAAAAAAAAACAGTGGTATATTTGAAGCGTCACAGATGCTTGTTTGTGAATACCGGATGAGAACAATTTGGGTTGCTCAAAACAAGAGGATGAGGAAGCGAATGAAGAGGCAAAAAAGAAAAGAAAATGCATTTACAGTGATGGAAAAGTGGAGCAGCGGATACAGAAAAGTCTGAAAAGGGAAGTGTCTGGGTCGTAAAACCATGCACAGTCAATATAGGAACCGTCTGAATAGAAGTTCCACGACTCCGAACAAACTGTAGACTGTAGAGTGTTTTATTTCTCACATCTGAGACTCGGTTTCCGTCAGAAGACAGATAACTGCAGAAACAGCATTTTAAGGCAGCTTTTAAAAGGTGCCTCTGAGGTTCCGTTTGACCTTAGAGATCATCCTCATCCTGTTCGACAGAGCCAGGTTCTGCTTTCGAATGCAGACCGCATCATGTATTAGACGTACAAGAAGTGTGGAGAAATCGGGGACCTTGAGCTGGAGTTAAAGGTGGCCAGCTTTAGCCTAGATGAAAAATCTAGGCTGTGGAAGAGTAGGAGAGAAATGTGAATTTACAGGAAGTTGGCCAGAAGAAGGTGAATCTTCAAATGCGGTCAAACAGGAAGAACCAAGGGGCATGCTTACAGCTCAATGGAGTCTCTTGTAGAAGGCAGTTGTCCTTCATGCTTCGGTACTAATATGTCTGGACACATGAGAACTATTTTCAAGTGCAGACAATGTCAGTGATACACTGATCACCCATAACCTTACAACAAAAGGCATTATGCCCAGTATTGTGTAGGTTCCACTTGTGCCACCTCTGATTGTGCAAGACCTCTGAGGGTGAGCCGTGATGTCTGGCTGTGGATCCTTTGGGTGCTATGGGTTGCTGGGTTTGGCCTACGTAAAGTAGATCAGACTTGTTTGTCTGGTGTATCCCATGGATGCTCGATCAGATTGGTGTCTCGGGAGTTTGGAGGACGGGACAGCAGCAGCAGCCTTGGGCTCTTTGCCTGTTGGGACCTGCTTGTGGCAGATTTTGGTGCAGTGGGTGTTCTGGTGATTTGGGCACAGACGTGGGTAAGTTCATTACGTTTTAACAAATAAGAAAGACCAACCTGGTGATCTAACCAAGAATTATGCTTACATTTGAGTTAAAAAGCAGCTGCTTGCTAAGGTTCTTTATTTTGACCATATTTGACATGAAGGTTTAGGGAACAACTCTGCTCACCAGACAAAAGTTCCATTTTCACCCGTAGGCCACATCTGAGACTATATAACATGTGGAACTAAGAATAAGTGAGAAGAACTCAATATCACTCAGATATTGTGCTGGAGTTTTTGGTGGCCAGGAGTTGCTGAAGTTGTATGAACTTATGCTAAGTTAACTGGGAAGAAGTTAGACCCTACATATTTGACTCCCAACTTTCAGTTATTGCAAAAAAAATGCCATTACGCTTCAATCAATGAACAAAAATCAAACTGTTGATCTGCCCAAAGGGTGTGCTTACAGGTCCCATTTGGTGGGGAGGTTGCTTCAGAAGTGCAGTGCAATATTTCAGCCAAATCTAAGATCCCATTTATCCTATTTGTTGTAGGCAATAGCATACTTTCTACCACCAAATTATTTTGTCGCTGCAGCCCATATCCTCAACCAAACACCAAGATGTACAGAAAGTACGTCTACAAGATGTACATCTGAAAACTTGAACAGGTGAATCCTGTTTTATGCTGGACATCCAGGTCCCCCACTATAGACTCTTGGGTAGGAGTTGTTCAGTTTTAGGGAGGAAATGGTGGATGTGGATATATCCTCACTAGAGGACGTTAACTAGGAAGAACTTTGAGTTGTAGACAGCTTTTCCCTTCAAACTTCAATTATTACAAAAGCCCAAACTGTTCATCCAACCAACCGGTGGTACAATTACAGATTTAAACAAGTTGCCTTACCAGTCTCTTAAGAGAGTTTTCATTTAGTACCCTAAAGGAAAGCCCTTAAAGCTTTGATGTAAAACTCTACTCTAGTTCCACGTTTAACCCTTTTAGGAATATTTCAAAATGGTCTGGTTTTTGGTGTTTTGGTGAATTCTTGAACTGTAAAAGCACTTTAAGAGTGTAACTAACAACTGCATTCATATTTATTTTCCAAGATTTCTTAGGTTCCTAGAAGTTTTCTGGGTGACCTCACCACTTACAGTACGTAGCTTGCTAACTATCTGACGAACTCACCCTAAATCTAGGTTTAAACGCTGCCCAGTTAGATGTACCTTTAAAGTACACGGCTACTAAGGGAACATATACTGTACCAAGGACACACAACAGCATCCAAACAAAGAGCTTTAATGATAGCACAACAACAGACAATTCCATATAAATATTTTATGCGCACTTAGAAGTAAAAGACGTGCTCGAACCAAGATTTCCTAGCGTCCCAAAAAAAAAAAAAAAGCAAGAATAAAGTGGGTGCTGGAAGATAACAACGAGGAAGAAGTGAAAAAGCACACAATGGTATCAATAATGAAGGGTGTTTAAAAATTGAAATGTGAGTTTTGCTATTAGTGTGTAGGAAAGGAGAGCATATGGAGCATATGTAACATCCCGAAAATCTGAATCAGGGTTCAGGCATCAGGGTCAGAGCGACTCAGCACTGGGTCAAACGCGACAGAAGGGCGTTGGGTGCTTCTGTCATGTGCATTCTGACTGATTATGTCATGTGAATCTGAATCACATGCCAATTCACAAATTCCATAACTGTAAAAACATCTTCTCTATAATAGAATCATTAAAAGGAAACTTTAAATTGTTGATATAGTGATTGTTTTTCTAAAGGGAGACAGATATTTTTTTTGATTTCTTATTTGGAAGGAGTCTCCAGTGTCAGCTTTACAGTTAGAGCTAAAGTCAACTTCCGTCGGATTTGTAACTGGAAGTTAGTGATTTCTAGCAGTTGGAATAGGAATAAATGGAACAAAAGAAAGACTAAAAAAAAAAGAAAGAAAAAAGAAAGAGAAAACAAATAAACAATTGTTATTTTTATATATAAGTTATTTTACACATATGTCTTGGGACAAGGGGTGTATTTAGTGCTTAGACTCTTTATTATGAGGTCCAGAGCTGATAAAAAGACACAAATAGGATAAAAAAACAACAACAACATAATAAATAAATAAATAAATAAATAATAATAAATAAATAAAATAAAGTTTTGTGGATATTACAGATAATTACTTTCCATCAGGGGGGTCCTGAACCTATTTTCTCCGCCACTAAACCCATCCTGCGGTGTCCTGTCGAGGGCAGATTTTTCCCTCTGATAGAGATCCTGAGAGCTTTCGCGTTCTCTTATCCGTCTGCCGTTTCCGTTTTTTGCACTGGCTTGAGTTTATCTGCCTTTCCGAGTGAAGAAGTACTGTAGAAGCTGAATCGGCGACATATCGCGCGTTTCTGCCGGAAATGAAGCTCCTAACACTCCCGCTGACAGCTTGTCCCCCGTACACACGCCGACTCCTTGTGATGCTTCGCGGAAAATAGTCACTTTCCGAATCTATCACGCTTCCTTTGAAAGAAAGCAGAGGCTAAACAACTTTCAGATTTTCTCCTGATAACATCTTTCGACGTCTTGAAGCCTGATCGGATGCGTGTTGGAGGGGACCAAACAAACGTAAGGAGAGGTTTAAAGGAAATATGGAGAATAAAATCCTACTAAGCGTTATACGGACACTGGAGACTGCCTCCAAAATGGCTAAAAATCCTCATCATCAACAACAACCACGCATTCCTTTATGTGGAGCGTCCATAATACAAGTCCCTGTGTGCGTTGTTACAACGAAACCTCCAGACCAATCAGCATCAAGAACCCATCAGATTGTACTATGTAATATCGTAAAAATGAGTGTTGAGAGAACAACCAGCTCTGTCTGATCTCCCTCGTCACCGAGACTCATTTTTCTGTCGGATCTGTTGGAGACAGGAGCAGCTTCGCTCAGCCCCCGGAATATCTCAGCGTGTGATCTGCTAACCACCTTCTGTTGGCTCGTTCATTATTTCCCCGTGAAGAGCGAAAGAAGGGGGAAAAAAAGCCTATAGGGTCCCGTTTCAGAGGTGTAATTAAACTCCCATCTGTCTCTGATTAGCCCTGGTCATCTCTGTCGAAGATATTCCACAGGAATTACATCATTTGAGAGTTTCTTTCTTTTCGGGGTGAGATACTCAGCATAATTCCAACCAGCAACGATCTGCAGAGAACTTAGGGAAATGAGGATTAATTGGCTACAAGTGTTTAAGTTCAGCTCTTCTTTCAGACGCGGAGAACCTCATTGACCTGAAACGTAATGTAGACGCTTAAGCTGTTATCTAGAGAAGCCCTGAGCGTTTAAACGGCATGACGACATCTCGGCGCCGCCATCCTTATTGAAGGTTTGATAGACGCCTCCCTGCTTTTAGGATTACTGAACCGGTGCCAGGCTTCAAAACACACCTCAACAACTAGTTTTACTTATCATGAGCACAGCTTGCTAAAATGTGACTAATAGTTTCCTTGTTCCTTGCCAAATTTGAAACTCTCCTGATGTTTAATTAACTTTCATTATCTTACATTAAGGCGAGTTAACCAAAGAGAATTGTAAAATGCCATGCAAAAAAAAAGAAAAGCATTAAAAAAAAAAAAACTTTTTTTACTTTTTTAATCTTTAAAGTCGTCATTGTTGAAACTTTGCCTCGGGTAGAATTTCTAAGGCCTGAATTGTTCCAACAAATACAGTACTTACTGATTTTCTGCAATCAAACAACAAAAGACTCCATAACAGCTAGTTTTTATTTGTATTACTAACATTATTTTACATTAGGCTCTGCTAGCTACTTTAACTTAATGGGTAAAAGTTGGTGACGAAAAGTTCCCTTGAACCATGCTAAACTTGAACTAAGTTAATGTAAAATCAGTACTAAGTACATTTTGTACTTCTAAATGATCAGATTTAACCAAAAAGCCAAAAGATTATTCTGATCAACCATGGAAAGCATGCAAACCTTACAAAAAAAAGAAATAAATAAATAGGTAGGTTCGGAATTTGAAGGTTCTGCATTTTATTAGGTTCTGAAGTAATAAAACCTTTATTGAACCTCTCTAACAACGCCTCTTTAAACACTGCTCTGAAGTGTTTAACTCCTTATACATCATCAATTTGCATCAACACTAGTACAGTAATATCTCTGTTATCTTTGTTATTTTTATTGATCAGTTATTATTTACAGTTATTTTTTAAGGTTGCCTTCCTGGTATCGCTAATGTCACAACATCTATTTTTACTTCCTGTTTACATCAACTCCTAAAATCCAGACAGCCAAAACACAGTATTGGAGCTGATTTAATTGTTTTTATGTTGTACTGTACATACAGTATAATACAGAGAATGTGCGTGGCCAAAGAAGCTACGTCTCAAGTTTATGCAACATGGAAGTGACCGATCTCGCTTCCCGAAAAATTTTAAGTTGCTAACATGGAGAGATGATTTTATTTGTGCCCCAAATTATTTTTGCCATTTTTCAGCTTTATACTGTCGCGCTTCAAATAATAATCATTTAAAATGCTAATTATTCCTATTTCTTAATGAGCATTGGCGTTGGTGTAATTGGTGTAAGCTTTTAGAAGCGTATGACCAGATCATCTGTTGCTTAAATTGAAGCGTTCCATGCAAAATTCGGAAACAGTGGTTTTGTTTAAATGTTTCAAATTAGACACACACCTGATGTTATGTGGACATAAAACACAGAAAACTTTAGTTCATTCAGTTAAAATAGATTTTTTTGTGATCTTGCCCTATAATTATTAACACATATACCATTAAAATTCCAGGATGACATCAGTGCTTTGCACGAGGGATGGTTTTTGGTAAAAGCTTAAAAACACAAAGAATCTGTAGTGTCCGTAACCATTTTAGAATAATACACTTTTTCAGGTTTATGTCTTTTCATGTGAAATCTAAATCAGGCCAAGTTGAATGACATCTGAATGACAGTTAAGACCGTTGAAAGATTTGAATTTAAAAACGTAACGGACGCTACGGACATAAAAGGGCAGGAAACTGTATTTAGCAAATAAAAATATAAATGTGTTGCATATTTACCAAAAAACCAAGCACGGATCAGGAGATAAGAAGCGTTAAGTATTATGAAAAATGCTGTTATATGATCCTAGATCTGAAAATTCACTTTTTCACCTGGGTGAGACACTTTTTTAGCACCGATACCATGTTTTTGGCAGAGAACATTTTTATCCATTTTCTTTGCATTAATATGTTTTAATAAATATTTATAGGACTCAGGACTGTGCAATACAGAGTGACATATCCTGTTCTCCAGCACAACCTAGGCAATATGATGAACAGAATTTTAGTTCATTTTAACTAACAATACAAACATGACTGTGCAAAAAATAGTCACATAGGCAAAGAAATAGCACAGATTCATATAATCACGGGTTTATATATATATATTGTTTTCACTTGCTCATATGAGCAAAAATAATACAGACACCCATATTCCAGTAGCAGTAAAATTTACACAGTTAAAAAGTGATAATAACTTCAGTTCTACATGACATATCCTAAAACCAAAATGCACAGTTTGATGTACGAGGCCTCATCCTGATTTAAATACTATTATTACTACTATATAGGATTTTGGCAGATTTTTCGAAAGCATTCCTCATAAACTAACTCGCTTGGGCCATACAGTATCTCAGGAACCGGGCATGACACAGTAATAAACATGGTATCAAAATCGAGAGTCTGGCAATATGCATAACTCAAATCAACATAAACGCGACATAGTGCCTGATTCCATATGATGGAACAAATAAGAAGTACGAAGCACTAACAGTGGAGAGACTGCATCCATGATAAAGGCCCTTGTGTAAGCTGTTACTATAGAAACACAATACTTAATTAAAAACACACTTTCTCCATGCACTGGGTGTCGCTGTATTTTTAACCAATAAATGAAATTTTTACGTGTTTTTATGTGTAGGTTATGAGTAACAAAGCAAACACGATAACGTGACTGAATTCTGTTAGAGAAGCCGTTTAAAACGAGTCAATCACGCAACCAAAATGTTTAATGGAAACCAATTTAAAAAACAAAACAAAACAACAACAAAAAGTGTCAGTTTAAATCTGGGAACTCTGAAGCATGAGACATTTACACTACGTGCCATGCAGATGACATCACCGCACGCTTGTTCGTACCCAGGTCTCCCGACGAGCTCTGATGGAAACAAACCTGATAGGCTTTACTCTGGAGCGAAGTGCAGATAAATCACAATCAGGGTAAGACAGAGCCTTCGAGCGGCGCACGCACAAGCTCACGGGCTTGTCGTTTAACAACAACAACACGAAAAAAAATGCTTAGAGAGCTCCACTCCCCCTCACTTCTCCACCTCTGCGTCTCTCAGTCCGCTGGCTGCATCGCTGGAAGGAAGCTTCGTCTTTTTCCTCCATCTCTCACATCTGACATCAGGAGAAAGTTGCTCTCTCGGTGCTGATGCATGGCTCTGCTCATGCTCTCTGACTGGACGCGCGTGAGACACGACCGCCGGCGCTCATCTCCCTCCATCAGCGCGCTCATCTCCCTCCATCAGCTCGCCGTGCAGACGCCGAACAGGCGCCGTTCTCTTTAAATGACGAGGCCGAAACGAGATGTTATGAGCATCGTTCCCAGTGTTCCTATCTACGTTATTGTAAAAGCACCCGTTTTAATTGGGTTGCATGGCTTACCAAGAAAAGGGTTGGCGTCATTATGTGCTAATTATGATCTTTATTAGATAGCGAGCTCCAGGCAAATAACTTTGGTGCAATCTTAAGGTTTAACAATGTGCTATTAGGGCCGACGTGTGTGCTCTGAACGCTTGTATCATCCCCCGGCATTCGCTCGGAGGTCAGAGCTTAGAACATTGACCTTACATTCACAATTCACATACAATACGTGTTGAATGTGATCGCTTACAGAGCTAGTCGCTTTCTAAAACCCTGAGAAAAGGTCAGGCCCTGTTCCTGCCCGCAGCCATGAATCGTGCTTTCAGCTCGTGTCGGCAGTTGGCGACCGCGCGCGAGCTCGTATTTATCGCACGAGCAGCGGACGGGCTCTGGTTTTCTGCAGACGCAGAGGACCATCGACAGCTTGGCACAGGGTATCTGGCAGCGAATGGGCACCGTGCCCTGCCCTGCCCGTGCCTCCTAAGGACCTGTTAACAGGTGACATAATCGACCGAGAAGGAGCACAAAGCACAAATTATTGTTATTGTCGTCCCCGCAGCATCCACCTCTCCTTGGTCAATGTGAATCAGAGATGAGGGTGCACTTATTTCAGTAATTCCAGATGCACAGACTGTTTATACTGTTTTTACTGTTAGCAACAGGTGTATGACCTCCACCAACGGCACACGCCCATGTTTTATTCCTTACATATTTTGTATTTCCATACAAAAGAGTGTTTTAGGATGATTGACACTGGGTGCACCAGACACCGAGTCATTTGTCCACCATGTAATTTGTCCACAGAGTCACTTGTGTACTGAGTGAGGTGTCAGTTTTCCTTGGCTGCGTTCCATTCCGAAGTGTACTTCACAGATGCTCCCTACAACCTCCCTATAATACTAAGGATTTATTGATTAAAATTTTTATTTTTATTTTTGTGTCCTTTGAATATAATGTCGTCCTCGATGATAATGATAATAAATATATAAATCCCTTTTCGAGCTCCATTTTTTTCACGCTCCAGGGAGATGCAATGACTTATGGGACATTTTTCATTCCCTTGTCCGGTGAAGTGAAGACCTGTTGTTCACTCGTTCCCTACACCGTTCGCAGTTCCCTTTGAACTGAACATTTTTGCTCCCTGCGGTTTGGAATCACACTTAACTATATTACACAGGGTGTTCACACTTGGCTAAACACTCTGTGTAGTAGACTTCGCAGGGTACTTCAGGCCGATGGGAACACACCTCTTGTCTACTAAGTCATACATCCATTTAGTTACCTTTCATTAAGATATTTGTCCACTGAGGCACTTGTCCAGTGTCCATTAAGTCACGTATCTGGCCGGGAACTCGGACCCTGAAGGTACAAGGCGACATTGCTAACCACTAAGCCACCTCCACTGTATCAATTGCCCATTAAGTCACTTGTCCAGTGAGGCACTTGTTCACTAAGTCATGTGTCCACTGTGTCAGTTGCAAATTAAATCGCTTGTCCAGTGAGTCACTTTTTCACTAAGTCAATTGTTTACTGTGTCACTTGTCCATTAAATCACTTGTCCAGTGAGTCATTTGTTGACTGTGTCACTTTGGTCACCATTTGGTCACTTGCCCACTCATCTACTGAGTCATTTGTCCATTAGATCACTTATTGACTATATCACTTGTCCATTGAGACATTTGTTTACTGACTCATTTGTCCATTTGTCTGTTGAGTCTGTTGTTCACTAAAACACCTGTCCATAGAATCACTTGTCCATTGGGTTACTTCTCCATAAAATCACTTGTCCATTGGGTCACTTGTCCATTGATTCTCTTGCTCTTTGATTCACTGTCCACTGACTCATTGGTCTACTGGGTCACTTATCTATAGAGTCAACTGCCCATTGAGTCACTTGTCCATTGGATCACTTTCCCATCCATGATGTCATTCGTGTGAAAAGTTCAGTTACAGACACAGACAGAACAGGAACAGGTAGTTCACGAGAGAGTACAATAAACACACGAGGCAGGACAAATAAAGAAACACAACACACACTAACCGCGAAGACCAGCTGAGCAAACTCGCTGTTCAAACTGCATGCAGTTGTAAACCAATCTAATCCCACGCTGCCATTCCAGCACACAAGCATTCATCAAATATTCCTAATAACTCCACTTGGTGCTTGCTTGGTGCTCCATATCGCATTACTGGAAGAGCTGGATGCCATCGCTGACCTTGGGCAAGCATTCAGCGCAACAGACTACCAATAATTAGATTCTGGCAAAGCACGGCTGAATCGTTTTCATACACAGCCGTAAACAAAAGGGTTCCGAGCACGACGATGGGAAAATGAATGTCGCGTCCTTATTTAATAATCCTCGCGAGTAGTAATGCAGGACGCGGCTTCCGGGCTAACGAGCGTTTCTCAGGAGCCGGATTAGGACGCCGTTACATTAGACGATTTATCTGGCAAATTACTCGGCACACGATGCCAAGTGGCATTCAAGCTTCAGCACACAGAACAGAAATCAGAGTGTAATTGAGATGCATGGCAAAGCACATGCTAGCAAGAACCGCTACGCCATCTTTTTGTGTTTATTTGGGTTAAAAAAAAAAACATTCACCTACTCCTGTGTTCATGCTTATGAATTCCAAGGGAGAGCGAGGGATTTCACAAAACAGAGGACAAGAGCGAAACACAACACGCTCAGATTAAAGAACAGGAAGAATTTCCTCTTCAGGCCAAGCTCGGGAGAGCAGCGTGATCATTTGCATATCCAGAACAAGCGATTTACTGAAGACGTGGCGTCTCGGAGGTTAAAGTTCCTCCCTGTAGAAAGATGTGTTTTTATATCAGGACCGTCAGAGAACCTATTCCACTTAACTGTAAAAAAAACCCTGTGAAACTGTTCATGTATGTAGAGTGGCAATATATATGTTTATAATAAATGGCCTCTTCATTGTATGCAGGGTGTGGCTTTTGTATCTGTTGTTAGTGATACTGAAGGGGCGTGGCTATTGCATGTTAATGATGGTGAAAAAGGCAGGGCTTTTGTATCTGTTGGTAGTGATGTCGAAGAAGTGTGGCTTAAGTGCCTGTTGTTAATGATAGTAAAGGGGTGTGGCTTTTACATATATTAGTGATAGTGATGGGGCGTGGCATTTATATTCATTGTTAGTTATAGGGAAAGGGGGTGTGGCTTTTGTATATGTTAGTGATAGTGATGGGGCGTGGCTTTTATATTTTTTGTTAGTTATAGGAAAAGGGGTGTGGCTTTTGTATATGTTAGTGATAGTGATGGGGCGTGGCTTTTATATTTATTGTTAGTTATAGGAAAAGGGGGTGTGGCTTTTGTATATGTTAGTGATAGTGATGGGGCGTGGCTTTTATATTTGTTGTTAGTGATAGTGAAGAGGGTGTGGCTCTTGTATATGTTGCCATAGCGAAGAGGGTGTGTACTGTATGTGTGTATGGTATATGTTAGTGATCATGAAAAGGACATGGCTTTTGTATTGTTAGTGATATGGAAGTGGGTGTGGCGCTTGTCTGTTATTGATACAGTAGATGAATAGGGTGTGGCTTTTGTACATTTAGTTAATGGTGGTGAAGAGGGCGTGGCTTTGATATATGTTAGTAATAGGAGAAATGGGCGTGTTTTTTGTTTTGGTTAGCCACAGTAAAGGACAAGGAGGTGTGGCCCCTGTATCAGTCAGTCACAGTTTGAAAGCACCACCAGAGCTCGGCCTCCACTATACTTCACGCCGCCCAGACGCAGCTGTCAGCAATCACATCAATAATACGTCGTGACATTTTGCGAAGCCGCTGCCGCAGATCCGCACATGGGGTCCGCACAGCCTCCTGCACGGAGAAACACAGAGCGAGGAATTTCGTAGCCCTTAAAGAGAAACAAATCCGTCACGCGTTAATGGCTCAGGAGGCGAATAATAGTGTGGGGACGCTCACCCTGTGCGCTGTGACTAAGCCATTACCTCCGCCGGCCAAACAGACACGCAACCTGTTTACACGAGATGGTGACAAATTAATTTAAACCCATTTCTGCTTTCGGAGGAGTGATTTATTTGTGCGGCCTGTCTTTGAGCGCAAACAGCCGCCACCCACCCACTCTGCCTCGGTGCGACCCATGTCTGTTTGTAACGAGTGTGTAAATAAATAAGTAAAAAAAATAATAAATCTTCTATGTCTGACGAGCCTGCTCTTTTCACAGACTTTTCAGAATCATTGATTTTTTTTTTTTTTTTCCTGCAGAAAAGCATCTGGGGCTCTAGAGGTAGAAGCTTCTCTGGGCTGAAATCATGAAAAGACAGGAAACACTGAGGTGAAAGGTTTCCCAGGATGCAATGCAACCTCATGCATTAACATGAGCTGTATGAGCTTATTCTCCTCATCGCTTCTCATAAACACCAGTGAGATCTAATTATGTTTTTACTTCCATTTTTACTTACGTCACAGCAGCTGTAAATGGCCGTCCCCTTTTCAACATTATAATAATAACAATAATAACAATAATAATAATAATAATAATAATAATAATAATAATAAATATACAATGAGCGGGGCCAAGCACCATGCACCATCGCCTCCCCTTGGGTGCACCAGAAAGAGAGTGTGCACATGCATTTAAGGGGAAAATACAAATATCATTATGACATATTTTTTTAAAAAAGAGGGAATTTTATGTTAAGACCTCCAAGAAGCCCCAGATCCTGGAAAAAAAAGCATCACACTATGATGTCACTTAATATAATGTCACACAGAAAGTTATTATCCACTTTTCGGCTTAAGTTTAAGGTATTGTCACGCCTGAGCCGTTTGAGATATCAAAAGTCCCTCGGCAATTCTGCATCCTCAATGTACTGAGATCACATAGACCCGTTTTTTTTGGCACCCGTATAAATCCCCTAGGAGGAGTACATCAAAGTCCATTGGGTGCATTTTGTGACCAACTCATAATAACTGACTTCCTGTTGAGTAGAGCCAATTACGTGCAATTTGAAAGCTGTTCAGCACAATGTGTGCTGGGTTTTTGTGTGTATACGTGCAAGTGTATATGAGCTATGCAGCAAAATCTCATGTGAGGGCCCCGTGCCACGCCTGGGGCCCAGACTCATCCTAATAGCAGCAGATTCCAACCTGTCTGCCAATTTTCATGACTTTTTTAGACCCCCAAAAAGTATGAAAAAATTGTGAAAAAAAATCCTTAGTACAAGAGGGCCCTTCACACACTATGACGACAAAGGGCTGATAATAATAGTAATAATAATAATAATAATAATAATAATAATAATGAAGGCAGCTTACCAAGAAATTAAGACCCAATCAGATTTGTGAACTGCTGTGGTATTCAGCAATAACAAAAAAGTAATCATACTTTTCATTGTTTTATTATAATTAGGCTGGTGATTAATTTCTCGCTGGGATCAGGCACGATCAATAATCATAACATCAAAGTAAATAACTCATTAATGATATCCAGCTAATAGGTCGTTAACCAAATGCTGTTTTATTTCTAACGTCCTGTCTGTGGATTTTATGTTTCATAAAATACGCCCTTGCACAGCACTTCTGTTTAGCAAGAGAAAGAAAGAGAAAAAAAAAAACCCTCTCACCTCACTCCCGGCTGTTACATCTGGCTAATTGCGGAGCTCCGTTGTCGGGAGGCCCTGAGTTATTGGCTTATGTGCTCGCGTTTGTATGCAAGTCATAAACTCTCTAATGAGTCTTTTCATAAATATTCCATTAATTGAAATGCATCTGTAAACACGGCGGCAGGTTCCATAGCGGTTAACGCGTTCCAGGCGCGGCTCTGGGAATTCGCCGTTCGAGCGGCGGCTCAGCGGCTCGAGAAGCCCCGCGCCGCATATTTAGACCGCGCGACCGTACGCCGGCCTCGTTATGGAAATTCCTGTCTCTGTGCATCGAGACAAAGTGCCTCTTCATGGTCTAAATGGCCTTGTAATTGGGTCGTGATAAACAAAGCTTTGTCTGAGAAGCGAGCGTGTCGGCAATTACCAACAACGTTATTTAAAAAAAAGTGAATCTACTAATGTGTGTTAGACACCGTAGGAAAAAAGAAACGCTGAGAAAAAGTGATGTGCTTGGCACGAACGTCCTGAACTGCTCTCTGTGTGTGTGTGTGTGTGTGTGTGTGAGAGAGAGAAACATTCTGAGAAGAAAACACTCTGATCCATGCTGCAGTTTTGCTTTGTTCCCTTAAGTATTCCTCATTATCTTTTCTGTGCTTTTTTTTTCTATTTTTAAAAAATTAAATAAGGATGACTTGTGTTCGAGCTCAAAATGATTAGAAGTCTAAAAGTTCGCTCCCAGATAGCAGCGTGTTATATTAATGTTCATACCAGAACGCTGTTGAATTCTGGGTTCTGATTGGTCGGACGCGGTAAAGCCCCAGGTCTTGGTCCAGTCTGTGAGCGGTCGGTCATCGCTGTTTCTATAAAGCAGGTAGTTTTAATGTTCCGGCTGATGTGTGCACTGGTGCGGCTCTACAAATCTCAACAAAAAATATATATACACGTTTTGTGTAAGAAAAAAGAAACCAGCTCAGGAGCGCATTGAATGACTAATTTCATTTCCGCGCAGTCGTCCGGATGCTCTCCCGCGACGCCGCGCAGTCAGTATCTATTTGGGGACGATCTGCTCACCGCCTAAACAATGCGACGGATTGAATGGCGCCGACAATCTCGTAGAAAAGCTGTCACATGAAAAAAGCGCTCCGGGCTCCCGGGGGTTCAGCCATTTTGGATTTTACACCTTGTTGAGTCAGCTGGCCCGAGGTGACATGTTAGAGCGCGAGCATGGAGCCATGCCAAAGCCCCTGGTTGAGGATTCTACAAACATCTGGCATTTATCACCTGGAATGAACCACACACACACACACACACACACACACTGGCACTGCATTACAGCGATATGCAAATCCGTGCTCTTTATGCGTGCTCGCCACAAATCTAACCCTTTTATTATATATATATATATTTTTTTGCCCAGTCTCGCTCATACGCCTCCTTTTCCTGTGTTCCTGCATGTTGTACGCGCCATTGCGCAAAAGTCTTGGACACGTCTTGAACGATGACGTAGGAATTCGCCGGTCGTCTTGAGGAAGGTGATAGTTAAAAGCATTCCGCCGTCGCTCAATGCTATTTATTACCTTTTCCCACAGAGCTGAGTGTAATCACAGCCATTGATCTCTCGCCCCTTGTCTCTTTCCATTTTTGCTCCCCGGACTGACTTATAGACTTCAAGACCAGCGTCCCGCATGCCACGCGCTCCCGCGAGTGACATTAGCGTGCATTAGTTTCCGCGGGTGTTGGCGGGCTTGTCGTGCTCTAAACGCATCTGTCCGCGTAGCCTAAGGCCCCAATCAATAGATAAGTAATCTTCAGCAGTGGGAGAAAGCGGGAGGCATTACTCACATGACGGCACCTGCCGCTCGTTTCATCATCATCATCACGCACTTATACATTAGCTACGCTCCGTCTCACCTACTGTGTTACGCCCGAGTGTCATCCTCGCCTCTGTAATATTTCACGCTAAAAGCGGGTTTCTGATCGCGCACGGTGTTTCACTCGCTCCTCACTCTCGCTATGAGGAAAGCTTAACCAGAACTAACCAGAACTAACTAGCATCCGTTTTAGACCCGCGGGCTTTCACTTCTACATTGTGTGTCATTTTATAACAGCTACCCAAATGTCGCTAACACTACAGAAAATGTCGCTACAATTAGCATGTTTAGCATAATTATCACCATGTTATTTACAGCCAGTGATAATCTACTAGGCAAGATTCTTAATACACACACACACACACACACACTTATCCTGCACCTTTTCTCTAGTACACAGACCACACACCCTGCCGCCTTTGTCTCCGCTCCCACAACGCTGAATTAGCTAACAATGACTGAAACTGCAGTGAATAGGAAGCTAGCATGCCTTTCTTTGTGAACACACTTTCACACACACACACACACATACACACACACACACACACACACACATCTCACATCAAATAAATACACTACCGGCTATTCAGTGCCGACCCGCAGCCTTTTGTCTTTGCTAAATCACGCGTCCTGCGTGGCTCGAGTGAATAAAAGCCGCTTGGACCGAGTTAGCGTGATGTTAATTTAATAACTCTGTCATGCTAAATATCAGAAATGCAGAGAGGGGATCGGACACTGATGTACTGCTCTGGCATTTCACCGACCCAGACAACCCTCATCTCACACACACTGATATTTACTTCATTTATATATTTATTTATCATTTTTTTATACTTTTTTTTTTTACCCATAAATATCTTTCTAAATGAATAGAAAATATATACAGACCTAGATTATTTATAATATGTATTTATTTGTATTTATATTAACTGTGTAAATGATAAAAAAAACAAGAAAAGTAGATAGACAGACAGAGAGACAGACAGATAGATAGACAGACAGATAGATAAACAGACGAAGAGACAGAGAGACAGACAGATAGACAGACAGACAGATAGAGAAACAGACGAAGAGACAGAGAGACAGACAGATAGATAGACAGACAGACAGATAGAGAAACACACGAAGAGACAGACAGACAGACAGAGAGACAGATAGATAGACAAATAGTTAGATAGAAGACAGACAGACAGAGGGACAGATAGATAGATATACAGACAGACAGATAGAGAGACAGACGAAGAGACAGATGGACAGACAGACAGATGAAGAGACAGATAGACAGACAGAGAGACAGATAGAGAGACAGATAGAGAGACAGATAGATAGATGATACTACCGCAATTATAAAAAATAC
Source organism: Heterobranchus longifilis (assembly GCA_028570985.1). Taxonomy (NCBI): domain Eukaryota; kingdom Metazoa; phylum Chordata; class Actinopteri; order Siluriformes; family Clariidae; genus Heterobranchus; species Heterobranchus longifilis. The sequence goes on from JAOVVB010000026.1 coordinate 10,378,785, forward strand.
AATTTATAATAATTCTGTAATAAAAATTATCATTATCAAAATGGTTGAGTATACATTAATCACATTTAATAAATTATTTGCTCGTTTTATGTACTGTATACACTCACTGGCCACTTCATTAGGTACACCTTGCTAGGGCTTTGTTCGACCCCCTTTTTGCCTTCAGAACCTCCTTAGTTCCTCATAGCGTAAATTCAACACACGTAGATTTTTGTCCGCAATGCGAATCTGCCGCTCCACCACGTCCCAAAGGTACTGGAATGAGATGTGGTGACCGTGTGAGTACAGTGAACTCACAATCATGTGCAAAAAAAACAGATGATTTTAGCCCTGTGACCTGGCGCGTGGTTATAAGGGGATGGACACGGTCAAGAACAATACTCAGGCTCAACTGGTGATGAAGGGCCCAAAGAGTGCTGAAGGGACCATTTACATCACCACCACCTACCTGAACCGGTGATACAAGGCAGGATGGACCCTAACCCATGCCTTCATGTTATTTACGCCAAATTCTGACCCTACTGAATGTCACAGCAAAAATCAGGACGCATCAAACCAGGTGACGTTTATATCACATCTTATATTGTCTGATTTTGGTGCGAATCGTAGCTTTCTGTTCTTAGCTGACAGGAGGGGCACACGGTGTGGTCTTCTGCTGCTGTACCCCGTCTGCTTCACCGTTCGACGTTAACATTCAGAAATGCTCTTCGTCATACCTCGGTTGTTATTTGAGTTACTGTTGCCTTTCTATCAGCTCGAGCCAGACTGGCCGTTCTCCTCTGACCTCTGGCATCAACAAGATGAGAACTGCCACTCACCGGATATCTTCTCATTTTCAGACCGTTCTCTGTAAACCCCACAGATTTTTGTTTGTGTAAATCCCAGTAGATCACCAGTTTCGGAAATCCTCAGACCGGCCCGTCTGGGATCAGTTCAGCAGATCGTCTTGATCAGGCCTACACGTCTAACTGCATCGAGTAGCCG
>JAOVVB010000026.1:10403297-10437327 GCA_028570985.1 Heterobranchus longifilis
CACTTGAAGTCATTTACGGATCAGTAAATGAAACAGTTAAGGCTCTGGGTTACTGATCGGAATGTCGAGGGTTCAACCCCAAGCATTGCCAAGCTGCCACTGTTGATCCCTTAAGCAAGGAACCAAGTTGAACGCTATCTGCTCCAGGGGTGCTGTATTCCCCTGTAATTTCAATCTGCTGTAAGGTACATGCGCCAAATTGAATCTTAATTTGCACAAGTTTTGGGGTGTTAAAGGTGTTCCTGGGAGGTCAGTGTTTCAGACGTGAAACAAAATCAAAAGTCCCAGTTTGACTTGAACAGCCCTTGTATTATGGATTGTAATTTCTAAAACGCGAAAACTGTATTTTTCCTTTAAACACCCTGCAGAGTCGGCAGAGAAGTGGAATTTCTCATAGAGTATTCATAAATATTAATAGCTTTCCGTAAAAAAATAAACAAAAAGACACGTCCCATCTGTGGCGCCATCTGTATTCACAAGTCTGTTTAGTTATTGAAGCGTATTTTTAGACATGAATTCCTCTATATACACTGAATTGAAATGTTTATGATCCTTTGTGCCATAATATTAGATTTCTGTGTGCATATTCAGACATTGCATTGACATGTGCATTAGTGGTAGACACTACACGGATTACAAATAAGTGTGAAAGTAAACACTTGTACAATGCAACTACAAAGACAGAGTAAATAAACATCATATATTTCAGAAGGAGATTCGATTTTTTTAGCTATTGATATACTGTATTGGAATAATAAAAAACATCTGTGAAACATAAAACAATATATTGTCCAAAGGGCATACAAACTTTTATACTTAAATGTAAATGCACATGTCTGTACCTCTCATCTAAAAGCTCTTTATGTAAAACGATCCTTCCGAATACATGGCTTAAACCAAATGGTTCCTGTGCAAACAAAAGTCTATAGTTCCCTGATTTTCATCTGAACGTCCACTGTCACTTACACGACACTACTACCATTAACAAGGTCAAAACCTGTATTATTTGACCTTCTAAACTGACATCCCGAACACACCGCTACTTTGCATTAAGATAAAGCTAAGCTGGCTCCTTTGCTGCACCATCAGGTACGTTCCTGTATCAAACTATGAAAGATATATTAGAACAGGAAATGTGAACGTACATACTGAATGTTTAAAAAATCGGAATCACTCTCCATCGTTCCTTAGCATCTTTAACTCCTTCTCTAACGATCCTGAGTCAGCACTCTGAGACCCATTTCCTCCCACAACATTCAAACACATGATATAAAACAGTGAGCGTCCATGCCAGTAATAAAGGACCCTCTTAAAAACAGCAGGAAGTGCACGTCAGCCGAGCGCGATCTGGTCTCCATCCAGAACTGAGCCTTGGTGACCTGACCTGACCTGAGGGACAGAAATGACACAGGCTGAGGGTGCTTCTTGCTACTAAAGAGGCGCGTAAAGAGGAGTGTGTGTGATAAGTGTGACAGATACGCTGTAAATGGATTTCTGGGATTTATCATTGTAGTGAAGTCAGCTTCTGTGGTGAGCCTCCTGTTTTAGATCATTTCACACTGAGCTAAATATTAATTTCAGCTTTCGGGGTCCAGAGCACATGTGGAAATCAGTTCTTGGCTAGAAAACAGGTACATAATACTGTACTTGCTACTATATGAACTAAATACAGAAGGCAAAAATTATTAAGTAATTGTACTGAAGTAGTATATTGTAAAATTTACAAAAACAGTTTTTACTCCTTTTATTTTCATTATGACCTTCAAAGTCATCTTTCAAAGTCACAGGATGAAATGATGAGTTGTCTCTTTTGCAACAGAAAAAATGTAAGTGTCTAAAATGCACAAGCAAACACACACGGAAAAAAAAATTAAGCTGATGGAAAATCAGAGCTCACCAGTACTCCTCAGTGGCTCCTCCACGCTCATACACAGGGCCCTCAAGCTCACGTAGCCCAGGGAAGATGCTCTCATGGTGGATGATGATAGTCTTGATCAGCTCGTTCACATGGGCCTGGCAAGAGACCTGGTCATGACCCTCAGGCACAGACATGAGTGTGGGACCAAAGCAGATGGCCAGGTTATAGGGGTCCATCATGTTGTCCTCACTGTACTGGGACAGGCTGGACAAAAAAAAAAAAAAAAAAAATGAAGAAAATAATTTGCAGGTTGCAGGTAGAATGGGTGAAAAGTATTCCTTTGTTTTGCAGTAAGCAAGATTGAAATAAATACAAAAATATAATAATAATAATAATAATAATAATAATAATTTTTAGAACCAGGTCAAGGAAATGTCACTATAGATCCTTTTTTGATCTGAGATCAAATTAACAAGAGGCTTTTTATCATAAAAACATCTCATAATAATAATAATAATAATAATAATAATAATGGGAATCGAGAATTATTAAAATAAACATAAAGAATAAAAAAAGAAATAAAAAATGAGGAAAAGAGAAAGAGAGAGAGAGAGATGAAGAGAGAAAGAAAAAAAAAAGAAGAAACAAACACATCCTTGTCCCCAGTAGTTTTTGGCTGGCACTCTTATGCTCCATCTTTTTGCTCATCTTTAAAATATTTGTGCTGCATACAAATAGTTCTCCTTTTATTATATTCAAGAAATATTTTTTAAATGCCCAAAACCTGTCATTATCACAGAATCTCGATTAATATATACAGTAAATCAGCAAATGTGCCAGATTTAAGAGACACACCCTTTTTCAAACATTTAACCTTGAATATGAAAGTTCATTATGCCTGAGGCAGAGACAATGCTGTGTGATTGTCCTTGGGGAAATTACGCTCGTTTAGCACATTTCTCACTGTCCCACAGCGCACTATATTGTTATCGTGATCTGTGATGAAACCATGAGTCAGACAGGGCTGTAGTGAATCAGACACACAGGGAGGAGGTGGCTAGGGCACTGGGGTCAAACAAATCCATATGGAGATGCCCTGGGTTGAGATTTATGAGTGGTACAACCACTTCCTTTTCTTCCTTTTCCTCTTTTACTTGTTTTTTTTTTCTGTCCCATAATTGGGCACATTTTAGAGCTAGACCCCATATTTGGAAGTTATTAGAAGCACAAGGCTGATTAGACTGGTTGTGCTTAAAGGAATGTGTATAAGCGCACTCCCTAACCACACAGTTAAAAGACTGGATGTACCACACCTGGTCTTTTTTCAATCATTTCTAACTTGAGCAGTTTAGATGAACCTACACTGAGGTGAAAGATGACAAAATAAATGTACTTTGTTAATAACTGTACTTAAGTAAATACATCTCACATCTGTACTCATTTACTTGAGTAGTTTTATTAGAAGCCACTACGGCATAGGGAAATATCTGTACTTTTACTTCACTGAATTTTGCATGTCATTGCATTGCATGATGTGTAATATCTGAAAGTGGGAATCTCGCCACCTGCTGACCATTATGCGTAATTGAATTTCCTTTGTGTAATTGTTACACGTTTCTAAAATCAGAAGGGGAGCTGGTTGCAAGCAGCAATGAGTCCAGAACAGTCAGGAAGCGGAGAGAGAGAGAAAGAGAGAGAGAGAGAGAGAAAGTATTTTACTATTTAAAGGCTGCTGTGAGTTACTACAAGCTCAGTACTTTGATACTTAAATACATTTTTGAAGTCGAGTACTTTGTACTTTTACTCAAGTAGACATGCAAAATGGAGGACTTCTACTTTTACTTGAGTAATATTTGACTCTGAATTATATTATACTATTGAATTATTTTCTACTTTTATTTGGTCCCACCACTATAGCACAGATTCCTGATCCTGAAAATACAAGAGTGGAAGGTGAAGGTTGTCTTTTGCTGTTGTAGGCCATCTGCATCTAGTGCTTCCGGAGATGCTTTCCTGCTCATCAAAGGTTATTTGAGTCACTGTAGACTTCCTGCCAGCTTGAACCAGCTTGGCGTTTCTCTTTTAACCATTGACATTTGGAGCAATGTATTTTTTTTTTTTAACTTGCTTTAATTTGCATTTTTATTGAGCAACCTTTCCTTTACCCTTCGAACCTTGTCCTATCAATAAGACACTATTAACACTTATTGATTTTTTTTCTTGCTATGTACACATGATTGTGATGCTAATTATACAAAAGCAAGTATATGTTGATATGCAAGCGAGGTTAAAAAGATATTCAAAGATTCAAAGTTGCAGCTTTATAGAGCCTTTCTGTCACTAGACTATTATAGTCGAGCAAACTGAGGACTCTTTCAGCAAGGAAGCAGCCTGAAAGCAACATTATACCTCTCTATCCTTTTATCCCACTCTCTTTCTCTCTTTTACCCCTCACTCTGGCTCTGATATCTGGCCTGGAGAGGCTTTTGTCTATTGGGGAAACCACACAGTTCTGCACACACATAAGCCATTAGCTGGAGCAAAAGCAAAACCATATCAAAGCATGGGATAGGAATAGAAGCATTATAAAGAGCCTTGACTTCAGCATGGACCTGTATTTCTTCCAGAAAAAGAAAGAAAAAGGAACAAAGTATACCTTATAATAAAACATTATAAAGCACATAGGTTCAGTTTTAGAAATCCAAAGCTGTGGTCTACCAAGCAAAGGTTGACAGGCTGACCAATCCCACTGGAGTCCAGCTCCAGTTTCGGCTCTAAATCACAAATTAACCGCAGACACGAACGGTGACCTCATTTGCTTTTAAACCTGGCCCATATGTACAAAACATCTGTCACAGTGCTGATCTAGGATCAGCTCCAACTGACCAGAAGCGAGAACTGAGAACGTGATCGTAAATCAGTGAAAAGCACTTACTGGTTGAGGAACGCGAACAGGTATCGCATGATGACCAGGGTGTGACTGGGAAGAGACAGGAGGACCTTGTGGATGTGCGCAGCTCGATCCTGGAGGTTCTCCATGGCTGCAGGGGCACAATCAGGGCAGTCAGTTTTTACATTAAAACAGCAGGTCAAACACACCAATGTTCCCTGCAGCAAATAGATGCCAAACAAAACTAACAGAATAGTGAGCAGAATGTTTGTTCTCTGAAATACGGTGACCAAAGTGTTTTACAAACCCCTTTTTAATAATACTGCTACACCATACAGACACACCATGAGAGGAAAATGGAATTAGGATTGATAGCTTTTGTCTTGCTCAGCATGTATAGAAGATTCATTGTTCTCTATTTTTGTGAAAAGCTAGTAAATGATAGATGATAGTCAGATTTAATCATTGTCCAGCTACAAAAGTTTGAATAGTGACTTTTTGTTTTTTAACTTTCTCCATATTTTTGTATGCAAAATTTGGTTATAGCTTGCAGGAGTAAGGGATTTATCTCCACTGCCTCTATTTGCCTTATCTCGTTCATGCCTTTCTTTTTCAATTTTGAGAACAAAATTTACATTTTAGACAACAAAATACATGGAGAACACAGATGGAGTAAATACAAGGGGCGTTCAAGTCAAACCGGGACTTTTGATTGTGCAGAATAACTTAACACAGTTATAAAACTTCAAACTGCCTTTATTTCTTTATACAATCCCCTACACCACGAATGCACATCCCAGCATTTCACTAGTCCTTGGATACCATCAAGGTAGAAAGATTTCTCAGCAGGATCAGACTGCCTGCATTAGGTCTAAAACTGTGGCATCTCAGGGTCCAAATATGTGAAAATAGCTTGGATCAAGTCAGGCCTGTGTGGAGGATGCGGCAATAACTTCTAGCCGAGTTCCTATAATGTGCAAGTGGTGCAGAACAGAACGCTTGCTGAAGGTTCATGAAAACGACTGTAGTGGGATCCGAGCCATCTTGGCCGGGGTCGTCATTCATCGACAGAGGGTATTCTTTAAAATGTTTGCACCATTCAAATGGTTTACTGCCTCATCTCATCACTGTCCTTCTGTACTGTGCTTGAAGTCATATTGCTACATCGCTCATGCATTATCTACTACAATTTACTTTTGTAAAGCATGGATCCTGATCATAAGTGTTACGGTGTAATTTTATTTGTAATCTCCAACAGTAATGATGCTTTAAATCCATTTAGATCCATAAAAATTCAAACATCTTCAATTTCAAGTAACATGAACCATAATGGTTTCCTGTAAACTGTTTACAGTGGTTAGTGCTTAAAATATACTAAATTATGGTGTAGTGAGTATTTCTAAAAAAAACCAAAAAAAAACAAATATAAAAACAAACAAAAGAAAAATAAAGGGAAAAATAAATTACATTACATAAACTTATTCTGATCTTATTAGAAGGAAAAAAAAAACCACTTGGATGACAAGACGAGGTATGTGGGATCTTACACATTCCGATTAGGATTTTTTTATTTATTTATTATTATACATTATATATAGTTAATTATAAAGAAAAATTGAACAGCAATCTAACACATTGAGATTTGTTCTGCCTGAAGTGGTGTGGAGTGTGAGGAAGTAAAAGGGGCGAAGTTCACACTCACAGACACAGGTCATGAGGTCATGGAACACCTCCTTCGGGAACAGGGCGTTTTCTAATCCTCTGAAGTAAAGTTTAAGGACGCCGGCGATGGAGTCCATGTCGTGATCGTTCTGATCTCCTGCCAAAGGATCCTCACCTGAGAAAGAGAGTGCGTGTGTGTGTGTGTGAGAGAGAGAGAGAGAGAGTGCTAGGATTAATTCTGGCAACTGAATATAGTGAGTCATCCATTTCATAATGCTGAGAGCTACAAAAAATAAGGAGAAAGGAGAGAGTTGGATCAGATCATCTTACCTCTCTCAAAGGCGTTCTTAATGTCGTTGACCTCCACTTGTGAGCCAGACACTCGGAAAATGCCCTCATGGTGCAGGCCTGCAGACGAAGTGACATCATCTTAGTCGCATTTCCAAGTAAGGAATCCTCATAGACCTTCTTCATTCAGTTTTCACTTCACTAGCGAGTTTTAGGTTTTTGATAAGATTTGCAGGGCTTGAACTACAATTCATTTCAGAAAGATTGATTAAGCAATGCTCAAAGCCAAACCACAGTTTTTTTTGGGGCTGTTCTAAATGAAAATTTATGAGCTACAGTATTAAATGGTTCTGGTGTACAGAGCAGACATGGTGATTAATGAACCGTATTGAACATTTTGTTCATTTGGACAGGGAGGGAAACAGGAGCTGCAGCCAGGAGCAAGAAAAGAGAGAGAGAGAGAGAGAGAGAGAGAGAGAGACATTACCGTGTCGGCTGATGAAGCGAATACAGCTCTCTACGATCAGCGGTATGACCTGAACGGATTCCTAAATAAATTGAAGAAAATAAAGAGTGGTCAGAAAGAGGAGAGATATGAGAAGGGTTGAAAAAAACATTTTTTTTTACGAACAAGGACCCCTGTTAAAGATCCGGGCATTAAAAGTGTAATAATATTTGTGAAGGGATAGAGGTTTCAGACCAGGAAAGGGGAAAAGCAGCAAGCTCCGAATCCATGGGGGGAAAAAAGGGGGCTACTGAATGTGGTGGTTGCTAGGAGACCGCTTCTTTTCACAGCTTCCTTTTGTTTGTTTGGGAAAAGCGGAAATGGCTGATCGAGATGGAATTTGGGGCACGTCGGGCTCGGTGGAGGTCATGCCAAGACACACACTCGTACACACACTGGCTCGATTCAGTCAGGGTGTACTGGTTTTAAGTAGGCACATACGGTATATGTATAGATATTCATTTCTGACAGGTTCTTACCTGCAGGGAATATGTGGCCACAGAGCTCTTTTGTGGCTTTGTTTTATACTGAAGATCAGATCTGGGCATCTACAGTATTTTTCAAGGGGACCAAATCAAAAATGTATTTTTTTTAAATGAGAAAAAAAAAAAACAATCCACAATCGAGTCATGATGAAACCAAAAAAAAATAAAAAATGAAATCCCTACAAAAGATGCTAGCGTGATTGCAAACACAATGTATGACTTGTCCTTATTTTCATAATTAAGATAAGATGTTCCTGAGCTGACAGCTGAGGGTTAAGGGTCTTGCTCAAGGGCCCAACAGGAACAACTTGGTCCCAGGTTCAAAATCGTAGGATTGCTATCTGAAACTCCCACTTTTCAATCACAGTTAATAGTCTCCGATTGCGTTACAGTATGTTTACAGAGATGACACAATTTACATAAGATAGATAGATAGATAGATAGATAGATAGATAGATAGATAGATAGATAGATAGATAAACAAGGGGAAACCAGCATTGAAGACAAACCATGCAGAGGGAGAGTATTAACAGTGACAAAGGGGATTTTTTAAGGAGATTCAAGAGTTGGGATCAACAATGGTGCGAATGCATGATTATGATGTAAACTATGTTGAGTAGAGAAAGACTTACTCTACAAATATGTGGAATTTGAACACCCTATATCAGTTACTAAATAAGTTATGACCTTTTTGCATTACGTTCAGTACAGCACGTATTCTACTGACTGATAGGTGTTGTTTTTTTTTTTCTTTTTCTGACTTCAGCATGATATTGTGAATTTTATGGCCTTAATGTGTTTTTTTTATTATTATGGTTTTTCTGAATTTTATTTTTTACAATCTAATTATTGTTTATATATTATTTTATTATTTTGTTTTTAGTGTAAAGTGTCCTTGGGTGTATTTAAAGGGTTTTATAGGTATAATGCATTATTATTATTATTATTATTATTATTATTGTTATTATTATTATTGTTGTTGTTGATTATAGTGGTTTATCCTCTATACTAATCATGATGATATTTTCAAATCAGGCTTGCTTTAGATCCCTTTTTTGACCGCGTCAATGGAATAGATAGATTGACGATATGTAGCATATTCACAATCAAACTGACAGATTCACAATATGAACATTATGACACATATGACATTGTCTGTAATGCACTCATCTCATCCCTAGGGGGCGACATGAACATTGGGCTATTCGGATTTCATGCACAAATATGAGATTTTGTGCTTTTCTTTTGTTTTCTCCGTCTGCAATTTGTGTTTGGATAAAGAGACAGAGGAAAGAGGTTAGCCAAATTAATCTCACAAGATTTACCGATGATTACAGGATGGCACTGCCAGGAAGACAAGGAGACGGTGTATGGGGACAGTGTGTGCCCGATACCTCGCCCCCTTCAGAATTACACTAGTATGTCTGTGGGGATTTTATTCCAGGCTCGGTGAGGGACTTTTGCAGCCTTCGGGGGAAAAAAGTAATACCAAGTGGCACAGGAGGTGTAACAGTATGTGTTTTCGAGTTGATGAGGCACATACAGAAAAGGTGGAGCAAATGGGCTCAGTGGGGCACTGTGATTAGCGGAGGAGCTCACGCAAACACGTACGCACACACCGGGAGCCAGACATTACCTGTTTTTTCATGGTCGAGTTCCTCCCTCCGCTGAAGTCCATGAGAAAGAGAGAGACACAGAGACAGATGATGATCATTTTCACTCCATGCTGCTCCCATTTCACTACACACATGTGCATCTATAGCCCTTAACCACTACAAATTATCCTCTAGAGTGTAGCCCTATTTTTACACACACACACACACACACACACACACACACACACACACACACAAACAATCACAAAGAGCCACAACCAGGGGCTAATGTGAAAGAAAAAAAGTGCTGCTGTGCTGCCTTATCCTATTTCTCTGTTCCAAAATGAATCAATCAGCTGCTTTAAATAAATACGTCTAGACTAGATATTTATGATATAAACTACACATCAAAAGAAAACATCTGGCTGATATTAGGCTACTCCTGAGATTCATTAGTATGCGTGTACCACACCTACCTGGCAAGGCAACAGTCAGTCTTTTGACCTGGAGAGAGAGAGAGAGAGAGAGAGAGAGAGAGAGGTGTGTGTTAGTTAAACAGATGAATTCAGGAGAACAGGATATCTTTCTTCCTTCCTTCTTCCTCTCGGACTTCCTGCTTTAGGATCCACATCACCTTGGATAAAGTGCTAAAAAAAAAAAAAAAAAACACCCTCCTCAACCCTCCCTCTCACCACACACTCACACACTCTATCTACACAGATGCTAGACAAAGAGACATACACATATACCTCCTAACCCATCTCTCATGATACAATGCTAAGCAACACACACACACATGCGCTTTAGTCACGCCACCGTGAGCTAGCTTCCTCCTGAATTAGTACGCTTCTATACACCCAGGTGCTTCTAAATTCAAATGAACATGCAACCAGACAAACATCAATTAAAGCCGTGTCTGCCGATCACCCAGCATGCACTGCAGCATCTTCAGGGTCTAAATGGGCAAGTAACCGAGCATCTCTCTCACGACTGTCTACACTCGACAAGCCCGCACGTACAGTAATGACAGTCATTAGCATCTAGACATCTAGTGTAGCCGTAAGGAACGCGACGCCGCTGTGCCGCGCACTCATCACACACTCGAGGATCGTAACAGTATGAGCAAACTTTTCTGCCTCTTCCATCTGTTCCGGTCTACACCATCACAAATCCTCCCTGCTGACTCCGTAGGACCGGAGGAATGAGAGTGGGAGGTGAGACAGAAAAACAGAGAGACAGGAGATGAAATCTGCCTCTCCTCAAATAGCTTACTATTCTCCAACTCCCTTCTTTCTCTCGGACTCCCTCGCTATTTCAGACTAGCATAAACACGTACTGGACAGTAGCGTCCGAAAGTCTGCAGGAGTCAAGAGTGCACCGCGTAGAACTGTTTTGCATTACATCAGTTAGGAAAGTTTAATTGTGTAAGGCTGAGGCAAGGGAAAATGTTAAAAGTACGCCCATGCACGTGAGAAGCTGTGCATTACATTTTGTCATGCTGTAATAGTTGACTTGGAGTTTACTGTCCTCAACAGGCCTTTTAATTAAACCTGATGTAGTTTTTGCTGATACAGTAAGTGTGACATAAATCTGTTTTTTTTCACTACGCACAATTATCCATTATGACAAAGTATTGGACAATCAAGTAGACAACTTATATTAAAATTAATTCTCTATGACCAAAAAAGTGTATTCACTTTGATCACATATTAGTCAATATCAAATATACCACAGTGCTTGTAAATTCATGAATATAATTGGTCTGATTGTTCTTTTATCAGTGGTTTATAACAGCAGCTTGGACACACGTGCCATTTGCGCACACACACACTACGGGCAATTTGGGGAAGCCAATTAGCCTAACATGCAGGTCTTTGAAAGGAAACCGGAGTACCCTCCAAGCACAGGGAGAAGATGCAAACTCCATGCACACAGAGACGGGAATCGAGCCTGGCCGGGACTCGAACCCGGACCCTGGAGGTGCAAGGCGACAGTTTATTTCATTATTTATTTATGTTTAAAAATCTAATACGGTTCACAGACTGTTATTAAAAAAAGTTGAGTGATTTTTTTTTGTTAACCCTTTGATCTCATAATCTTTTCGGCCATTTTGTTTTTACCATTCCTATGTTAAAAAGTCACCACCTGGATTTAACTACACAAACAGTTAAAAGACCTCCTTTGTCCTAATACGATTCAGCTAGAAACAAGTCGTTTAACCTCCGCGTTTCTTAAACAAGCATGTGAGAAGATCATCATCCTGTGCTCATGATAAGTATGTTCCTCTGTTTCAGAAGAGGTAAATTATTGTCCTGCATCAAGCAAAGACACAACAACTTAGGAGATGAAACTACTGAGACTGGGTTAAGAACTTTATTAGAACCCAGTTTAATAGATTTCTTTTCCTCCCTGATGGCACGGCCATATTCCATGATGACAATGTCAGGTCTCAATTCACAGACGTCAAATAGTGAGAGAGTGATCCAGGGAGCACGAGACATCATTCTCACACATGGACTGACCACCACAGAGTCCAGACCTTAAAACCATCCCGAGTCACTGGGACGTGCCGGAGAAGACTTTTCACACAGCGGCCCGTCTCTCCTATTATAAGCACATGATCTTGGAAAGGAAATGAACGTGATGCTGGATGGAAAAATTAAATTTTGTAACATTGAACAAGCTTATGGAAATGGTAGACGCCGCGGCGAAAGCGTGCGGTAATCAAAAGAAAAAGGCGGTAAAAATGAAATGTTGAGTGTGTGACCTTTTTTTTCTTTTTTTCCACTGGGCCAACGAGATACATTTTTATTTCTTCTTAGTCAACTACATAAACACAGTTATGTGTTATTTATGGTTGTTTCTATGACAAAAAAAAACAAGAAGAAGAAGAAAAAAAAGAGAATTTTTTTTTTGTCCGTCATTTTCGCAATGTCATTCCCGTAATCCGGTGGTGGTGACGTTTACACATTTACATGTAATCAGAACTTTGTCTCTACATGACTACATATCCGAACACACAGTCTGATGTCTGAAGCCTCCCTCATCAAAACACACTGAAACAACGTCCATGTAAGGTCATTTTCTATTCATATTTTTCACAATTATTTGATTTGATTTTCTATATCGGACGTTGAACAATGTTGCGTTTCCGGGATCAGATCCGTGAGATCTAATCGAGATTTAAGTGTAAAAAAAAAAAAAATTCTTGTGAATGAAAAGTGAGTGCTTTAAAACCTAAAGACGTCCGGCATGTTTTATTCCCACCATAATCCGTCCTCCAGTCTGTACTGTTTTTTTTTTTTTTTTTTAAGAAATGAACACACAAAATATGCAAAAATGTAACAAATTCATTCAGAATACATACGCAGAAAAAAAAAGGATCTCAAAAACTGATAAAAACGTTATCTCTTAATGACGAACGTGGAATAATAACCCAATTAATACTGCATTCCGTGCGCTCTCTTATCGTCCTCAGTCCTTTCAGCTAATCAGAATACAATTCCTCTGACTTATATTAAACACGCAAGAGTGATGGAATTGTATCGGAGGGATACGATTTGGTTTTTGAATATGATTTTGTTTTGCATAATTGATGGATCTTCGCGCGCGCAAACGTCTGAATCGCGCGGAAAACAGTACGACTGCTCCCAATCGCAGGAGTTATAAATATATAAATATATAAATGTATAAATACTTGAATATGGGTACGCTGGGAACGCTGGAGGAAATGAGACAAAGTTGTGATTAAAAGTTGTCCAGGCACACACACACACACACACACACACAAAGACACACACAAAGCAGAAGAATATGGTAATGATAACGGAATGCATTATAGTTGAAAGGAAATGTGCATGTCCCACTCAGAGGGATGCAGATATCACGGCAGCACATCTTATACGTTTCCACTTTGCGATTTTCACCGGTGGAAATACGGAAGCGTTCTATCGGAGCGTGACGTGAGAGATACTAAATGTTTCATTACTCCGGTAATATGTTCTGAACGGCGGCCTCGGCGTGACGCGCATGAGAATTGCGCCGTCCCATCGTCCGTCTGCTAAACAGCAGCGTCCAGGGTTTGGCTTGGCTTCAATCGGCCAATTAATGTCCCCGGCAATGAGAGCTGCGATGAACAGAGGATTCAATTACATCATCCTGCTGATGGAGGGGAAAAACATGCTTTTTTCCCCCTCCTATACTCACACACACACGACAAGAAAAAAAAATAAATCAGGAAAAGTTTTAAATCTAATTAGCACCATTGCACTTGGGTTTGATGCCAAAATATGGATTGAATTAAAAGTCCTGTGTATATACATCATGCCAAAAGGAAAAAAAAAAAAATATCTGCTCCCCTTCAGCTCGGCTCTTCTCAGCACCATTACACCGCTTTCCATTCGGACGGAGCCAAACAGATTGTCTCGCCTCGCTCCTTCTTCCAAGTACGTTATTTTTGGGGGGGAAACAGACGGATCTTGACAAACAGACAAGCGCTCCTGCTTGGCCCGGTGTGTGGAACCACACGGAACAACCTGGGGCTGTTTCAGGATGCGATACTTTTTACTTTGTAAAGAAATGAACCACATGGTTGAATGTTTCTCTGTGTGTGTGTGTGTCTTGGGTGATATGTTGTTTAGTGACACTTTCCTTTTTAACGGTACATACTGAGTGTGTCCATGTACACCTTTACGTTATTGATCATAGGTAGAAGATGGATGGATTTTTTTTATTGATCTGAAAGGAGAAAGTTGGGCTAATAGATACAGTAGATAGATATTTTAGGTGGATCATCTCATCTTCATCATCTTCTATACCACTTTATCCTGTATTCAGGGTCAAGGGGCCTGGAGCCTATCCCAGGAGGCTTAGGGCACAAGGCGGGGTACACCCTGGACAGGGTGCCAATCCATCCTGGAGGCAGAAGGCGACAGTGCTAACCACTACACCACCGTGCCACCTTAGGTGGATCACTAGATGAATAAATTGATGGATAATACATAGATGGATGAATGGATGAAAAGATGGATTGATGGATGATTAATAATTAGATAGACAGACAGAATGACAGAAAGATTGTTGATTGTTATAGAAGGATGGATGGATGCTAAATCAATAGATAAGTGGGAAATTAGTAAGTGTACTTTAGATTAGATACAGTAGATAGGATAGATAGATAGATAGATAAATAGATAGATAGATAGATAGATAGATGGGTGGATTGATAAATAAATGGATGGATATATATGGCAGATGAAAAGATATATAGAAATATTGTTATAGATAGATGGATATATACTGTACATACAGATAGATAGATACGGATGGTTGAACAGAGATGGATGGGTGAATGATATACAGACAGTGATGGATGGACGGATGGACGGATGGACAGATAGACAGAGACACATCACTCCTACACAGACTCATTGGTGAGAAATGACGAGCCCAGGCCGTGAGATTAATCAACATGCCACTCTAAATTCTCAGGAGACGCTCCGCACAAGTAATTAAGAACTTCACAAATTGGTTAGCGTGTTTTTTCTTTCTAAATGTGTTTAGAAAAGGTCAGTGTATTCGTCTTTTTGTTTAATTAAGAGCCCTGGCACAGCAATCTGTTTCGGCCCAGACAAAGAATAATGATGATTTAATTCCATTTCGTTTTAAGCATGATTTTCGCTTTTCCAGATGAGGCGTGAAAACATATCTCACCTGAAACAGGGCGCCAAGTCTTTGTACAGCACGAAACAAGACATTAATATTTGAATATTTTGCATCTGCCAGTTGTTGATTCTGTAAGACAAGATGTTGTGTCTGGTACAGGTGTGTGCTCTCAGTCTGAGGACTTATTTTACACTCCTCAATAAAATCTCAATAATCTCACGTTATGGGGACAGAGGCCACACCCCCTTCATGACACCACACCTTCTTTACTTAGACTGACCGAGGCCACGCCTCCTTCAAGCAAACTGACATCACACTCTCTTTAATTAGACATCGATCCTACACCTCTTTTTGTAGGCCGATAGATAGATAGATAGATAGATAGATAGATAGATAGATAGATAGATAGATAGATAGAAATTACACTTGGTGCACTTAGACTGACACACAGGCCACGCCTCCTTCAGTATGTCTGACACACACAGGCCACGCCTCCCTCAGCATGTCTGATATACGCGGGCCACACCTCCTTTAGTATGTATAACACACCCAGGCCACGCCTCCTTTTGTATGTTTAATACACACAGGCCACGCCTCCTTCAGTATGTCTGATATACACAGACCACGCCTCCTTCAGTATGTCTGACACACATAGTCCACGTCTCCTTCTGTATGTTTAATACACACAGTCCTCGCCTCCTTCTGTACGTCTGATATACGCGGGCCACACCTCCTTCAGTATGTCTGACACACAGGCCACGCCTCCTTCAGTATGTCTGACACACAGGCCACGCCTCCTTCAGTATGTCTGATATACGCAGGCCACACCTCCTTTAGCATATCTGACAGGCAGGTAATCCACAAAGGCTTTATTCAGACTGTCAGGCGGAGAAGCCGCACCACTCAGTGTACAGTATCAACATTAGGAAAGCTTAGAAGATAAACAGATAAACGGCGAGAGGTTGAGATTACGCTCATGATAAGACGATAACTAATAAGTAAACAGCATCTTTAAACAGGTTAAATACGCTTAGCGCAGAGACAAGCTCCAGATGAAAAATATTAGGCTTAGTGCCTGTATCGATATTGCGACATTCGTGCTGATGAAGCAGATGGTAAATACTCGCACCGATGAAGGATGACAGCGGAATATGCTGCAGCTTCTTTGAGTGATGACTGAATGCTTTGTGAAGGCTGAGCTCAGAGTGAAGGTAGAAATTTTCCCTCGCTCAGTACAAAAGCGACATCTTTTATTACAATAATAATAATAATAATAATAATAATAATAATAAAACTCTAAAGCCATAAGCAGTTATCTTGACTGATTCGTTAATCAGTAGCTTTCCCCAATTTAATGGTGCGCTGTTGGTCTAATTAAAGGTCAAAAGGCTAAGCCCAATCTCATGCAGAATTACAACGAGAAAGAGTGATTGAACTTTTAATTATGTCTGCACGCTCGGAGCCCCCTCACCACCCACCCGCTTCACCCTCACCTCAACCCTTCATACGAGATGGCTCAACTTAATGACGCCAGGAACCGAATTAGCATTTTAAAACAAACGCCCACTGGTGCTTAAATGCTTTTCCGATGACGTCGAGTGATCCTGAAAGGGCCACGTCCTAAACCACGCACTCTGCCCCAAACCATGTGCTTGGCTTCAGGATGCAGATGCACAAAGACTGAAACCCACTCGCTACCATCTCTCATCTTTTCTTTAACCAGTTTTACACCTCTGGCTACACAACCGCAGCGGTGTGGGCTGCGTCCCAAACCGCAGACGGAAGAAACACGTTGCTTACTTGTAAACCCTTACTCATCGGGAAGCGCTGTTGTAGTAGTGTAGAACGTTTAAGGATTACGTTCATACAGTCTTTGTGTCCTTAACCACCTTGTTAAACAGTATGTTAATGGCAATCTATTCAGCAGGGATGCCCTCCAGGGAGCGCCCTCAATTTGGCACGATCAATACAACCATGTCGATCAAAAGTAATTAACCCCTTCAAAAATAAAATGGCCTTGAACCTACTGCAGAAATCACTATAATGGGGGAACTTTTCTGATTCAGCAAAAAAAAACACCCTCCGAATCTCTCTCTCGGGTGCAGGCTCAATTTTGTACACACACACACACCCACAAAATGTATATCAAAACAGGTGGCCGGGTCTGCGGCCTTGTTTAAGCTTTAAACTGAGAAGATTGGTCGAACCGTTTGGAAGCTATCAAGGGTTGTTTGGGACCTGACAAAAAAACGGATTTTCACGTGCATTCTGGTGTCAGGTTACATTATTAGTAGGTGAGTAAGACATGTAGCCACAGGTGTTGCTAAGACAACCAGGCCAAACCACGCCCGCTCCCTTCACACACACACACACACACACACACACACACACACACACACAAAGGAGAAGTGAACGTCCCCATCTCAGTAACCATATGGCCTACTGATAAACCCTTTTCACCATTTTGACCATGAAAACTGATGTATCTATACATCTCTACTTCACAGTTTCTCCAGAAATTGTCTCTAGTTCTATTTATCATACACAATTTAGGACTCAGCCATAAAGAAAACCAAAAAAACAGACTGGGATTTGTTCAAGTCTCCAATTAGGACGGCAGAAATTGGAAACCGTGTCATTATGGACAGTAAGATTTCAAATCGCCGCAAAGAGACACGAAGTGTACAAATTACACTGGGAAATTTGCTTCTGCGTTTTGAAGTCAATCAAAACCAGCTGACTGGTACCGAAAAACAAACAACTTTTCATCGTTATTATTTCAGGAAACTAGATAAGAGAAGCTGAACCACACATGACCTCCCGCCTGCAGACCGCACTAGAGATAGATAAAAAAAAAAGTCAAGAAGACTATTCCTCTATTAATCATGAGAAATAAAAAGTTTCTACCACTAATACTGTATTATCGAATACTTTCCATCTAGCAGGCCAGGCCATTTGGAATGAAAGCTCCTACAGAAATGAGAACCTTAGAGGAACCCTTTCCTTTTAGATTGTTAAGAGGATACCAACAAATGAGACACCCCTCCCACCATCACCACATAAACACAAGACATTGCTCTATGGAAATATTAATACCACATTTATTTAAAGATCCCACACATCCATCCACACTGAAGAACCTTTGAGGAACCCATTATGGAGAGTGGGTTTTACTGCTTGAATATCCCAGGTCTGCTCAGAAGAACGTTTTAGTCTGTGGTTCTTTGACCACTTGCTTCTTTTCTCCACCACAATCATTCTCCACCATTTGTTGGTTAACCTTTCTATTCGGATCTTCTTACCGAGTTCTCTGTAAGACCGACGGAAAAAGAATTAAAGATCCCTCGTTTGAAAGGCTTTTAAGAAAAACAAAGGTTCTTATCAATAGAAAGAGCTAATTGTGCTACATTTAATTCGCAATTTGAGCCGAGAACGCTAACGTCTTCTTACTAGCTTTCTCCATTTAACAGAATCCGATCCAGCTAATTAAAAATCCAAATTAGAGAGAGTCTAATAAGTTCCAAATAGATCCAGTTACAAAATGACTCGAGATATCTATTAGAGAAGAAAAGGCACGACCGGTCCTGCTTTCTCAGCGGGAAGGATGGCGTTTCGTCTTACCCTAGGACGGAGTAATGCTTTTTAATCAGGGTTATCAGCGGGACAGGAGAAGACGAAACCATGGCTATAAGGATCCAACGATAAATGGGAACTAATTGCAGTTATTACATTGTAAGGAGTAAAGTGAAAAATACGTATTTCTGAAAGGCTTTAATATATCCAAATAGGCCACTGTTCATGTTCTCACTGTAAATAAATAGCAATGAACACAAGGCACTTGCTTTCCGTTGATGCTAAGATGAAGTGATCTGGAACGCCACCTGGTTGTTGATCAAAACTGACAATTTAAATGATTAAAAACGAGCTAAACTTTGTAGAATTGGTGGTTTGCACATGACATGTGGCACTAACCAGCTCAGAATTTGGGAACGCCAATTAGCATCTCATTGGACTGTGGAAGGAAAAACCAACCAAGCACGGGGTGAACATGCAAACTTCATGCACAAAGAGGCAGGAATTGAACTTAGCCGGAAATCGAACCCAGACCCTGGAGGTGCAAGGCGACAGTGTTAACCACTAAGCCACCATGCCGCCAACAATAATGGCTTTTTTTTTTTATTTCCGAGAGTTGAGTTTATAGATATCTGGAGACTATCCGTCAAATTGGTGGAGC
The DNA here is from genome assembly GCA_028570985.1 of Heterobranchus longifilis. Taxonomy (NCBI): domain Eukaryota; kingdom Metazoa; phylum Chordata; class Actinopteri; order Siluriformes; family Clariidae; genus Heterobranchus; species Heterobranchus longifilis. The sequence continues at coordinate 10,422,479 of JAOVVB010000026.1, forward strand.
AAATTAATTGCCAAGAAGTTGCAATCAAACACCAAGGGTCAGACGTGTTTGGGTAAACGTCTGGAGTTTGCACTATAGTTCAAATTTAAACTTCCGGCTCATTTTGGAAGCACTGTTCATATCATATCATTCAAAGTGCAGTACTGTGCAAAAGTCTTGAACCCCCACCCCCTGTTTCTTCATATTTTCTTTCCAAAGAGCCAGACTTTCTTGTATTTTTAATGCAGTGTTCGGGAATAGTTCTCCAGGTTTCCTGAAAGACTTTTTCCGGCTCCCATTTTTGGTCCAGTCCCAGAGCACTCGCGTTTCAGAGGAGTTTTTTTGTTGAAGCCACTCAGTGGCCTATGAATTATTTAAGTCCTTAAAAAACATCCAAGTTAAAGCATGAACCAACGAGAAACAGGTGCAGATGATGACATGTGATCAGGCCGGTGATTAGTTTAGCGGTGATGCTGAAGGCTGAGTGTTTGGAACAGACGAGAGGGGAAATGAGGTCGCTGCCGAGGTTGTCACTGTACATAAATCACCACATTTTAAAATAGTATCTTTAGGCACTTTGCACAGTGCCATGTTATTAATATTATATAACATTCCCATTTTATTGTTAATTGAATTTACATCATTTAATTGACTTTAATATGATGAATTACTGTGAGAGCTGGCTCAGAATTTCACACGGTACCTTATGTCGTTTTCCTTTATCTTCCTTGTTCAACAAAACCGAACTTGTTTGTGACCTTTTATTTTGTGCAACTGAGTAAAAACGACTGCGGCGCCTCAGAAGCTCATCGACTTTTACGATTCCATGTATTAGCCAAATGGCAGAAATGTTCTTACAATGATTCTCGTGTCAGGACATATTGAGAATTGTGTGTCGCGCTTCGCAGAGCGAACGAGCTCGAAGTACAAAATGAGCAGCCACACGGCAGTACTGGTTTATCGCTCTGAGAGATTAATATAAAGGTCACATTACTCTGTGTGTGTGTGTGTGTGTGTGTGTGTGTGCATGTGCGTGCATGCATTGGGTCGCACTGAATAAGCAAATTGAGAAAAACTGTGAAGCCGTGGTAGGTCTAATGTGGCAAGTCGTGGGGTTTCTTCCTTTACAAATGGATGCTGGATGATCATTTCTCCGTTTCAGTGGAAAAGAACATCAAAACTACTGAGAAACTTTTAGTCAATCAGGAGGAAACGACCATGGAAAAAAAAAAATCATATAAAAAGAGATAAAAATTCAGGGATTTTTTTTTTCCTCGCTTCCTCACCACAAAACCACTGGAACCCAAGAAAGCTTCCTGGGAAACAAACGAACACAGAAATCTCACAAAATAATCAAGTCAAGCTCGGGATCTGTGAAAATTTTCCCAGCGCCCTTGGGAAGGGGTCAGTCCTGGAAAGATGCCCGAGCTGAGCCGAGCCGTGCCAAGCCGTGCCAAGCCAAGCCGAGGCGTGACGGGCAGGTACGAGCGGGGTTTGGAAACCTGTGTAAATGTTTGTCTCCGCCAGAGCGCTAAAGGTCACGTCCTGCCCTGACCTCTACTGATTTACAACCATGAGTTTGCTTCCGATCGAGTGCAATTATGGAAAAAAAAACATGGGTGCACGGGAAACAAGCTGTACCATTCACAAATGTGTGTGTGTGTGTGTGTGTGTGTGTGTGTGTGTGTGTGTGTGTGATGCTGAACGGTTCAACCTGGAGGAAGATTTATGGCTCCCGCTGGCAGTAAATCTCACCGGAGACCCGCTGTTGCTCTCGCTTGCTAGTAAATATGCTGAGCGTGTAATCCAGGTCACGTGATTAAGCCATATGTGCTGATCAGGTTTAAGTAACCTATTTTAAATGTGTACTAAAAAGAAACCAATGCAATTTTTTTTTCTTTCTGATGTATGTGCAATGAGGAAGCATATTTATTACTCTATGCCAAGGTGAAATAAAGGTGAATGATGTTTTTTTTTTTTTGGTAAATTTGATCCAAAAAAGTGCAATCCTGTTTCCTTTAAATCTTATTTTAACTGAAAGAATTTTAAGGCTTTATTTCTGTTCGAGATCATTCCTGATGGCAAGCCTGAGGGAGGGCTGTTTTGACCCGTTTCCTGCTGCGTATGTCCACAAAACAGCTTAGTTTTACCGCTTTCGTTAGAGATGCTATAAACATCTGTCAGTTTATTATGCACTCATTTTTTTCCCTTTCTTTTAAAGTAAATTAAACATAAATTACAGCCTGCTACAAAAAAAGACGACTTTTCCATCCCGAAAAACTCAAACATTCAGGGCTGACACTGGAGACTCCTTCCAAAAAGGAAAAAAAAAGCGTCAACAAACCTCTTCTTTCTTTACACTTTAATACGAGTCCTGGAACATTCCAGACAAACCACAATCAAGAATCCGACGTACGGTTTAATTCCCACAAAGGTGCCTGATCTGTTTAAACTTTCATTACGTTCCCTTCGCACGTTTTTAACCCTGTTTCCTTGCGGATTGCTGCACGGGACACAGCGTACCACTGAAGAAGTATCGGATTACGGTTTCGGTTTGCGTGCTGTGCGTTTTGTGCCCTGGGGGCCGAGGCTCGATCCGCTCGCTGGTTTTTCCGCACATCCGAGCCAGCTTAGCGAGAACAGCTGCTTTGCACAAACACGAATAAACACCGCGGCAGCGGTGACAATGGACTCGCGGATGAGTTCTCGCTTTCTCTCTGACACACACGCCGCTGCATAAATATGAAACTCAGGCAGACGTAACGGCATAAAAGCCAACAAATGTTTTGACTTTCAGAGAAAATCACTCCGCTTATTAGGATGCTGAAAACGTTCAGCCGTTCTCAGGAGCACGTCAGAGGGACCTTGTCATATGAATGAAGTCATAATAAAAAGACGACGAGGGCTAGTCTTAATTACAGATTTGGCGAGTGTGAGACTGTTTACTCGCAGGTCACCTGTCTCGCTTTAAGTCTCTTGTGCGTGGCATTTAAAAAGAAAAAAAAATAACAGTAGAACCCATACAGTATACGACGTCCATCGCTGATCCTTCTTTCCAAGCTTTGATTTCTTTGGAGAAGCTGAAACCATGACTGTAGGTTTTTAACTCCGGGAAATGGGAAGTAAAGTTGTGAGTGCGGAGCTTTGGATTTTGAGCCATCAAGATGGTTGGGTTTGTTGTCTACCATGTCATACCTTTAAAACACTACCCAGCAGGAATCCGGGATGAGCGTTGTATTATTGTTGCAATGCTGCTGCAATATCGGGAAAGCATTGATTTTGAAAGTTAGAATGACTTTGATGTAATGACGTTAAGATAACTTTGAATGAACGACTCAAACTCAACTATTCAATCACACGCAACCTTAAAACATCAATCTAATTTTAAGCTTTGTTTTGAGCATTTAAGTTGCCTTTCACAAGATGCCTGACCACATCCATGCTTTTCTACGTTTCTAACTGGGTTCAGAAATCCGCTGTGCCGAGCCGAGGTGTGACGGGCAGGTAGGAGCTGGGTTTGGACACTTGGGTAAATGTTTGTCTCCGCCAGAGCAGAAAAGGTCACGTCTTGCCCTGACCTCCACCGATTTACAACGATGAGTCCACAGAAACAGGCTGCACCCTTCATAATTCTGTTGGCAGTATCTGGGCAATGCTGTTTTTGAAAGTTAGAATGATGCTGATAAAATGACATAAGGTTGAACAAACGGCCCAAATGCAACGTTTTACTTCAACCTTAAAAAAACAAAATTTTATGTTTATTTGACGCATTTAAGCTGCAAGCTAATGTCCATTCTGTACCGATGTGTTACGGAGAATCCGTTCAACGCTATCCCTTCGTCATGAGGTCAGCAGTGTTCTGACGTCATTTCATCAAAGTTATTCCAAGTTTTAAAAACAGCCTGATACCAATGTTGTCCCAACATCTGTAGGGTCACCAATTTAAAATCACCACAATGATTGGCAAGCAAATATTCTTGCTGGGAATTATTTCCAAAAACAGACTGGAATGATATTATCGTCAGAATCCTAACTGTACAATGAATTTTTCAAACTCTGGACCGCACCTTTCCTGACTCCTGATGTGGCGTCAAAACTCAATGTGGCTATGTCTGTTCGCTCTATATTTTTGTTTTAATGTCAGGAAGGCTAAACGAGTGTGTGGACAATCTTCAGAATCTATCCTGCTCTTAGCACGCATTCCTTGTATTAAGTTTAATGCCAAGAAATGATCACTTTTTTTAAAAAAAAAAGTACGAAACAAACACTCGAGACATGAGTAGGCACAACAAAGAACCCGGGACGTGGATGGACTTGAACGAGCCCGCCGTCTCCTCATCGTTTGCTCATTTTCTTTTCTTATTCACCTCGTGGCCTCCAGACTGGGCCTATGTCTTGAGAAAAAAAAAAATCAAGGTTGAGAAGCATTAATAAATCAGAATGCCGGACATAAGCGTGAAGTGGAGTGCTATATGAAGCGGTAGAGAGATATGATGATGGGTTCAAGGTGGCGGAGAGGTGCAGAAAGAGGAGATAGCTTCATGCTCGGACGTGCACAGACTGATAAAGCAAGACCACATTCGGCTCTGTAGGTGCTTCACCTAAAGCAGCCTGATGAATTTTGTATTAATGCCAAAAGAAAGCAGACTCGCTTCTGGACGGATTCAGGGAAATGGTTTCATTGGCATCTGGTCTTTGCTGGTGTTGTTCAGCTTCCAAAACCAGACCACAGTATGAGAATGAACTTTTTAGTGTTTTAGATGCTACAGAATAATACTGCATTTGCAGGATTATGTAATAGGAAAGTATGTAAGAATAAAAAATAAAAAAATAAAAAACTTTGGACTAAAGTCTAAAGTCACGATTTTCGAACCAAACACTGATTTCCGTTCCTGACGGCAAGTTAGAAAACGTTCTTTCAGCTTTCTTCCTCATTTCGCAACCCTTATCTAACACACCACTACTTACAACAACTGTAGACGCTAAAAGCTAACGTTAGCTGCAGCCATTTTACTCTGATGACTATTGCTGTATTGCTATATTGTTTTCCTGACATTCAAAGTCGAGTTTACAAGCTGTTGTGTAACAAATACGGCAGAGGTTATTAGCAGTCAATGCTAAGCAAAAGGGCACATTTTTACAAAGACAGAATCTTGGTTTATTATTTTAGCAACAAAACTGAGATAAAAGTTTTACCATATTTTTACCATCACAATTACTACCGTATATAAACAGGCTGTAAAAATGAGTCTATGAGATACATGTTGATATTTCTGACACGTTCTTCACACTCTCGTTATTACTCGATCTTCTTTTTTTTTTTTTTTTTTAAATAAGGCCATACTACTTAGTAACATATTCACCAGGTGTCAAAGCTAACCAGTTCAGTTTAAATCCTTTACTAAAAAATGGAAAGACACAGTGTTTGATTAGATGTTAATTCTACATTATCATGTATATTTAAAATGTTAATAGTCCTGACAAATTTGTGTCATTTTTCCTGTCGCTCTGTACCCAAGCTTCAAAGTGTAACCTAGCCGATCATATGAACCATGTGACTAGACGAGGGGGCAAACTTTCCAGTTCTGAAAAGTGAGTCCAATGTGGCAAAGTGCCAAAACATGCAGTTCCTCGAATGACCACTAGAAAGCTAGTCAATCCCCATAGACTCTTCTAGAAGTTTGCAGACTGGTACAAAAAACGGTTTTGGTATCTGTAGCTAGATTTCCCGTTCATATATTTACTGTACGTAACTCATCAGTTAAAATTACATCAAGCCATAAAATTATGCATAATTAGGAGCATGGCCGAATTGAGTGACAGCTGTATTGCAGGTGACGCACCGCTAGCTGTCTGCTATGCATCACTTTAGCTAACTGGAATCATTGTAGTTTAAGTTACCGTGAGAAAGGTGGGAGTTGACATGGGACGACGTGTAGGGTTTGAATTACGGAGTTCAATCAAATGCAAATTAACATTTGGGGTTTAGACAGTCGGCTCCTGCTAGGATGGTGATGATCAGAGTTCTCTCAGTTGAGCTTCAAAACAGGCTCTTCAGAAAACCTATGAGTGACGTCATGAAAACTTTGCCCAGTTTTTTGTATAGTCTCTGGTGGGCGATGAGTTATAAAAAAATTCACATCCCGTACAGCTGTCCTGAACGGCAGACATGTTTATTTCTGTTGGGCATTTTAACATGGGAACTGACTCACTTTTGGAGCCGACCTAGTGGTCATTCGAGGAACTGCACATTTTAGCCCTTCCGTGTTGGACTTGCTTTTCAGATCTGGAGGTTGTCACTTGGACTAAACTAACTAGTTAGACTTTTGTTGTTGGTCTTTAGACTATAATTTATTGAAAGATTAGATAATGTGGAAACACACTGAAGTTTAAACAGCTACTGATGCTAAGCATAATTAGCATGTATCTTTACAAGCATTTTTGCAACATGTCTAAAGAAACGGTTTATAATCCCAACAGCCGTGCCTCAGTTTCGATGTCTCTGTGTCCTCACTCTGCGCCTAAGCTAACCTATTTATGCTTATAATTTAGACAACTAGCATGAAGCGTTTTGTGGTTTATTTCAGGAATTTCGGCTAGTTCTTGATGCTAAGAATGACTGTAGCCTTTTTTTTTTTAAGGAAATTACCAACACGTCTGAGGTAAATGTGGATATAATATAGCAGTTTTGTCTTACTGTCCTCACATTATGCGTGTAAATGTTGACAAGCTAGTTAACTAAATCCTTAGCATTGTCTTTGCTGCTTCCCAGCTGCCTGTTATGTCATACTGTAAGTGTTATGTTAACTAGCTGAAGAGAGAGCACATAGTGTGTTTGGGCTGAGGAAGGTTCCACACACTTCAAAACACATAAAAGATCCTAGATTACAAAAAGTCACAATGCCATCTGTAGAAAACGCCAAAAAAGTAATTAGCTAAAAGCTTTGCTAAAGACGCTACTGCAGCTTGGCTAAACACCGAGGCAACTTTTGACAGTTTTATATCTGAAAACTTAATTCGGCAAAAAAAAATCGCACCTCATGTTTTGACGGCGCAACTTATTAACTCCGTCTTACACACCTGTGTATGTGGTGTTAGCGCGGGTTCGGGGGATTGAGAGCGAAAGAGAAAGAGAGAGAGAGAGAGAGAGAGAGAGAGAGATCTGAAGTTGCTTTAGATCTTTGCCTTTCTGCTTCACTATAAATCTCCAGAGAGACGGTTAGAAGCGAGAAAGACGTAATGCAAAAAAAATCAGAAAAGTCGTTTGTTTCTTTTAAGATGTGAGGACGTGAGGAAAAAACTCCTGTCAAATCGTATGTTTTATGAAAAAATGAGAAAGGGAGTAGGCGAGAGAGAGAGAGAGAGAGAGAGAGAGAGAGAGGGAGACTGGTGGACCCAAGCGGTTTGTTAGCGTCTGTCAGTAAAACGTCTGCGCCTCTATTTTGCGCTCGTACCTTTGTGCGTCCCTGATTGCCGGGTTCCTTTTGTTACTCCTGCAGATTTTCTATTAAAAGTGAAACGGGGGGTGCGGACGTGAAAGCGACAGCTCGTGTCAGGCAACAAACGTTACACAAACCAGGACCGTTAAATCACGTTTTTTTTTTTAAAGCACACCAAAACAATTTCAGGGACGTCTGGAGAACTGCTTTGAAATTAACGTTAAAAACTTCGCATAGACCGGCAACAATCTAGGACTTGAGCGGTTATTAGTTAATTATTACTTCTATTATTTATTTATTTATTATTACTTGCTATTACGTATTTTCAGCAACAGGCATGTGATTAAATGGCTGTTATTACAACGAAACAACGCAGCCCTTCTAAAAGCTTAATTGGCGAGCCAAGGGCAGATTTCGTCAGTTTTTTCTTTATTAGCAAACGTTCACGTTCAGGTGTGATGTTTCACTAGGAATGTGAAATATTTTGATCAGGAAAGTTGGTATAAGGAGATTGTAGCAAAAAAAAAAAAAATCTGACAGTGTTAAATAAATGTCTAGGTCTATACCAAGCAAAAAAAAACATATATATATACATGAGTATTAAACCATTACATTTAATAAAGGAAAAAAGACTGCTATTGTGAATGATTGAATAAAAAAAATATTTTAAAAACACAATAACTAGTAGCTAAAGTAACATTAGCTACGCTTGCATGGACAATATTTCTTCTATCCGATTGACATGATTCACTTTAGAGATTCCAGTTTAACTGTTTACATGGACGCTGATCTGATCAGATGTGTATTTATATGCTCACAACATTCAATCAGAATAAAACAATGTTTTCCTTAACATGCACAAAGTGGTTCTGTTCAAAATGAAGCATTTAGTCTTCCAGAAAGAGAAGAAAAAGACTCTCCAACTCACGTCAAGCTTAGCATAATTACCAATAAATCCCGCCTCCTGTGTTATGATTGGTTACAATGTTAATAATTACAAACATTAATATTTCATAGAAATCCATTATACATGAGTTCATTCAGGCGTCGTGTGTTTCTCTTAGTGAGTAAGAAGGCGTGGTCAAGGCGCATGAAGTGAAGTACTGTAGGTGTGGCCTATACACCTGTCAATTACAGTGAAGTAGGCGCGGTTTATACGCCTGCCGATTGCAGTGAAGTAGGTGTGGCTTAAATTCCTGTCATTTAGAGTGAAGAAGGTGCGGCCTGTATGCCTGTCAATTACAGTGAAGTAGGTGTGGCCTATACACCTGCCAATTACATTGAAGTAGGTGTGGCCTATATGCCTGTCAATTACAGTGAAGTAGGCGAGGCTTATACGCCTGCCAATTGCAGTGAAGTAGGTGTGGCTTATATGCCTGTCAATAACGTTGATATTGGCTGAATTAGCAAAACAACATACAGTTTCTCGAAACAAAGTAACAGAACCACGGAAATCAAAACCACGGTAAAACTGCTATTTTGAAACTGATATCAGCTGTTTGGGTTTCATGTGTCACATTTCCAAGTTAACACAGATTTAGAAATCCAGTGCAACACATCACAGTTTGCAGCTGTTCGAGAAAAAGAAACGTGCAAATTGAGTATGAACAACCTGATTTTTCTCTGATAGGAACGTCTTAAGTCAAAGCTGTAGAAACAACCTTCATGGAAAATGTCTTAATTTGCTCCCATGTTCTAGTAGACCGTGAGTCGCCCTTTTCCTATTTCCCACCATGAACCCACTGTACTGCATGTTCCAGTATGTAGTACTTGATATTTCATCATCATTTTTTCCCTCCATATTTTTCAGATTTTTTTCCTCCTCTAATTTAGCCACACCCAATTCCCACCTGTCATTAGGGCACACCACCATCAAGGCTACAACCACCAACCGGCAGGGTGAAGGCTATCACATGTTTCTCCAACCAACTGCATCTTTCCAAACAAGTACCTGGCATCATTTTTGATGTGAGAGCGCTAGAATACCACGCGTCCGTCCCGTCCCTGAGCCCAGAGAAAGCTCAGCACATCAGTACGTAAGGGTGTTTGAGCGCTGGTCAATGACGCAAACCACGACTACCAGCATTTACGTTTAGTCTAAAGTTCTACCGATAGATTTGAGATGTTACAACTACAGAAAGATATAATACTGGCCCTCTGAGTGGCGCAGCAGTAACAAGCTCATCCTATCATCTGGAGATCGTGAGTTTAAATCCCTGCCTTGTGCAGTCGGGGAGCCTTGACAGAAAGAGAGAGAGACAGAGAGAGAGAGAGCTGATTGGCCGAGTTTGCATCATTGACCAGTGCTCAAACCACCTACATGCTGTAGAAAGCCAATTTTAAAATACTTTGTGTTACAACAGAAAGTGTGGTGGTGAGTCGGGTCTTCTATTAACCTCCAGCTACACGAGAACAAAACAAAATAAATCATAATGAATAGTTGAGTTTGTTTCCTAACCAGTGTGGGTAAACTGTGTCAGAATGTAAGAGCAAAGCAATAAAGCAAACCCAGGCCTAAAACAGTGGCCCCACTGGAGTGACAGCTCCTTTAATTTCACCTTGCGTTAGTTAGGAGATGCAGCTGACAGGCCGGAAGCATGAGATACTGTATCGATATACCCAGCATGTCTGAGTGGCGAAGCGAAAGGCAGCTCTGGATCGTATTTACCCTCAGCTCGTGATGTCCTCAGGGCTTTCGGTTGCTACGGACTGCCAAGGATCACAGACGCTCGAGCTTGAAGAGATACTTTGCTCTGGAACCAAAGGCCTGCGGTGCAAATTTACTAAATCATAGACAACAAAGATTACGTGGCACTGTGCGCTTACAAAGGGAAAATTGCAAATTACGACAACTCTCTCGCCAGGACGCGGGCGGCATCTAAAACAACCAGGCACGGAGAGAAAATTCCAGCCTTCATGTCTAAACAATGCCCTGCTGATCTTTAAGTGTCTGACCTTATGACCAGAGATAAAGACTTTTATTTTTTTTAAAGTGCTGGGAATGTCACGACCTGGTCTGGTTATCCGGACACGGATTAAACCTCGCCTAATCCTTTCGACAAAGAATAATTTAATCCAGGACAAGGCCTATCCCCTGCAGGAACAGAGGCAGCCTGAGCGGCGTGTCGTCCCTGTTAATTACTTTTAGTAAGAGCAATTTTAAAAAAAAACACACACACACACGGCTCAAACGAAATGTGGATTTGATCCTGTGCTGAATGAGCCGAATCTCTACAGTGAGAGGCTACTGAAGCGTTTCGGTGATTTTATTTATTTATTTTTTCGCTAAATCCTCTCCTCCCGAGCGGCCGCTTCCGGCTCCAGTCTGCTGCACTCCGGATAATTCCGTTAGCCAAAGCGGTTAGCTCCGAGATGGAGGCCGTCGTACCGTTCCTTCCTTTAAACTACTCTGTCACTTCAAGCTAGCCGAGCACGGTCGGCTTAGTGTCACTTAATCGGGACGGAGAGTGTCGGCAACGTGAGGTAGACATTTCAAGGTGATCCAAGGTCGTCAGGAAAAAAAAAGAAAAAAAAAAAAGTCATTACCAAGGTCTCGCTGACGTTTTGGTCCGAGATAAAGGAAATAGAAAAGGCAAGGAAAGACGAGAATGTATCAGAGGGTGTGCCGGTGTTACTCGAGGGCAAAAGTTAGTACACCCTTAGGCCTGTCATTAAAAATATGCATTCTACATCCTATAAATCCTCACACACACACACACATGCGCATATTTACATTCAGGGGCGAATGCATAGGAATAGCCAGCTCGCACTCTAGAAGTTTGTATTTTGGAGGGGGAAAACCTGAAGGACAGGAGGAGAACACATGAAACCCAACCGGATCGACCCAGAGGCCGTGAGGCTGTTTATTAAACTCTAAAATAAAACATATTCAATATTGTTAAAATCGTTTCGGCTCAAATATCTAAGGGAACTGATTGTTGGCTGGACAGAAGTGACCAAGTGGCCCCGCGTTAAAACAATTCCCATCCACTTCGTCTCGAGACACTGAAGCAGATGTCTGACATTTTGCGATCATAAAATAATAAAAAATCTGCTTAGCGGGAACCAACCCCCGACTGTCCCTCACCGGCGCGTGGGAAGTCGGTACGGACGCGGCTCGCACGCTTGTTTTTTCGCACGGCCAGACGGACACACACGGAGGCACAATTAAAAACGCTCCGGAGACTTTGGTGTTGATTGTTTCTGTGTCGCGGTGTAGAGGGTGGAAATCCTCAGCTACAGATAAGACATCAATCCTCCTCAGTGGGACGCGCAAATAAATCTGATTAGGGGCGGAATGATTTCCCCTTCAGGATTGTTTTATCTCTCCCCTCCATGCCTCGGCAGCAGATAACTGTGAAAACACTCTCTCTCTCTCTTTCTCTCCTCTCCCTTTCTCTCACACACACACACACACACAAACACACACACACACACCTCTCGGAGACAGCATCAGCTCGAGTGATGTCATATTTGGCAAACAGGAACGTGTCAGTCATAGACGGGCCGCTTCACAAAGCTCGACGAGAGAGATTTGATTTGCTTCCCCGCAAATCCGATATCTTCCGCATTTGAATACAGATGAGCGTTTCTCGTTCCTTAGGGTGGTCATCTTTTGATTTGATCTGATATCTCATTACAAATGCACATAATAAAAGAAGCCTCTCTGCATTTTCAAATGCGAAAGCGCTCCGTGGAGATGGCACACACGGGCAGACACGCACACGCGCACGCAAGCGCAACCCTAGATTTCAGTGCATCCAAACAAACACGGTGACAAAGCAGCGTAGATAAAAGCCTAATTTGTCGCGATTTCACCTCAGGGATCCTGATCTCAGCATTCCAACAACAACAACTCCAGATTTTTTAATGGATGTTTAAAAAAATGAAAAAAGGATAAAGCATTAAAAAAACGAACAAAGCACCGAATTCACGAGTAACAGCACTGATATGTGGTCCGGTCACACTTCCTGTCACCATTTACCTCTGCATAATAATAATAATAATAATAATAATAATAATAATAAAAACACCAGAATTTTTATTTACAGAAGAATATTAAATCAACTCTGAGAATTTCCTTTGTGAGACAATGTAATAAAGACGCACAAATCAGGAGAGACATTTCAAAAACAAGACAGTTGTACACCATAAGAAAGAAGAAGAAGAAGAAGAAGAAGAAGAAGCAGAAAGCCCCCCCAAATCAGTGCTTCTCCCCTCCTTATTTCAGGTGCCACATTGTCTGGCGCTGATGCTGTGACAGGAGAAACACTCGCGCCGCTCCGCGCTTTCTAAAGCTCTGGAATAGGTTTTGAAGTGAAGCAGCCCATAGGGTCCTGCTACAGAATAGCTCGATGATGTGCTCTGACAACTCTGGGTAAAAGAGTAAACGCTCTCCACCTCGGAAAGCACGCGGCGCTACACAAGCTCCGTCTCTGTGATCGGCTCCGTGAGCAACCAGAGGTGGCATGAACGACCGCGGAATGCTGCTGGAGGTGGAAAGCTTGGCTTATTCAGATCAATGTTTCTGAACCAACGGAACGTGAACTGATGCAGACGTCTGAGGGCTGATCACAGACGCAGCTCGTTTCATTACTGCTAAGCATCTAGATTATAGCATTAATATTTCATAGAAATCCATTATACATGAGTTCATTCAGGCGTCGTGTGTTTCTCTTAGTGAGTAAGAAGGCGTGGTCAAGGCGCATGAAGTGAAGTACTGTAGGTGTGGCCTATACACCTGTCAATTACAGTGAAGTAGGCGCGGTTTATACGCCTGCCGATTGCAGTGAAGTAGGTGTGGCTTAAATTCCTGTCATTTAGAGTGAAGAAGGTGCGGCCTGTATGCCTGTCAATTACAGTGAAGTAGGTGTGGCCTATACACCTGCCAATTACATTGAAGTAGGTGTGGCCTATATGCCTGTCAATTACAGTGAAGTAGGCGAGGCTTATACGCCTGCCGATTGCAGTGAAGTAGGTGTGGCTTATATGCCTGTCAATTACAGTTAAGTAGGTGTGGCCTATACACCTGCAAATTACATTGAAGTAGGTGTGGCCTAATGCCTGTCATTTAGAGTGATGGAGGCATGGCTCACATTTCAGTTATTTTAGGCATGGCCTGTGTGCTTGTCAGTCCAAGTGAAAGAGGTGTGGCCTATGGGCTTGTCAATCCAAGTGAAGGAGGAGTCGCCTTTACTCATTTCTATTAAAGAAGGTGTTGACTAAGTGAAGGAGGTGTGGACTATGCACCTGCCAATTAAAGTGAAGTAGGTGTGGCTTATACACATTTCAGTTGCAGTGAAGGAGGTGTGGCCTATGTACATGTCAGTTACAATGAAAAAGGTGAGGCCCTTGCTCCTGTCAATTAAAGTGATGGAGGTGTGGCCTACAGTATGTGCCTGTCATTCCAAGTGAAGGAGGAATTGCCTATATAATCATTCCTATTAAAGAAGGTGTGACTTAAGTAAAGGAGGTGTGGCTTCATGTGTGTATGTCATGCCGGAATCTTTGTAATTACGAGTTTCTGACTTTTGAAAAGTGTTCAGGTCGAACCAGTAATTTCCATTTGTGAGCTGGAATTTTTTCTGAAAGCTTTGACCTGCAAGTGTGTGACATCATTTAACAAACAAACAAATACGGCTTTAAAGCTAGCAGCAGCTTCTGCGATTTAAATAATTGCGAGTGTAATGTTAGTATTTAACTCTGTGTGTGTTTGTCAATCAGAGTCTTTTAGCATTTTCTGAATTCTGAACTGAATGTAAATACAGCTCATTTTTCTAACCAGAAGACTTTAAAATGTTTTGTGCATTACCATGGAAACAAATAATTTCCAACCTCGAACACAAGCGGAGCTGCCGTCTCATAATTACCGTAATCGTGACTTGAACATGACACGGACTTCCACCGGACCTCTTACGGCGTCTCTGGAGAAGAGCTGAGGGCTGGAGGACGCACTGAGGTTCAGTAGAGATTGTGCTAAAATGCAGATGCGAATGATGTCACCTCGAAAACCTGAATTTACTTGGAGTCAGGAACTGGGCAGCTGCCACGACACTCCAGGAAATGAAGTAGATTGATTTCTTTCATTATCTAATGTCTGCTCTAGAGCTACTTTCGAGATAAAGACTTCTTGGACCGTTTCCACGGACTCAGGCTGTGTGTAAATCTAGAGTTGCAGGGGTTTCGATCAGAATCAAAGAGCACCTCTACAGAACTAAAGAGATTGAAAATAAATCTCTAAGGAGATGTTTATCTGTCATTTATATGGAAGGAGTCTCCAGTATCAGAGGAGAAGCTGATGCTGATGTAATATACGCGAAGCTGTTGTTTCATGGATGTTACACAAAATTAAATGTAACTGAATTCATGATGTCATCTTTAAATCCTTGAATTATTATATATATATATATATATATATATATATATATTTTT
>JAOVVB010000026.1:10440918-10453092 GCA_028570985.1 Heterobranchus longifilis
CCATGAGGGAAGAAAAAACAAATAGATGTGATAACCTGGTCATTCAGTACATTCAGGTCGTCAGCTGACTTTGTTTTTTGCCACATAACGGTGCTGAGCCTAGACCTGAGCAACTGAAGCGACCCCAGACCGTAACACTGCTTGTCCAGGGGGCGCTTCCCTTTTTACCCTGATGCACCCAATGCTCTGGAAAAGGGTCATCAGGCCACATGACCTTTGTTCACTGCTCCAAAGTCCAATCTTTATGTTCCCTAACAAATGGAAGCCTTTTTATATGATGTGTCTCACTAGCAAGTGGTTTTCTCAGGGACACGCAGCTTTTATTATTTATTCAATAATGTAACTTCCGCAAGAGTTTATTATATCCAGTCACTCTTTTGAACGAAGAGCATTTGTAAGAAAAATACTGCTGTTTTACAGATATAAGCCATATCTCTAACTGTACAACATGTTCCTTGGTTCTGGTGAAATTTCATGCACAAACATAATCCATCGCGCTGCTCACCGCCCCCTTCAGCGCCAGAGAGTTCATATTGTGTCCTAATGCTCCAAAATGGGAACTGTAACAAACGCTAATGGAGGTTCATCGTGGCAGGTTTCCATTTACCGGATTTACGGCAGCTAATTAGACCGGCAATGAATGAGCACAGCCTTTTCTGGTCACCTGATTGCAAAGAAAAAGCCAGATTGTCAGACGTCAGACATCCTGGCACGTTTTCGTCTGCTCCTGAAGAGAGAATCATCGGCGGGTGCTTGACAAACATCTCGAGCGTCTGTTTCTCCAGAAGAACAAAGAACGTGACACAGAATAGCTGACCAGCCTGGTGTTATTCCCACACAGTATGTTCACAAATGACAGCCTGAACAAGAAGAATAAGACGAAGATGGGAAGAAAAAAGGAACAAAAACATTCACAAACCATGAGGACATATGCGGGCAGATGGACCGAGCTCAAGAAGGCACTGAATGCACAAGCAACAAAAAAAAAAAGAAAAAAAACACAAGAACCAGTTAAATCCAGTAAGGCAGCAAATACAGGATAGGGGGTTCTCCGAGTTCCTGAAAGAGATCCGAGCTGAAATAACAAGATAAGCAAGAAATAACAAGGTGTCTAAGCTAGGGGAAGTACAGGGGATATTAAACACAGAGCAGCGGGGAGATGGACTTTACTATCGGGCAATAATGGCCCTGAGGATTTGTTATGCATTTAGCTAAAGGGTACTTAATTTGGAAAGACAGGAACCCTGATGATGGCTGACTGGTGTGGAAGCAGTAGAGAAACCGACATCAGTGAGTGTTTGGTCCAGTATAAAAGCCGGAGGAGGCGAACTACACGTTCCGACATGCTAGCAAGACCAAATTGGCAAACAAGCTCCAACAACAAATGCTAGGTTTTACTTCAACCTCAGTCTCGATCTTGGCAATTTACACTATTTATTCCTTTGGCAGCCAATCGTATCTGAAGGTCCATGACTTTCAATAAAGTCAAGCAGTCCTAAGTTTCAAATCAGTCTCGCAAGGTTACGATTTAGCACGAGAGCCAGAACCGCTGACCCACCACTGGTGTCTGTGTATCCATAGCGTCGGACGAGGATTTTTACAGATTTGCAATCTGAAGAAACAAATGCAATCTGTCAGCAACTGCTGCTTTCTTTGAACAGAACAATTCCCACCATTATTCTGTTCTGACAGGCTGCCAGCGTGGATCCGTTTGGCAGGAGCTCGCGCCCAGGGTGACTTATGTGAGCCAGAATCCGAGTCGAGCGCTGAGCTGAGCGCTGTAGGGTTAAAGGTCTATCGCAGGTCTTTCAACACGTCGGCATTCTGACTTTACAACCTTCCATTCCCTAAGATCCAGCCTCGCTTTAGATGGTGCACTGTATTTAAACTTAACTTGCAGTTGAAGAATCAATAATTGATTGATCTTTAAGAAATAATGATAACAATATGCAACATGTTAGTTATACTACACAAATTTTAAAGCTTAAATAGTTCAAACAAACAATAAAATTTACACAAAAAAAAAAAGGCTGGCGAAAATGCTGCTCTTGTTTCTCAGACCTTATTTAAAAACGAGGCTATATAATAATACCACATGTTGCCTGAACATGTGCGCAAGTTTTCCCTCTTGTGGTGTACAAGTTAACAGATACCGTGAGCTACGGAGAAACATTACGCAAAACAATAAATGTTAATACATTTTTAATTGGTCCAATTCTTAACATCAATTAATCAATTAATAATTAACCATTATAATCCTTTATTAATTTTTTTAAAAATATTCTTTTAATGCTTGAAAATTGTATGCATAAAACAGAGTCAGCGATATGACAGTAACACAAATAAGCATTCTTTACACACGTGATGAGCAGAAATGCATCTCAGAAAGCATGACACATTATAAACTCAGGCAGGTAAAACTACAGCTGTATGGAACAGCTGGGAAAATTAATTAATATCCTGGTATCGCTCATGATATAGTAGTTATATTCTTTACAACGGTTCACGTCTTTAGACATCCTAGTTGCTTTATTCCAATATAAAGCAACTTCTTTGCCACTGAGAATGAACACCCTCTTAGAAATATTGTTCTAAAAAAGCATAATTTAGTAACACTTAATTAACATTGATCATTTTTTTTTTCCCGGCTCAGTTTTACAGCTCTGTCTCATAAAAGATCATATTTTAATACTTTGACAAAATTGTATCAAGATATAGAAAACTGAGCAAACAGCAGATAAAGAAAATAAAACACGTATAATAGAATGGATTGTATAAATCTTTGACTGCATGGTCAGAAATAACCTATTCACCCATCATCATCTACTTTTGCTTCAAAGGTCAGCTCGAGCTATTAGCATCCGCATCGATGTGCGAGACGGGGCTTAATTTCTAATGCCTGCCGTGTCATCAGATGAGAAGGCACTTGGTTTGCCGTGTGCACTTAGACATTTATTTTAGTCACAAGTAGTATTTGGTCATCAAACAGGTCAGGGCATTAGCCGTGCGTGGTATTTTTTGGTGGTTTGAGCCTTTTATAAGAGCAGATTGTGCTACACAGTGATTAGATCCATTCATGCACAATATCCTGAAGGCCACCAGAAATGAACCCTGTTAATTGAAAGGTAAGATTTTGT
Organism: Heterobranchus longifilis; assembly: GCA_028570985.1. Lineage (NCBI taxonomy): Eukaryota > Metazoa > Chordata > Actinopteri > Siluriformes > Clariidae > Heterobranchus > Heterobranchus longifilis. The sequence continues at coordinate 10,444,056 of JAOVVB010000026.1, forward strand.
GTCTTACACCACTGCACTAATTATGAGCGGGGGATGGATTGTAAACTGTATTTGGTTGCTATCTTTATTCTAGCATTTACAACCCCAGTCTAACACAATCCGCTCATATTTTTATTAAAATTTTAACCAAATGACTCTCACTTCACTCACTCATCGTCTGTACCACTTTATCATGCTTACATGGTCGCGGGGATCTCAGAAGACTAAGGGCACGAGGCGGGGGACACCTTGGACAGGGTGCCAATCTATCGCAGAGCACACACACACACTCACATGCTCATTCACACACTACAGGCAATTTGGGAACGCCAATTAACCTAATCTCCATGTCTTTGGACTGTGGGAGGAAACCGGAGTACCTGGAGGAAACCCACAAGCACGGGGAGAACATGCACACAGACACCAAGTGTGAATCGAACCTGGACCCTGGAGTTGCAAGGCGAGTTCTAACCACCAAGCCACCATGCCACCACAAGATCACCTGCCCACACTGTACAAATCAAATATTTCTTTCTACCGATAACCAAAACGCATTTGCATTCAAAATGGCACATCATGCTGACTTTGACCAAAAAGCAAACGTTTCCTCCAAACTTAAGATACGATGATCGTTTTTGACCACAAGTCAAACTTCACCACTTACATACAGTAACATCCTGTCCAGTAATATTCCCAGTAAAAATAACAAACTAATTTAATACTCATTTTAAACCAGAATTTGGAGATATTCTCAATAATTGTGAGACGGTCAGTTGATTTTGGTCACAAATCCATAATAAACTTTTCTCCTCCCCATACAAATCAGACATACTGTATAGTATTCTCACCAATGCTCTGAACTGGAAGTTGACATATTTCCAATAACCCATTAAAACTTTTTAAAGGAAATGTTAAAGAAACTTTTGGAAGAAAATCAATCAACCAATTTGATGCTATTGGTTTCATCTACCTGCTACAGAAACATCAACCTCTATACCACTTACCCTTTTGGGGGTCATGAAGGTATCTGGTGTGCACTCCAAGGAACTTATGGATGCCATACCACTGCATCCATCATTTTAAAAAAGTCAATCACCCTACATTGTGTGTCCTTGTACTGTGGAAGGAAACTAGAGTACCCTGAGAAAAACCCATCAAGCTCGGAGAAAACCTGCAAACCCCGCATAGACTGAAGGCGAGATCCGAACCACCAACCCTGTAGGTATGAGGTGACAATGCTCACCACTAAACCATTTGCCACCTCATACGAGTCTTGTAGCTTACAGGTTTCAGGACATGCGACAAGGAAAAAGGAAAACTGTTGGACAACATGTTGGACCCCTGGAAGTTTTATTTTGCGCCACAATCTGTAGACATCCCGTCAAGCTAAATCACCTCTTATTCCTCCAACAGTGACATCTTCTGATAGAAAACGAAGGCGTTACATGGTCACATGTGCAGTGTGAGGGAGTACAGCGAAATACTTGGCTTTACAGACCTGGGGTCGGAGCACAAGGTCGCGGGATGATAATACGGCACCAATGGAGCAGATCGGGTTAAGACCCTTGGTCAAAAGCCCAACACTGGCAACCTGGCTCTGTTCACGCAATAATGCAGTACCTTAACCACTGAACCACCACTGCCCTTAAAAACCGGAGATGGTTTGGATGACTGGAGATGGTGGATGACTGGAGATTGATTGACCAAACGTTTGTACTAATCACGCCATTAAATCCAACAACAACAAACACTTCCTTGTATGTTTTTTTTTCTTTCTTTTTTTTCCATTTCCACACTGTCTACTACACATCAGCTTGCAGTGTCTTCAAAAAAACACCCCCTGTCTTCCCAGAACGGATAACGCCAACCGTAATCCTACTGACACTCCGAGCAGATGCTGAAAATCCTCTCTGGATATTCCGACTTATCTCCAACCCTCCTTTTTATTTTGATTTTATTTATTTATTTTTATTTTTTTATACCACAGTGTGTGTTTTCTCCGGAGCATGAAACGGAACAGAACAAACGACGAACGGACTCGGCTTATCGGCGCGCTGCACCGTTTCCCGCTCCCTCTCATCTCTTTCACAGGGAACGGCCGTGATTGCTTTTGCGCTCGGCGGAAAAATGATGGATTCAGACGGACATTAATTGGACCATCTGCAATCAGTATGTCAGGACACAACAGAAGGCTTTTACATGCAGAGATGATAGATGATAACATGCTGTTAAGCTAGTCCTTGTCCGTTGGACATTTTTGCACGACTTGTTACATACCGTTTTTAGTGTCTGTTTTACTGGCTTGCGTTTTTTTCTTGTTTTTTTTCCCCCTCCGTTTAGTACACATGCTCGTTTTTTGACAGCCTACACTTGTTCGTGTTTGTCTGGAATACGAACAGAAGGCTTGGCCTGATAAGAAGCGAGGCAGAAGTGTGCGGAAAATTAGCGAGAATGTTAATGCGGCCTTCGTTCGTCTGGGGGTTTTATTAACCGCGCGTAGATTTATTGTCGAGATGATGATTGTGCCTGATTGCTTTGGACATACAGTACAATAAGCTGAAGTATATTAACACGGGCTTTATACTGTACATCTATGGGTACGTCTAATGATTCTTTGCCCTCGTCTGGTTATTGAAGTCGGATTTTCTGAGATTTACAAACCGGCAATCGGGGCCGGTTACAGAATTTAAACTTAAACCCGTGTCTTTGGGAGAATATAGTTCTCCACATTTTAACGTCCTAATGTAATATCCAAAACAGCGTTGTTATTCTTATTGTCCTAATGTGGCATTGTTGCTGTAGCAAAACATCAAAGCCCAAAGCGACTTATACAGTACGGTGGATTCAACCTTTTTTTTTGTTTAAGTGTCTCTTACATCCATTAGAGTCTTTGTGTATTTCTTGGACGAGCATTATTTATCCGCTGTCATAAGAATGGCTTTGGTGGATCATTAAAAAAAAAGCAATAAATATATTACACTGTCCTCTAAAAAAGAAAAAAATCTGCTTTTGATTTTATACATATGTGACACAACGTCTTATCATAAAGTTCACCGCGTTCAAACGCTACACAATTCTTTATTCGCTGTCTAAAAGTGTACGAGCGTGAGAAACGTAAATCCGGACTGACAGCTGACGCGACTCGCTTCACTCCTGATATTAGCTCGGAACGCTTCCAAGAGAAATCCGGCTCAGCTTACTGTCTTCCCTTGAACACCTCAGATGTTTCTCCGTTTGCCCCGAGTCCAAAAATATAGCACTGCGGTTTTTACAAAGTGGTTCACAAGATGCTGGGAGAGATCGAATTCCCTGTATGAGTGTGCTCATTTCTGCACGTTCAGCTAACGAAGCTCTCGGGTGTGTGTGATTTTTTTTCCTGCACCAGGAAGTAGTGGCTCACCGTTAAGCCTAAAATCCTTACCTTCTTCCTTTCTCTGGATCTTTGTCTTTGAGGGGCGGGGAGTGTCTGAGGCCTAACCTTTTTTTTGCCCGTTAGCCTGAAAACAGAAGGAGGGGGGCGGCGGGCGGTGTGAGGGGCAGCCTGAAGGATTGGATGTGTGTGATTTCCCAGCCGGATGTCGCCTCTTTCCTGTTTGGAGATGCCATTAGCGAGCCGCTAGACAGTGATGAGGAGTGACGGCGAGTGACTCCTCGAGTCAAGAGTGCAGCCTCTGGGCCACGAGTGTGTCACCAGGCGTCTCTGACATCCCTGCGCCTCTCAGGACATACCTTTGTTTCTGTGAAAGCAGGACAGCTAATTGCGCGGCCTCAGAGACGAGCGATACGGCGGGGGAGGGGAATGGGGCCGCCGAGTGTCTGCCATCTTCCTCCTCATGCTTAAAGCTAGCCTCTCTCAACGCCCAGTCGGCATGAAAGAATTTGAACGTAATTAAAAAAAAAGAAAAGAAGGGAAAAAAACGGAACAGCACTCACTTTTCCTCTTTTGGCCTTTAAAAAAATGACATTTTTCTTTTTCGCGCTTTCGCAGCCATTGTGAAGGAAACTAAGGCTAAGTGAAAAGCGTGGAGGCGTTCCAGCATGGCGGCTGGCTAATACGATAAGACAGCAACTACACAGCCTGGGAAAGGGTCGATAGCATATATTAAACATCTCAGGCTTTCATTAGCGCCTTGTCAAATAACACCTCCATACAGGAATAGAAAGCAACGCCGGTGGTGTCTGAGCGGCGGAAAATTGAACCGAGCTTGCACGTGATGTGGTCACGGAGAAGAAAAAAAAAAGAAGAAGAAAAAACAAAAAACAAAATAGGGTCGGTCACGGGAGACGAAGACGGATATTGAAACGCGGCTGTCACGTGGTGCGAGACTTTTAATATTCCTCAAAGGAAGGGCTTCATTTCAAGACCGGTGACATCTATTTATTAAACAAATCCAGCCATCTTCCATCCCTTATCTGTTCACACCAACAATAAATACAGACGGGGGTCTTGGGGAAAAGAAAAAGAAAAAAACCCTGGGATGTCATGCTGGATGAACGCCGGCAAACAAAATATGATTTTGAAAAATATGATTTGGAGCAAAACTGTTTGTTTTGTGTTTAGTTTTCCTGCCTGTAACGTGACCATAGTGTGACTCCTCATCTTCAGGAGAGCTGCAGTAACGTATTTCACTTAAAGCGTGCTGGATCACCCGTCAATCGGTGAAAGTGTATAAAACCACGTTTAATTATATACACTACCAGTCAAAAGTTTGTACACCCCTTCTAACTCCATGGTCGTTCCTGATTTTTATTTCTTTCTACACTGTGAAACAACACTGAAGGCGTTTATTATCCAAAACACACAATAATCTCCTTTGAACAGTTGATATTGAGATGTATATCTGCTACTTCTGCTCTGTAAAGCTTCATAACGGCTCTAACCTGAGGTGCTGCTTGAGGTTAATTGGTGATTTCTGAACTTTGCAGCAGAGGTAAGTTTTGGTCTTACTTCCCTGGGAAGATATTCATGGGAGACAGTTTCATCATGGTGCTTGATCTGTTATACACTTGTGACAATACTGTTCTTGCGAGAACTGTTCCAGAACAGCTGGCCTTCATGTCGTAAAGTAACAACGGACTGCTCCATGTGTGTTACTTCATAGCTCCAATATTTGTTCTAGGATGTAGAACATTTATCCAAACTTGCACCCAAGCTTTTGACTGGTGGTGTGAATAAAGTGTGCAGAAGTCGTAAGCACATGCATATAAATGCTGTAGAGCAAGGGACTCGAAAAAAGATAAAGTTTCTACAGTACTTTCTACAGTACAAACTATAAAAATACAATAATTAATGAAATAAAGTCAATACTTGGTGTGACGACACTTTGCAGTTATTATTTTATAAGCAAATGAGCTGTTTGGTTTTACTGAACATCCTGCAGAACCAGCCGCAGGCCATCTGAAGGTTCTGTCGCACCTGCTTCTTTTTTTTTTTTTATGCGGCAAAACCTAGAAGATTTCTTCTTCTTTTCTTGAGTTTGTCTGAAAAGTGGTCTTTTACATAATCTACTGCTTTCATATCTGGCCTACAGATATTTTCCTGTAGGACTGACATTTTTGCTAGACTACTAATGTTTGGAAATCAGAAATGTTTTTTTTTTTTTTGGTACTGCCTTAATAATGAAGTCATAAATAAAACATATGTACAGCTGTACCTTGGCATATAAATGCCCCTGCGTATTTTAGCCTTAAGAAGTAAGAGTTTGCAAGAAATTTGTCTCGGCATGTGAAGCATTTTTGGCATATATGAGCGACCGAGCCGGTTTAGGTGTACATCAGGTTGCGGTACTTCCCGTACGTCGTCAATCAAAAGTTCGCACCACTGGTCCCATAATTATTATCAAGGACGAAAACGAAGCCACTTTCAGTTTGGCTTTTAAAGCAGCCGGTGCCGAGAGGAATCATAAATTAAAGTTAAGGAAAGGGGTAATGTCTATTTACAGTATTTCATATTTTACTTCATTTACATGTCTTTTATAAATGTTTTGATTGTTTTTTTAATGCAAAAATATGATTATAGTGTTGGAAATTGCTAATATTGGTAATATTTTTGTGTGGCTGGAACGCATTATCTGCATTTACATTATTTCCTATGGGACAGCGCGTTTCATAATATGGAATTAGGAATTCACCTTAGGAATTTGGCTCCGGAACGGATTAAGTACAACTTAATTGCCGAGGTACCGATGTAACAAAAAAACATGGCAGAGAATTTTTTAGCTCGCACAATGTTATTGTATTCGGTTGTTATATTCGTATCCTGGCTGGTTAGTGTTGGAAAAGAAAAACAGGTTACCTTCAAAAACCTATGAAAACAAAAAAGAAATCGGGGTCTTTCACACAACCGGTTCTGTCAGGTTTAAAAATAAATACCCACATAAACCAGCGGGACAAAAGAAAGACGTCGCTCTACCCCTTCTTTGTCTCTGTGTCTGTCTCTCTCCTTCTCCTTTTTAGCTCTTTCAGAACGTAATGCAAAAGGACGACTAATGTACGCCATTGATTAGCGTAATAGAAACTGAAAGGTAAGACGTGGCGGTTAAAGGAACGCCGGGGCTTTGACGGGCTCCGTGGAGGACCTGGAGGGGATCTGAAGCCATTTATGAAATGAGGATAGTGTGTGTAGGAGAGTGTGTGCGTCCCATTTTTTTGTATCCTTTGAACCTTGAACGAGTGATACATTTCTTTCTTTGCTTTCTGGTCTGGGATTTTAGACTTTTTGGACCTTCAAAGAGGACGTCTCATGTTCGGGCGGAAAAAAAAAAAAGCATGAAACAGTGAGAATGTGTGTAAAAGCACTGAGCCCGAACTGTAAGAGATAAATTATTCACAAAAGCATTGAACCAAGTATGATATTTTCCTTGAAAGCGTGTCAAATTTAATATCGTTTCAAGATAAAAAAAAATAAATAAAAAAAAGATTTAGGCCGTGAAGATGTTTTATTCTTTATTCCTACAAACATCACAACACAGCACGGTAAGACCATCCCGAACCCCGAGCGAAACATTCTCAGATTTATAATGCTCAAACAGGAAGCGAGTATACACTGGAACATGACACAAAGTTAACAATCAAGGTTCTAGATCATCTGCAATTCAAGAGCGCTTTTAAAATTAGAATCAAATCAATATCTTTTTTTTTTTTTTTTTTTTAGAAACAGTTTAATGTTTTGCCTCTGCTGATACAGATACACTGATCAGCCACAAGAGTAACATCAACTGGTGACAGGATCAGGGTCACCCAAGGTTCACCCATGCGTGCGGGGACCAAAGGGCCAGCAAGTCCGGGATGATCAAACAGGAAAGCCAATGAAGCACAAAAAAGTTAATTCTGGCAATGATAGAAAGGCACCAGAACACCCAGCACATCATAGCTCACAGCGCCCAGCAGGCAAAAAGTTGTCAGACTACCCAGAACCCAATCCGATCAAGCATCTGATCCATCGAGGTCCCACCTCCCAAACTACAGCATGCAAGGGATCCGCTGCTATCATTCTGGTTCCAGACACCAGAGCACATACCCCTCGTGGTCCTGTGGAGTCACGCCCAGAGGGGCCGGAGCCACCCTGGTGGCAGAACGGGAATCTTCACAATACAGAGCATAACGTTGTGCATTGTAACGTTATATCTAATCAGTATATGTGTGTATGTGTGTGTATAAGAGTTCTGCATTAGCGCTATTGTTACAGCTTACCATGTACGCTGCTATTCAGAAAGCACCAGTAATCAAAACCAATTAAACCAAAAAAGGAAAAGCGCTATAAGAACAAATCCCCAGGAAGTGGAAGTACAAACGCTGGGGAAGTTCTATGCACTAATGAGTCATCGTTTCTCTCGCTTTCTCTCTCTCTTTTTGATTAATCTGAATGGTTTTCTTTTTAAAAGCCGCCACTTAGCCCACACTTCTGCATCTTAACTTTATACCAGAATGAATATATAGGGTCACTTTTTTTCCAAGGGAAAAAAAAAAAAAAAGAACAGTTCAATTTCCTGTTAAAAGTTGGATGAACTTTGTGCCTTGAGAACTTTTGCCGTTAAAAACTTGAATTCCTACTCAGGAAGCTAAAAAAGTGTCATTATCTCTTAGAAGATTTTGACATCGTGGCAACATGGATGCTCGCTCTGTAACGTCTCTACATTCTATTAAGATTATACTACATACGAACATTATGAGTTAAGAAGATACGAACATGCCATCACGTTAGAGTTAGATCACATGTTTGGCGTACATTATCACATGCGTGCTGCATGCATCCCTGAGATGAAGCGGGTACTGCAAAGAAGCGCCTTGTTCTTGGCTGCATTGAGGATGTTTGCGACAAAAGAATTTCCCTCGGGATAAATAAAGTTTCTCTTATCTTATCTTATCTTATATAATATATAGTGCAATAATAACAATAATGTAGTTTTACTTACAAACAATCTGGACTTATGAACGAGCTCTTGGAATGGAACTTGTTTGTATGTAGGGGACTTACCGTAGTAGAGTAGAATTTGATACATACGTACGTGTTTTTAAAAACATTTTTTTTTTAGTTTGTTGATCGGACAGCGTTGCTTCATGGTTAGGGTTATATCGCCATCTGCTGGTTTTGGCATGCTCGTGAAGGACAGAGAATTGTTTTAAGTAAGAAGGAGAAAAAGTCTGCAATCTACGCCTTAGATCATTAGCATTAGCTGGTTAAATCTATTCTATCGATTATTACAACATGAACCATAAGATAAAGAGCACTTACTGCTGTAATGTTAGCTTGCTACAGTAGATTTGTGCCAACAAATAACCGGCCATCACTAGAGGCATGATACTACTTTGTAACTTGAATGAAGGGGGATGAAAATTCACGATTTCTCAATTGAAATGAATTACAAATTCTGCGCTTATAATAATAGCTGGTTTATTTATTAGAGCATTAGAGTTTTCTTTACTATATGTTTTCTTTTGAGCTAGTAAAATGATTTGAATGATTAGAAAATTTGCTTGGTTCTGTTTATTTAGTTTGTTTAGAATTGGTATAAAATCTGTAAAAAGTAATATTGAATCGGCATATACCTATGATACC
>JAOVVB010000026.1:10511159-10523290 GCA_028570985.1 Heterobranchus longifilis
GCATGACCATTCCCACCCAATCCCACAGAAAGCCTGTGGAATCCCACCCTCTCCCACAGCAAGCAAGATCAATCGCACCCAATCCGAAAGAAAGTCTCACCAATCCCTTCCAATCACAAAGCAAGCCCGACCAATCCCACCCAATCTCAAAGAAAGTCTGAGCAATCCCTCCAACACTCAAAATCCCACTCATCCTGCACATTTCCACACCACTCCAGTCTTACAGAAAGTTGCAAAAATCCCATTCACTTCAGCTTCAACCGTTAACCAATCCCACCTGCAACAAAACTCCCAGAGCACACAAAAGTTCAACCAATCTTCTCACCCACTCCCAAAAATTTACAAAAAGGACTGACCAATCCCTCCTGCTCCTACAGAAAGTTTCAACATTCCCACCCACTCCTAATGAAAAGTTAGACAATTCCACGAATACTTTTTAAGTTTATCCAAAATCACTAAAAATTACTGAAAGTTTGACCAATTCCAAACACTCCTGTTGAAAGATTGTCCAATTCCACTGACCCGCCCCAGTTCCATACAAACCCTAACCAATCCTTCTCAATAAAGAAATGGTTATTGTTGTTTATACAGATCTGTGATATGACATTAGCTCGGTTTATTCTATTTTATGAATATGAACAAAAAACGTTCATTCAATGATGATGACAAACCAGAATACATCATTTACTTGAGATGGCTAAATGAATTAGCACATTAATGTACAGTAATGTTTGCATTTAGTGTTCTGTCAGGGGTTGGAGGTGAAGGCATACAATGGTGTAAAAACTAACAGCCTAAGCCTATGACAAATTAAAGGGCAGTAGCGCCACAAATGGTTAAGGCTCTGTGTTAGTGATCAGACTGTCGGGGGTTCAAGCCCCAGCACCACCAAATTACCACTGTTGAGCCCTTGAGCAAGGTGTAGGGACGCCGTACCCTGGCTGACCCTGCGGTCTGACCCCAGCTTCCTATCTGCGGAACATGAAAAAAATCATTTCACAGTGCTGTAAGGTGAATCTTGAACACAGGCTATGGAAATGACGAGATCAACTCACAAAGAGTACTGGTGGGGTCGTGTAATGTGCAGGTGCTGATGGGTAGTGTAGTATGGCGCCATATTTGGTGTAATCATGTCATCTGCAAAAGAAAGGACTTTTTTTAATATAGGGTGCCCTCAAGATTCCATTCCTAATGCACATCTCTGGCCACAATGACATTCAAGTAGTAAATCTTTTCAGTTGAGGGGCTTACTCAAGTTAAAACTCTATGTTGTTGCTCATAAGGAGGGTACAAATTGAGGGTATTTTATGACTCTGTGAAACAACATGGTCACAGTAAGCATGTGTGGTTCACTGCGTCTATGTAAACTATAAATATTAAACTACAGGTAGTTTTGTTGTCTCAGCACGCAGTCCGACAATTAACTATTAGCATTGGCCAATTAGCAAGAATTCATTTTGCCACCTTGTGCATGCAATAATTAAATGTTTCTCGGCATAGCATGGCAATTTGGTTATACTTGGGCAGGGGAATATTAACATCTTCCCAAGATTACAGCCCTGAAATATTTATTAACCTGAAGATCCACAGGCGCTACGCGGAATATCCATAACACCGGTGATCCCGAGATGAGATTTTTCGCTCTTTCCAATTCCACAGTGAGCTATGTCCACACCTGGGCAGCGGCGTAGAACTGATGAGAACCCAAGATAAATCTGGAGGAAGTGAGGTGGTAAAGTCATCCAGTAGAACGACAGAGGTATCACTCTATTTGACTTAGGGGAACATCTAAATCTGTAAGAAATCCTTTTATGGATCTCATAGCACATTATACCGCAGATAGGAGCGCCGCCTGCTATAAAGGTCAGTAGTTTCATGTGGAAGATTGAGACTGAATATGAGGTTCGTATGAGGCGACTGGGCTTGAAGAGAGAGATAGAATGACATGATTTTATTGTTCGTGAACCCAGCACCCCCCCACCACCCCCAAACACACGGAAAAAAAGCAGGACTCTATGGTGTAGTGAAAGAGTGGCTGTCCAGTCGGTGAGTATTTTCTGGTGTAATCCTGGTGTCATCAGGTGCAGGACTGACGGAGGCCATGGACTGCTGCTGCAAAAAAAATTTTTTTTTTTCTTTTTTTAACAGAAGATGACAGGCAGCTCCGGAGACCGGCAGTGACACATCTTTTCCTAATTGGATCCCAAGATGGACACAGCAAGGTCTTTACCACAGCAAGGTATTGTGGCATTTTCTGAGGCAAAGAGGCTTGTAATGACCAGAGACCGGAGGAGTTTCGTGGACTAAATTAACACCTGTTCATTAAAATACACCAGTCAGCCCCCCTGCAGTGCTGAAACGAACTGAGCCTCATGACGAATGACTTTTGAAGTCGGCGCGCTGGCGTCCTTGGGTGAACAGTTGATAAGGTCCACATTCATACCTTAAAATTGCTTTCCAAATTGTCAGCATACTGTATCCAACATACGAAGATGAAAAAAAAATGTCAAGGGCTTCTTCTTTTAGAGCATTTTTCAAAAGAATCGTTTGTAAATACCAGTTTTTTAAGAGCAAGGATTTAAATTGATGTTATACACTTTAAAATGAAGGTTAAAATTCTATCATTAGCGATGCAACGATTTAATGATGCAACTGATGGCATTACATAAACCCAAGTGCCTGCCGTCAGCCCTATTTAGATCGGATTACTTTCCTATGGAAGTGGGATGATGTAATTCTCTGGCATTTAGCTCATTGGACAGAGCCAGGGATGTGGGCGTGGCTAGAGGCTAAAGGATTCTGGGAGACAAAACCTTTTATCCAGTGAATGAGAAAAAAAAAATCCAACCGCTAAAGCCGAAACCGCATTTAAATTGGATTAAAAGACATTAGTGGGGGATTGTTGTAAATGTAACGTCGTTTTAAATTATTTTTTTTTAATTCAAACTACAATTACCTCAGACAATACAACTTCGCAGCGAGCCAAACTTTCATATTCAAACTAATAATTAGACTTGACTTGGCATAACAATTAAGAATATCTTAATGGAGAGTGTATTTTGAATGAAATAACGGAATTACGCATTTCATGTCAGTTTTCTTTCAGGTTCACTTAATTCATTAATTGTTACTGTGGTCTGAAATCACCATTTTCCTCGTTATCATCTTTTCCTTTTTCTTTTCTTTTCGTGAAATGTGCTAGAGACAGAAGGAATAATGCTTTTTTCCCTTCTTTTTTTTCTGCTTTTGTTCTCTATTAGAAGCAACCGTGGCATGGTGAGTGGAGTGGCTATCAGGGGAATTGCACAGGTAAGAGTGTGCTTTCAAAAATAACCCCCCTGTAGACCAGCACACCAAATATGGACATCTCCACCAGAGACCTCATTAAATCCGCAACGAAATCAACAATTCTTTCGAGACACTCTCAAAATCCCATACATTAGGGATTTTTTCCCCCCTGGGGGGCCTTTCATGAATACTTTTCTTATAAACAGAAAAGTGGGATGTTTCATATAGTATGTGTACATTTATAGTCAGGATGTAACAAATAACAATGAGGTAAAACATTTTTTTTACAACTATATAGATGATGGATGTTCAAGTCAAACCAAATTTCTAGTGGATGAAGGCGTAAAGTAATTGACTATATAGAAGACTTCCAGCACAGTACGGTGATGAGACTCTTAGATGCAGTAAAACATTTGAATGGTGCAAACGGTTTAAAGAAGGCCGTACATCCATAACGATCGAGGAGGCTCGTGAACATTCAGAGGAACGCCTGATCCTTGAAAGTCAATGGACAGCTTGCCGGAAGAGACACATCGTTCTGTGTGAACTGGACACACAATCATTCACCAACACCACTTGCACATTACAGGAACTCGGCTGGGAGTTATTGCCACATCCACTGTACAGTCCTGACCTCTCCAATCCATTTCCACATGTTTGTGTTGTGCTATTAAAGGAGTTCCTGGGAGGCCAGAGCTTCTGGCATACTGAAAAATACTGATGGTATCAAAGCACTAGTGAAACACTGGGATAAGTGCATTAGTGTACTAGTGTAAGTTTTTACTCTCATATCTGTGTTATGTTATTCTGCACAATCCAAAAGTCTCGGTTTGACTCGAACGTTTAACAGGCTCCCCATCCCTGACAGAAGCCTAACTTGTTTAGTTGCGTCTCATTCCCAGGCTGCTTTTCTCTGCCCTTAACATCATAACCACTGCTTAGATTAAAAAAAAACAAAAAAAAAAAACAGACTTGGAACGCAGCCAAAATACACTACCCTTATTTTGCAAGGCTGATTTCTAAGGATGTGTTCATCATTCCCACGGTCCTAATTATCCCACAATCCACTTTTTAGAAATCATGTCTGATGATTAAAAAATAAATAAAAATTGTCTGTTCTGTGTTCTGCAGATTTGTAAACCTGCTCTGATGTGCTACTGAATAATAAGCTGATGTAATTTGTATAATCAGCTAATGTATATGCAAAGGTTGAGGGGAAAGAGTTGGGGGGCGTTCTTCAGAAATCACTTTTGACCAGCAATCGCTGACTGCCGCCGCTGGCTAACCACGTACGCAAGCCAGCTAGCTAATTTGATTCGAGTAAATTAGCTAACGTCATTACATGGCCCCAGGCAAGGAAAAGTCATTCCTGTCTCTTCTTCTTCTTCTCCAGCTCTCGCTCAGCCGGTGACAGGAACGAGTTATAGCTTGGATAGCTTACAGCTTAGCTGAGTGTTTCATTTAGCACTAGCTTTAGTCTGGTACTGGAGTCATGCCCTGGCCATAAGGCACAAGTGAAGAGATGCTCGTAACGCTCACAAGCTGTGACTCACCTTATGATGACGAAAGTGAGCATGGAATAAGCTGGTGCTGAAACTGGGCTTCATGTATTTTAGAGGGAAATCGTTTCTTACAGAGAAGCTACATGGAAAAATGACTCATTTTGGGTCTTAGAAAGGTTTTTGAAAATTTTCATATGATATACATACAATTCTATTGATTGTTAGGTTCAACTGAATGCACTTTCACTTTTTTCCACATAGACATATCTGAAAAATATCTGATCACGTGTGAAATGTACACAGACCAGCCATAATATCATGCAATATCTTTTGCCACCAAAATAGCGATGTGCTGTGTGTTCTGACACCTTTCCATCAGAACCAGCATTAACATTTTCATTAACATTACACTAGCTCTTCTACAGTACGTGAATCCGTGAGCCTTGGAGGTCTTTGTCTCTTGTCACAGTAGCTACAGGACACAATATCTTATTACAACGGCATGTGGAACTGGGTGGGATATATTTGGCAGCTCGTGAACATCCTTTCCCTGAAGTTGATATTTTGAAATCAGACAAAAATGGGCAAGCATAAGCATTTGAGTGACATTGACAAGCACCAAATTGTGGAGGCTAGATGACTTGGAGAAACTGCAAACCTTTAGCTTTTGTGGGATGTTCCTGGTCTGCAGTGGTCAGGACCTCCAAAAAGTGATTCAAAGAAGGAAAACTGGTAAACCGGCGACAGGATCATGGGTGGCCAAAGCTCACTGATGCACGTGGGGAGTGAAGGCTGGCCTGTGTAGTCCGATCCAATAGAGGAGCCACTCCAGATCAAATTGAGAAAGGTGTCAGAAGGCACAGCGCATTACAGTTTTTGTGGCAAAACAAAGGACCTACTTAATAATAGGCAGGTGGTCATAGTGTTATGGCTTGTCAGTGTATGTATTATCCTCTAAGCGGTAATGCTGAATGAAAATTCCGTTAGTGTTATTCTCACTAAATTGCAATACATGAAGCCTAATAAGGTAGGACTATGTGCACTAATTTAATCAACTCCAGAACCTCAAGAATAAAGACAAAGCAATTAATGATATAAACCAAGTTGGGTTTAAAAGAAGGGGAAAAAAATCTAAACAAAACACAAATGGATTCTGGAAAACCCATTATCAGCTTGCTTCCATGGAAGGCAACCATCTGCTCTCCTGACTCAGTGCCAAGTTCAAAGTCAAGGACATCATCTTTATGAGAAAGTGTACAGTTTTTTTTGCTGAACAACAAAAACAACAACAACAACAACAACAATAATAATACAGTGGTGGCACAGGGGTGCATTGGCGGCTCAGGTGCTGGAGGCTTCGGGTTGCTGATTGGAGGGTCAGGGGTTCAAACCCCTATGTGATATACTCAGCCACTGGAGACACAGGACATCTCTAGTGCCAGTTTTAAGCCTGTAAAAATGGGTGGGTTGTGACAGGAAATGTACGTTGATGTCATGGTGGCCTTACAGCTCTAGGGATGGGGGTTTCATATCTGGCCTCCAGTCTGTGAGTGGATTTCTCCCCTTGCTCATGGGTTTCGTCCATGTACCCCTGAAGGTTTCTTCCCACAGCCCAAGGACATGCTCAGTAAGCTGACTGGCATTTCCTTTAGTGTGTGCTTTTGCCTTGTGAGGGGTTGGCGCCCCCATCCAGAGTGTGTCATGAGCTGTGCCCTGAGATCCCTGGTATAGGCTCCAGGGGGCTTCTTGGACAATACAACAAAAGTGGTGTAAATAATGGAAGGATGCATACATGTACAGTTTAGGCCAAAATTTTGTACACCTCATGCTTTTTAATTGGAATCAAGACGAAGCAATTAATGGTATAAATCAGGAGGAGGTTATTTATGATTTATATACAAAATAAAAAGAAAATAAGAAAGCTGACTGAATGCTGCATCATGACTACCATCCCTAACAGGGAACAAAAGAGGCTACATTACTGAAACTTGTATGGATAATAATCACTGAATTAAATATCCATATTATTTTTGCAAGAGAGAAAAGCTCACAGCTGTTGATGTGAAGTGTTCTGAGTGCAATGGAGATGTTTAACATCCGTGGAAGGAGTCTCCAGTGTCAGCGCTTCATAACAGAAAGTTTTCAGACATCTTTGCTTTTCTTTGAGGTTTCTTTTGCACATGACAAGCTATGTGTGTGTGTGTGCTTTGTGCTTTAAGCTCTTAACAGTGTTTAGAGAATAGTGATATATTTGAGTAGGATAAAGATCAGTGTAAAATGTTATCCACACCGCCTTTAGAGTCCTCCCATACCGTGTTCATGAAGCTGTGAATCCGCAGAATTTAGTCTATATATATATAACTTTTTTTGCCCTCGTGATTGCATGGGCTGTCGCCTCTTGTAGATGTCTTGTGTCCCGTGCCTTGTAGTCACAGCAGGGAAGAGTCGCTCTCATTCAGAGCTCGGATGTACAAGCAGCTCAAACGTTTTTCCAGCCATCTGTAATTGGCAGCTGGGACGACTTGAAGCGGAAGCTTGGTCACGTTCCAAGTTGCGCAGGGGGGAGATTTGAGAAGGTGGACGATTTATCTGCTTTAGCGCACTCGTAAATCGCGTATGCGCAGAGGTTTTTCACTGGATCGTGGACTAAGGCCAGGTCGCAGCGACGGCGCTTGTGCTTTAAACAAGGCCACGACGTGAATATTTGATTTATGCAAACGCTTAATGGAAAGTCAAAAAGTTATGACCGCACAATATAGTGGAATTTTTCAAACGCTAATGAAATTCTATGTATTTCCCCAAATGCATATTTCGTAGCTTTTCTTTCCATTATTAATATACTTTACACAGGACGTTAATACAAT
The DNA here is from genome assembly GCA_028570985.1 of Heterobranchus longifilis. NCBI lineage: Eukaryota > Metazoa > Chordata > Actinopteri > Siluriformes > Clariidae > Heterobranchus > Heterobranchus longifilis. The sequence goes on from JAOVVB010000026.1 coordinate 10,518,814, forward strand.
TCCAGAAACGAAATGTAATATATATTGCAATAAACCCCCACACCCTTCCTCGGGCGATCGATAGGAAGCGAATTGTGCTGCGTCGAAGTGAACGATTTTAATCTGGGACTAAGTATCCTACAGTGGATTAATCCCTGGTGCTCTCTTACATCCAGAGTTCTTCATGAAATATGGATAAGGCAGACACTGAGAGAAGATTATGAAAGAAATAAAAGCCATTTTCACCCTGCATACCTGTTCTAAAGGGGCGGGGGAAGATAACGGACAGCTGGAGGTTGTTTCTTTTTTTTAACTCTTCTTTTGAGCACAAGATTAATTAGGAGACCTCCTGTAAGGACGGCCTCCAGCTCGGCTTTCTTTCTCCGAGAAATGTCACGCCGTGACTGTCACTGATGCTAAGGCAGGGGCTTTTAATTGAGAGGGGTTGAGAGGGAAAGAAAAAAATGTGATCCTTTACTGCTGAACAGGTATTAAAGAATCATTTAACTGGAGAGATATTTTAAAGAAGGCGTCACTTCATTAACATTGCTGTAGGTTTCGCTTTAGCGTTCCTTAAGGACACCATCTAGGATCCTTTGTAGTCCAACTGGGGACTGTGGAGGCTAGTCGTGACCATTGTATTGTATTTATTCCCATTTTTAACGACCGTGGTGAGACCACGGGTCAACTTTCACACGCGCAGGCACACAACTACAGGCAATTTTGAGAACGCCAATTAGCTTAATCTGCATGTCTTTGAACTGTGGGAGGAAACCAGAGTACCCGGATGAAACTCACCAAGCACAGGAGAACATGCGGGGAGAAACCCGGACCGTGGAGGTGGACAGTGTTAACCACCGTGACTTGAACACGTTAGCTAATGGAATTCTTGCTTAATTCCAAATAATTGTTTACTTAGCAAAATTAATTCAAATCAAATTGAATACAAATTGAATTCCGAATGTACAGTCGTTTACTTTTCTCAATTAAGTTTGCTAGCATACGGAATCTCAGTACTGGCATGCTGATTAGCATGAATTCAGCACAGCCAACCCTCATCCTCACACGCTCTCATAGCACATTTCCATTTTCTCACGCTTTCATGTTCAAAACAGTTGTTCGTGGAAGACGTGAGTCAAATCGCTATATCATTCCGTGTGCCCTCGATACACAGCTGTACCGCGGCCCCGGAGCGCACCGGAGCGATGCTCGACCACTCTGTTCTCTCCAAGTGATGAGAAATAATATTCACATAATCCGGTTGAAATTAACACACATTTACAGAAGGGATAATAACTGTAACAGTCATAATATTGCTGAATATTTATTATAATTATTATTTTGTAATAAAATAAATCAACATTTAAATGCATTTACAGACTGCAGCACAGTTACACACCAGCTGGATCACTAAAGAGCGAGTGAGGGGAAATACATGGCAGTATTTACTGTGACCTTAAAATATTTGCATCGAGTTTAATCGTGTACATTTTTATTTTCTTAAGAAGACTTAAAGGCTAACAAACATGATAAAAAGAGAAGCATGCAGACGTGCACGAGAGAGAAGAGCAGAGAGAGATTCACAATCACACATGCAGAACAATCCCACTTTATAGTGCGTATCCTTATTTCTATCTCTTCTCCTGTTTTGTATCAATAATTATTCTTATTTCACTGTACTTTCTCCATTATTACTATTATTATTATTATTATTTACATTTTTTTTTTAATTATTATCATTATTATTACCTTTGCTTTATGCTTTCCTCCTTTTTCAGCTACATTGATTTGTGTATGATTAAAATCAATGTAACTATTGTAATTTTCTCTGTCCTGTGTTTAAATATTTTTTTCTGCCCTCAGGGGCATCATAGTGGCAGGAAGTTGACTGACCACCAAGGGCCCCAATGACAGGAGGGCCCTTGTAATTCCGAAATTAAATCTGTGAGATATGGATCAAGAGAGGAAGGGCCCCAATGAGGCTGCTCATGTACAGTACAGGGCCCAGAGTTCTTTGCTACGCCCCCTGCTGGCCTACATGGAGCTGCTGAAGCGCATGCAGCTGGTTCGGCTGGTGGGTAAGGAGGGCACTATATCATTTTTTTGTGTGGTTGTTTGGGTGAATATTTCCAATGTTAATTGTACCAACTGGAATGAACACAGTCACATGCATCTGCTGTTTCGCTTTAACACTGCGACGCTACAATATACAGAACTTGGGCCGTGCAGGGTAATGCGTGATGAGACATCATGAGCATGAACCAATTCCCCTTCTTTCAGAATTTCACTCCAAGTGAATTGTCACTTCTTCCTTTTCAGCTCTGATACATTTGAATTTATCTCCGAGATGCCTCGCCTCAGACAGCTGCACGTCTTTGAGAAAAGTGAAAATATTACACAATTGGTTACACTTTGGTGACATCTTATTAAAAGGTATAACTTAACAAAATGTATTGGTTAGTTTAAACATATTAGAGCATTTCTTTCAAATTGGCACATAACAACATAACAGACTGGCTTTCCTGCTCAGCACTGGTGTAAAGAGTGCTTATGTGACTTACTCTAGAGCTCCCGTTAGCTTGAACCAGCTTAATCTGGCCATTCTCCTGTTACCTCCCTCATCAGTATCCTCAAGGTGTTTCCATCCACAAAACTGCCACTTAGTGGACTTTTTTTGTCTTATTTTTTTTTTTTCGCACCATTCTGTGTGAACTCTACCACCTGTCATGTGCGAAAATCCCAGGAGATTAGCAGTTTGTGAAATACACAAATCAGCCCATATGGTACCAACAACCATGCCACGATCAAAGTCACTGAGATCACACTTTTCCCCTGAAGCTCCTGACCTGCATTTGCATGATTTTATGCATCGCGCTCATGCCACATGATTGGCACAGAAAGAAGATCTATTGTACATTGGGGTATTTGTTCCATAAGGCACATGCTTGGCTGTAGAGGTCTCAAAATTGTCTCAAGAGAAAAAAAGGCTGTAAAGGTAGGAATCATCGAGCCTATACCAGGAGACTTAGACACCCTGGACGGGGAGCCAATCAGATGCTGAGCACACGCATACATACACTTACACACTCGCTCACTCACACTTTGGGGCAATTTGGGAAAACCAATTAGTCTAATCTACATGTCTTTGGACTGTGGGAGGAAACCGGAGTACCTGAAGGAAACCCACCAAGCATGGGGAGAACATGCAAACTCCAAGAACACAGTCCCATGGGAATCAAACCTAGACGATAAATGATACATGACAAATACAGTTTATGATTTAGTCTTCATAAAATTTGGGTCTAGATGTAAAAACAGAACCAGTAAAAGCCTAGATACGTTTTAAGTTGAAAGTTTGCATTTATTTTTCCACATACTAAAACAATAATGGATATTTCAAAATGTAAGAAATAACACATATTGAATTATTGTAACTAAGTAACAAATACAACAACAACAGTCAAATTGTAAGTTATTTTAAGACATAAAGGTCAGCAGTTCTGGAACAGTTCTTGCAAGAACAGTATTGTCACAAGTGCATTTGGAAAACCCATCAAGCTCCATGATGAAACTGTCTCTCATGGAGACCTTCCCAGGAAAGTAAGACCAAAACGGACCTCTGCTGCAGAGGAGAAGTTCATTTAGAGTCACCAGCCTCTACATCTTGATATCAACTGTTTAAAGGAGATTGTATATTTTGGACGCCTTCAGCTTGTAAAAGGAAATAAAAGTCTGGAAAGACCATGGAGTTAGAAGGCATGTCCATACGTTTGACTGGTAGTGTGCTACGAGTCAGCCCACTTTGATATGTTTCATATTTCTAAAAATTGGCAAAAACAATAAGATTCCAGAACCTTCACTGACATCGATTTAGTGAAGACATACGCTGAATTGTTCAAACCCAGTGTCTAGGTGTGGTGTTTCAGCCAGGAACCGAACCCGTGTCTACTAATGTGACTAGATTGCAAAAAATCTGTTTCCTGTTTTGCAAATTATCACAAAATTTTATAGTAAAATGATTCCTAAGGCTGTTGTTTTTAGGCAAACCCATTCAATCAGGGTAAAGGAAAAACTAATTATGGTCTATAAGATATCGGCCAAAACATAAAACCAATACTCTGTAGTGACATCATCAGTCAGACCAGACCCTTCTACTGTAGCTGCCTGGATTTTAATTTCTTTTATTTGTACATTTCTACATACAGATTCATCTCATGGCAGAAGAAAAGAAAAATCCAAATAAGTAAATACAATGATTTCACTAACTTCAGTACTTGGACCCCTAAATGCTCCCTAAATCCAGCAGAAATCTCTCTCCTGACTGTAGATATTTGGCTTGCGTTGATACAGCTCTTTCCTATCACAGTTAATTAAAAGCGAGAAGTCAGACGCCTTTGTCTCTTAATGCCCTTTCACGCTGCCGACGAGAAACACGGTGATTACAATTAGAGGCGCTATTGTATTTAGGGAAATACAGCTGCAGAGATGGGGATCGATC